>JAVSCE010006678.1:0-198512 GCA_032199065.1 Smutsia gigantea | reverse complement strand
CTGAAAAAGATATTAAAAGAATTGATATTGGAACCATCACTTTGTTTTGATGGAGGAATTCACATTGATTGCAATCCCATGATAGGATATATGTGGAATACTGCTCAGGGGTAGAAGGAAAAGTAATTATTTTTGCACACAAAAGGCAACTTACAAAACTAAGAATACAACAAACCATTAGTCCTTGACAAATAAATAAAACTTTGATCCAGGCTTGAGTCAAATCTCCTAGCTACCCCTCAGAAATAATAGATCACACATCTTTTAAGTAAATACATAAGATCATTTCTCTTTGCTTCCCTCTCATCTACTAATCAATCTATAGTTTCAGTATCATCTCGGCTCCGATGACCATTTGGATTTGAGAGATATAAGATGAAAATGGCTGGATTAGGAGCATTTGTTGACATGGAAATGGAGCTGGTGCTTCCTGTGTAAACTAAGAGAGGGAAAATATGTAGTTGGCAGAAAAATGGCTCCACAAAGATGTTTACACCTTAATTCCCAGAGTCTGTGAATATATTAACTTACTGGGCTTTTTTTTTTTTTTGTAGATGTGATTAAGGACCTAGAGATGAGGAAGTTATCCCGGAATGTCTGGGTGGTCCCAATGTAATCACAAGGGTCTTCAGATGGGGGCTGAAGAGAGTCTGAGGGAAGTGTGACTATGCAGTATGTCAGAGTGATATGACGGGATTGCCATCTGTGAAGGCAGAGAAAGGGAACCACTATCTATGGTATGCAGGCAGTCTCTAGAAGCTGGAAAAGGCAAGCAAATGATTCTACCCTACAACCTCCAGAAAGCAAAGCAGTCCTTCTGACACTCTGATTTTAGCCTGATGAGACCAGTGTCAGACTTGTTATTTTAGGCCACCGGGTTTGAGGTAATTTGTTATGGTAGCAATAGGAAACTAATACGCATGTCCTCTAGGAAACAATGGCTTATACTCAGAAGGCAGAAAGAAATCCATGGCTGAGCACCCTGAAGCAGTCCTAAAAGCCACCATTCTAATATGAATTAGAAGGACAGACGGCCATAGAAAATGGGCATCTTGGGAAAATGGGAGTCTGTAGAATAGTGTCAGGGAAGAATTAAGGACATTGTAAAAGAAAAAAATATATAGTAATTATAAACTCCAGGAAAAAATAAATATAAAAAATCTGCACAAGAAAACCATGCTTCAACTACAAAAAACAAAAACATGGCCAAGAGTTTAAGCCATTTTGGAGTATAATAAAGTAGATTCTATTTGACCTGGTGAGTAATATTATTTGAGAAGTAGGGAGATTTTGATCAAGAACTCTAGAGAAGGAATTTTTGTGAAACCACTGGGACAGGCAGTGAACAATACAGACTCATAATAATGCAAATATAAATGCTTTTTGTTAATTTTATAACTGCACGAACCACTGAAGACTTAGAACAACCGTTAAAATTTGAGGGAGTTAATGACCAATGATTGTGAAAGATGAGTAGAGAGCTAAAGGAAAGGGTAGTAAGGAAAATATTCTAACCCTACAAAAGGAAACTGGAAGATATCATTGAATATGAAACAAGAAATAGTGATATAAGTGTATTATATAACACATATAAGAACATGACTATCAAATGATGGAGGAAATAGAGTAGAACAAATTAATATTTCTCATTAGGTATTAACTATAGTTGAAAAATCAATAAGTAGAGGTATTATCTAGAGTAATGAAAGTAACTAGAAGAGACAAAAATTGAAATAGTTAAATGAAGTTCCTTATAAGTAAGCCTAGGGTTAAGTGATAGGGCTCAGTCCACTTTCCATCATAAACAGCTCTGTAAAATTTTGCTTCTTGCATGCTATAATTTGAGACCAAGTGAAAAACTATAAAAACAGAATACCAATAAAACTTAAGCTTGAAATAGTTACTCATATGAAACAGGAAAATAACACTGTGTATGGCTAAATGAATTTCAAAAAGGAATGGGTAAGCAATTGGTTATAAAAATAATAGAGTGGAGGGTTAAAAATGTACTTAGAGAGAACAACATTTAAAGCATCGATGCTTTTCATTTCTAGTAGTAAATATTGAAACACGGCTCACAGCTGGAAAGTCCTACCTTATTTCTAACTTAAAACACTTATTCTAAGATATCCGATCATTTAATTTAATTCTAACCTTGGTTAAAAAATAAAGAAAAGAATTGTTTGTGGTCTTACATGGGATGATACAGGATATATAATATAAGCCTATGAAGAAAGATATAACAGACAGGTATTTGGCAACAGCTAGTTATTCTTCAAGCAAGATTTATTTTAGATAAATAGTTGCAGAAAGGCAATACAGAATAATGGAAAGTATTCATGCTTTGGAGTTTGGAGGTGAATGCTAAGTCTCATCTTTTGAGCCTTGTGAATTTGGGAGATATTTAGTGACTTACATTACTTCTCTGAAAAATTAATTTTTTCCAAATCGTTTATTGACCACTGAGTATACAGTAAGGCAAATGTTATCTTAGTTAATTCTCATAGTAACTTTCTAAGCTACAAATAATTTTCCACATCTCCAGTATCTCTTGCTTTATTTTGAGGATTAAATGAAATAATTGTAAGAAATGCCAGTGAGTTTTCTCTCTTCCCCTTTCCCAGGGACTTTGGAAAAATGCAGACATTAAATAGAAAAGACATTATTTATTTCTTTTCTTTGGATCTGTAGGGTTACTAGAATGAAAAAGATAGAAATAGAAGTAAACTTAGTATATTTCCTAGGAATTAGATGTACTGGGTATGTCCAGATGCCCTGTAGGCCTTGAGCCACAAAACTGCATCACCTATCATAAAACTCCATAGCTGTGTTTTTGTACCAAGTTCACATTTAGGGTACTAATAATGCCTTCAGCACAAGTCATTTCCATGGAATTAAATCCTGGCAGTCAGTGGGTTAAATCCTCATGAAATATCTTGCAGGTGACTCAGTTGCACTGACCTCAAGTACAGAATTTCAGATCAATGGCTGCAGCGCTTGGATTCTGAAATATTGGAAACAGTCTCTAGTATTTCTGTTACCCCAATGGGTGTTATCAGACAGAGGGTATCACTATGGCAGTTGCAGGTTCTTATCATATTAATATTTGTGTTCAGTCCGAAACCAAACTGTTTTAAAAAGCAAATGCCTTCTGTTCTCTCTTCTTGGAATATGTAATGATGACTTTCAAACACATTATAAAAATTAACAATAATTCAAATAGTACAAGCGGTCATTAATTGCTTGTACATGAAATAACATTTCCTCCTCAGAGGCAAAGCATTCCAGTTGGCAGTAAAATTCCTTTTGGTCTCTTCACTTTTTAACTCTGTCATGAAAGGGTAACAGATCTCTCAATTTGGGGCCAAATAAAAATGTTAAGCCTTCATAAACTGGGTTTGGGGGCAGTGAAAGAGTAAAGGGAAACAATGTTACAGCTACATGAACCGCGACTGAAGGGCATGGTGTTTTCGCTAGCGTTTAACCAGAGAACAGAAACCACTTCAAGTATTTACACAAACAGAGGGAATTTGACTGGTTATCCATGTCATGAGGAAGCTGAGAGTCTAACAAGGAAGAGTGATGGAACCAAGAAACTAGCCACTGCAGGAAGCCACCACCAGGCTGGAGGACAGCGAGAGGAAGGCCCACATCCCCTGGCCGAGGCTGGAGCCAGAGCAGGTCCGTGCAGCCAAAGCAGAAGCCCTGGGAGGATGGGCCCACGAGCGGAAGGACTACCTGAGGTGCAGGTAGAGCTGTTTAGCTCAGATGAGAACACAACTAACTTCGAGGTTATGCCCCAGATTCATGGGTTAGTAACCATATATCTCTCTCTGTCCAGCATCCTAACATATTTCTCAGCCATATAATCCTGTTGGTTAGTCCCTCCATGTTACATATTAAAAAATAATAAATACTCTCTTGAGTTAGGTAGGGAAAGGGTGCTGAGACTGATTCTTCTTGCCTTAAACAGTGAAGCGAAAATTACTGTCTCTTTGCTTTTAGATTGCTTTCTCAAAGTTCAGCTGGAGAAACACTGTAAGCATTTGTCGAGAATCTTTCATTATTAAAGAATGTTCTTAAGCACTACCTCCTTTGTTCTGTAACCTGTTTAAGAGATGTTGGCAAAAACCCTTGCAACAGCCATTGGGCACAATAACATGCTGTCCACCTCGGTGTGGTTTGTTCACTAGTGACTATCCCAGTGTTTCTGAAATTCTTTTCAGTTTGGAGTTGAGTCTGGCAGAGTCCAGAGATGGTCCCACTCTTTACGGAAACTCAAAGGACACACCTTCCCATGGGTTCTGGGGCCTGCCTCCCACAGCTTTTAAGCTAATGGGATGGCTTGCCGAATATCTTTAGAATTAGGTGAACAAAAGGAAGCTTAAATGATGGGTATTCTATCTCACAGCCCTCACCTTGATACGTTACAAGTATGTTTCCAAGTAAGATAATCCTCACTTAAAAGTACGGAGACCATGATGTGAAATTTGTATAACTTCTTTAAATATACATAATCAGAAATAGGTACTGACATGCAAGTCCCCCCAGTTTCCTGCCAGAACCCTGTCTTACTATGGTGAGTGATCTTCCATGCTTGCATGTTCCAGGAGAGAATATCAGAACAGACTGTTATGGAAGTGCATGCTTGTTTATTTTTTTCATTATTCCTTTTTTTAAAAAGAAGTTAAGACAGGCTGGGAACCATAACATATTGTTCTTCTTGAAAAGTGGAGGGCTCATGAAATGAAAAGTCATGACAGGGGAGAAGAGCTCCAGCCACACCTCAAACCCCAGAGTTAGACCACTGCTACTATATTCAACAACAGCAATAACAAAATCTGAAATTGTGGGAAGGCAAGAGAGAAAGACCTCAGGAGAGTAAACCCTGCTTTATTCCTCTGGATATCATTTTGCCAGAGCTTTAAACAAGTATGACAACATTCTTCAAAAGACAAACTAGAGTGAAAGGACACACAGAGACTACAACATGGGCTCCAAAATCCGCACTACTAATGGGAATACTACACACGCACACATCCAAGAGCAGACCTCCTAAGTAGAACATTTTTTTTGTGGAGATTTTTCTCCTTTGGACTTTAATTAAGCTCCTGCCAGGCTTGCAACCTTCTTAATTTTACCTTTCTTTCTTCTTTCTTTCTTTTTCCTCCTTGAATCAGCTTGCTTGCCAGGAAACTTTTTCCAAACTGTCACAATTATAGAAAAGCCATTCTAAGGTATTAAATTTAGAGAGGAACTAGTAGTTGCTTCTCCAAGCATCAGCACCGGAAGAGTCCGTGCATTTGGAAAGATTTTCATTCATTCATTCCTTCATTTTTAGTTAATAAAGCACATTTATATGTGTGCTTTATAAATGAGAAAATAATAAAAAATGAAGCTTCAAGGAATGCACAGTTGACTGTTGGCTAGTAAGTGATATAACCCAACTTCCCACAGAGTCACCAGTTTAACAGAGGAACTTGCCAGTTACCTAATTTAATATTCACACTGCTCATAAGCAAATTGTAGCTGACTATTTACTAGGGTTGGTGGGTGAATGGTGAGCAAGCCTAGAGAAGCTGATGCCCTCGTTGATGATTTAATACCTCTTTAACGGGATATAATAGTTAATTTGCTTAAATTCTTTCTCAGATCCTTTTGCACTCAAAATTGTTGCAGTTCTGAAAGTATAAAGATAGGAGCTGAGGGTGCTAAAGACAACCTCTTAAAGCAGATTCCATGAGAAGCTATTTTCATTTGAGGAGGTTTGCTTGAAAATTGGCTACCTTAAATAGGTTGCCTTACTCTTTTTTTGTTAATTTTTTTTTAAAAGCTCAGATAATATTGCAGGGCCAGAAATACCAATAAGCCATCAAAAACACTAAAATAAAATGAAAGATGTGGAACCCTGGGAATATCATCCTCTCCATGATTGCTGTGATCGTCATTCTTATTATTCACTTAATAATTCCGCGCTGCCAGGTTGTTCCACCAACCGCTCCTGTCTAGGAGGTACTTACTGATCGCTTCCACAAACCGCTCAAAGAAGCCGTAAGGGAAGAGCGGCTCAGGCAGCTCCCGGAAAAACATCTTCAGTGCCCCGGTGACAACGTGGATGTCCT
Source organism: Smutsia gigantea (assembly GCA_032199065.1). Lineage (NCBI taxonomy): Eukaryota > Metazoa > Chordata > Mammalia > Pholidota > Manidae > Smutsia > Smutsia gigantea. The sequence goes on along the minus strand of JAVSCE010006678.1, from coordinate 192,390 downwards.
CCCACTGGCTGTCGTCCAAATTCAGCTTCTCTTCTGGGAAAACACGAGGAGAAATGGAACAACTGGTTTTAATGAAACAATTACAAGACACTAATTATTATGTTAATGTTTGCCTACTATCATCAGCGACCGTTAACAGCCTTCTGCACCTAGAGGTTTGGTGCTGTGCATGTTCCCCCCCTCCTTTTTCCTAGGAAAGGGAACATTTTCAATGGAATACCATCTGTAGGAATGCAGCTAACAAAAAAGCAAGAGACACAAAGAGACAGTGCCATTGACACAGTATGTCAGATACATTTATTCCCATAATGCATCAGTAGAGAAAATTAGCATCACAGCTCAACATGATTCAAAGCTATTTGGTTTTGAGGCCGAGGGGCTAAGAGTTGCCAATGATGGCCGGCTCAAGGGACGGGCCTAAAGGCCTTGCTGAGCCAACAGGAGACATATGCTAAACATGGCAATAGAAAATGAGTTATTGCTTTACATGTGTTAGCCTTGCTATGTACAAGGGAATAATGGGTAACACTTTTTTACTTTTTTTGCTGAAAATAAAGTCAGCAAGGAATAGAATACTGAGTGAGAAAGGATATTAATTCCTTTTTACTGTTTCAAAAATATCTTTTTTTAGTTTTCAGCTCAAGAAGGAAAATGTGTCCAGCAACAATATTAGACAGACCCCTGTTGGCCTACGCAGGCTATGCAAAGCTGTCAAAAATGATAACACACTAAAGACAAACCACAAGTGTTTACCACCTCCTCTTAGAAACAACAGAAATGTTTGCTTGGAAAGCTTGTGTGAGTTGAGACATTTAAATGTTAAAGGATGCCAGAATGAAGTTTTTAGAAGAAATAAAGAGATACGGGGCAATTCTTTTCTTCTTTTTCATACTCAGTACAGAAGTTCAGAATCCTTCTCACCCAAGAAGTGGGTGTACTAGGGTCTGGATGCAACATCTTTACACACAGTTCAAAGGAAGCCAGGCTCGACAGCATTGCTGCTGTCTTTTGAAACAGGTGACATGGAAAAGATTTTGGATTCTGGGCTTAATCAAAATGAGAGCTAATCATTTTCAACGACTTGGACGGTAACTGAAAAGCTGAGTATCCTGGCGAGAACCGAGCAGGTATTTGATCACCTGGAATTTTGTTTCTTCCTCAATGTCTTGGGCTCACATTCACGGGACCCCTTGGTGTCGGTTTTATGAATGCAGAGAAGAATCTGCACCAAAAACGTTAAGAAAAGCTGAGAATTGTCACTGTAGGGAATCTCTGCATGGGCTGTTTTGCTAATAGTGCTCACGTCCTTTTAAAATATTAGACGAAATCTTTATCGGATCTTTTTTTTCTAAATGGACTGTTATTTCCAGGGCTAGCAAGTGACTTTTCTTCTCAATAGGATGTTTGCAAAGAGAAGGAATGAAGGCGGATCTGTTTATTTCAGATGGACTGTTTACTTCCTCCCTTCAGTTTTCATTTCTACCTCAATCATAACACAATGATACAATCCACAAAAAAAATCAGCAGAGGAGACCTGCTTTCTGCCCTGCAATCATTTTTGATTGATTGTATTTCAACAATTAGTCTTTTATTTGGCTACACACTATTGAAATAGGCCGACAGCATCCTAGCAGGCCAGCTTTAAACAGTCAACTGTTAACAATAGCATCAAAAAGGGAGACCTGATGGGGTTTACTGTCACTTTAAAGAACGGGGTTTTCACATTGTTGAAATCTGTCAGATATTTTGAAATGTCCCTCTCACTATGGTGCCACACCCCCTGCGTGCCCTTATAATAAAATTGGTTTTACTCCTGATTAAATCATTTTCTCCCTACCCACTACCATACTTCTCATAATGGACCTGTGCGCTCTACAGCTGGTGTTCTTCCCATGGTACCAATTCTTACTTTATCTTTTAAGCACTTTGCTGCTAAGATCTCATGCAGAGTGCTTATGTTTTGTTAAGAGCTTCATTCTTAGAGAAATAGCTTAACACATGTTCTAAAAATGTTGTACAACTTATTGCTTAAAACACATTTGGAAAATGTATAAGTACTGTAGTTTTGGCACTGAACTTTAAATGGAAACACACACACACACACACACACACACACACACACACACACACACACACACACACACACACACACACACACACACACACAGCTATCTATACCAAAAATTTATCAGGAAAGTCCAACACAAAATGCAATTTGGTGCGTAGGTTTGAGATCACCAAGGAAGGTGTTTGGTAGGTCAAAAAAGAGAATGATTTTATCTTGGGCATGAAAATAAGAACAAATAATTGCTTAACCACAGACAAATGCCATTATTTGTCATCCCCACATAACTATCAGTAAATTCAAGTGATTGTGAAAAATGGAATATTTCAATATAAACAAAAAATAGTTTTCCAAGCAACAAATACTATTTGATTCTATCCACTTGAAATGCCATACACCACTATCATCTTGTGTTACTTAAGCCAGCATTCCTACAACATCGTCTTCATTTAAAGAAAAAAAAACAGTTTGTAGCCCTCCAACAAGTAGTTTAAATAAATAATATGGCAAGCAGCTGGAAAGAGTCTTTTGGAATATTTTATCTAATTTTCATATCAAGATTTTTTTTTTACTATTCACTTTTTTTTATTTTGGTATTATTAATGTACAATTACATGAGCAAAATTATGGTTACTAGACTCCTCCTATTATCAAGTCCCCACCACATACCCCATTACAGTCACTGTCCATCAGCGTAGTAAGATGCTATAGAGTCACTACTTGACTTCTCTGGGCTATACTGCCTTCCCCGTGCCCTCCCCCCAATACATTTTGTGTGCTAATTGTAATGCCCCTTTTTCCCCTTATCCCTCCCTTCACACCCATCCTCCCTAGTCCCTTTCCCTTTGGTAACTGTTAGTCCATTCTTGGGTTCTGTGAGTCTGCTGCTGTTTTGTTCCTTCAGTTTTTTCTTTGTTCTTATACTCCACATATGAGTGAAATCATTTGGTACTTGTCTTTTTCGGCTTGGCTTATTTCACTGAGCATAATACCCTCTAGTTCCATCCATGTTGTTGCTAATGGTAGGATTTTTTTTCTTCTATGGCTGAATAATATTCCATTGTGTATATGTACCACATCTTCTTTATCCATTCATCTCCTGATGGACACTTAGGTTGCTTCCATTTCTTGGCTATTGTAAATAGTGCTGTGTTAAACATAGAGGTGCATATATCTTTTTCAAACTGGGCTCCTGCATTCTTAGGGTAAATTCCTAGGAGTTGAATTTCCAGGTCAAACGGTATTTCTATTTTGAGTTTTTTCACCTCCATACTGCTTTCTCAATGGTTGAACTAATTTACATTCCCACCAGCAGAGTAGGAGGGTTCCCCTTTCTCAACATCCTCACCAACATTTGTTGTTGTTTTTCTTTTGGATGATGGCCATCCTAACTGGTGTGAGGTGATATCTCATTGTGGTTTTAATTTGCATTTCTCTGATGATTAGCGATGTGGAGCATCTTTTCATGTGCCTATTGGCCATCTGAATTTCTTCTTTGGAGAAGTGTCCATTCAGCTCCTCTGCCCATTTTTTAATTGGCTTATTTGCTTTTTGTTTGTTGAGGTGCATGAGCTCTTTATATAATTTGGATGTCAACCTCTTATCGGTTATGTCATTTGTGAATATATTCTCCCAGTACTGTAGGATGCTTTTTGTTCTACTGATGGTGTCCTTTGCTGTTCAGAAGCTTTTTAGTTTGATATAGTCCCACTTGCTCATTTTTGTTTTTGTTTCCCTTGCCTGGGGAGATGTGTTCATGAAGAAGTTGCTCATGTTTATGTCAGAGATTTTTGCCTATGTTTTTTTTTTTAAGTTTTATGGTTTCATGACTTACATTCAGGTCTTTGATCCATTTTGAGTTTACTTTTGTGTATGGGGTTAGACAGTTATCCAGTTTCATTCTCTTACATGTAGTTGTCCAGTTTTGCCAACACCAGCTGTTGAAGAGGCTGTCATTTCCCCATTGTATATCCATGGCTCCTTTATCATATATTAATTGAGCATATATGCTTGGGTTTATATCTGGGCTCTCTAGTCTGTTCCATTGGTCTATGGGTCTGTTTTTGTGCCAGTACCAAATGTCTTGATATGGAGGGTTTGTAGTAGAGCTTGATGATAGGGAGCATAATTGACCCCACTTATTCTTCCTTCTCAGGATTGCTTTGGCTATTTGGGGTCTATGAATTTTAGAACTATTTGCTCTAGTTCAATGAAGAATACTGTTGGTATTTTAAAAGGGATTGCACTGAATCTATAGATTGAATTAGGCAGGATGGCCATTTTGATAATATTAATTCTTCCTGTCCATTAGCACGAGATGTGTTTCCATTTATTGGTTTCTTCTTTAATTTCTCTCATGAGTCTCTTGTAGTTTTCAGAGTATAAATCTTTCACTTTCTTGGTTAGGTTTATTCTTAGGTATTTTATTCTTTTTGATGCAATTGTGAATGGAGTTGTTTTCCTGATTTCTCTTTCTGCTAGTTCATCGTTAGTGTATAGGAATGCTACAGATTTCTGTGTATTAATTTTATATCCTGCAACGTTACTGAATTCAGTTTTAGATATAGTAGTTTTGGAGTGGATTCTTTAGGGTTTTTTATGTACAATATCATGTCATCTGTAAACAGGAACAGTTTGACTTCTTCCTTACCAACCTGGATGCCTTTTATTTCTTTGTGTTGTCTGATTGCCATGGCTAGGACCTCTAGAATTACGTTGAATAAAAGTGGGGTGAGTTGGCATCCTTGTCTTGTTCCTGATCTTAAAGGAAAAGCTTTCAGCTTCTTGCTGTTAAGCATAATGTTGGCTGTGGGTTTGTCATATATGGCCTTAATTATGTTGAGGTACTTGCCCTCTATACCCATTTTGTTGAGAGTTTTTATCATGAATGGATGTTGAATTTTGTCGAATGCTTTTTCAGCATTTATGGAGATGATCATGTGGTTTTTGTCCTTTTTGTTGATGTAGTGGATTATGTTGATGGATTTTTGAATGTTGTACCATCCTTGCATGCCTGGGATGAATCCCACTTGATCATGATGGGTGATCTTTTTGAATACAGTTTTCTAATATTTTATTGAGTATTTTTGCATCTATGTTCTTCAGGAATATTGGTCTGAAATTTTCTTTTTTTGTGGTGTCTTTGTCTGGTTTTGGAATAAGAACGGTATTGGACTTGTAGAATGAGTTTGGGAGTGTTCCCTCCTCTTCTACTTTTTGGAAAACCTTAAGGAGGATGTGTATTAGGTCTTCACTAAATGTGTGATAAAATTCAGCAGTGAAACCATCTGGTACAGGGGTTTTGCTCTTAGGTAGTTTTTTGATTACCAATTCAATTTCCTTGCTGGTAAATGGTGTATTCAGATTTTCTGTTTCTTCCTGGGTGAGCTTTGGAAAGTTGTACTTTTCTAGAAAGTTGTCCATTTCTTCTAGGTTATCCCATTCGTTAGCATATAATTTTTCATAGTATTCTCTCATAATTCTTTGTATTTCTGTGGTGTCCATCGTGATTTTTCCTTTCTCCTTTCTGATTCTGTTTCTGTGTGTAGACTCTTTTTTTCTTGATAAGTCCAGCTAGGGGTTTATATATTTTGTTTATTTTCTCAAAGAACCAGCTTCTGCTTTCATTGATTCTTTCTATTGTTTTATTCTTCTCAATTTTATTTATTTCTGCTTTAATCTTTATTATGTCCCTCCTTCTAATGACTTCAGGCCTCATTTGTTCGTCCTTTTCTAGTTTCATTAATTGTGAGTTTACACTGTTCATTTGGGATTGTTCTTCTTTCTTGAGGTAGGCCTGTATTGCAACATATTTCCCTCTTAGCATGGCCGTTGCTGCATCCCATAGATTTTGTGGTGTTGAATTATTGTTGTCATTTGTCTCCATATATTGTTTGATCTCTGTTTTTATTTGGTCATTGATCCATTGATTATTTAGGAGCATGTTATTAAGCCTCCATGTGTTTATGGGCTTTTTCATTTTCTTTGAGTAATTTATTCCTAGTTTCATACCGTTGTGATCTGAGAAGCTGGTTGGTACAATTTCAATCTTTTTGAATTTACTGAGGTTCTTTTTGTGGCCTAGTATGTGATCTATTCTTGAAAATGTTCCATGTGCACTTGAGAAGAATATGTATCCTGTTGCTTTTGGATGGAGTGTTCTGTAGATGTTTGTGAGGTCCATCTGTTCTAATACGTTGTTCAGTGTCTCTGTCTCTTTATTTAGTTTCTGTCTGGTTGATCCTTCCTTTGGAGTGAGTGGTGTGTTGAAGTCTCCTAAAATGAATGCAGTGCATTCTATTTCCCCCTTTAATTCTGTTAGTATTTGTTTCACAAATGTAGGTGATCCTGTGCTGGATGCATAGATAGTTATAATAGTTATATCCTCTTGTTGGACTGACCCCTTTATCATTATGTAATGTCCTTCTTTGTCTCTTGTGATTTTCTTTGTTTTGAAGTTTATTTTGTCTGATACAAGTACTGAAACTCCTGTTTTTTCTCCCTGTTAGTTGCATGAAATATCTTTTTCCATCCCATAACTGAGTCTGTGTATGTCTTTGGATTTGAAGTGAGTCTCTTGTAGGCAGAATATAGATGGGTTTTGTTTTTTTATCCATTCAGTGACTATGTCTTTTGACTGGTGCATTCAGACCATTTACATTTACTGTAATTATCAATAGATATGTACTTATTGCCATTGCAGGCTTTAGATTCGTGGTTACCAAAGGTTGAATGGTAATTCCCTTACTATTTAACAGTCTAATTTAACTCACTTCATGTGCTATTACAAACACAATCTAAAGATTCTTTTTTTCCTCCTTTTTCTTCTTCCTCCATTCTTTGTATGTTATGAACCATATTCTGTACTCTTTGTCTATCCCTTGGGTGACATCTATTTAGCCTTAGGAATACTTCCATCTATAGGAGTCCCTCAAAATGCACTGTAGAGGTGGTTTGTGGGAGGTAAATTCTCTCCACGTTTGCTTTTCTGAAAATTGTTTAATCCCTCCTTCAAATTTAAATGATAACCTTGCTGGGTAGAATATTCTTGGTTCAAGGCCCTTCTGCTTCATTGCATTAAATATATCATGCCACTCCCTTCTGGCCTGTAAGGTTTCTGTTGAGAAATCTGATGATAGCCTGATGGGTTTTCCTTTGAATGTGATCTTCTTTCTCTCTCTAGCTGCTTTTAAAAGTCTGTCTTTATCCTTGATCTTTGCTGTTTTAATTATTATATGTCTTGACGTTGTCTTCCTTTAGTCCCTTGTGTTTGGAGATCTGTGCATCTCCATGTGCTGAGAAACTATGTCCTTCCCCTGATTGGGGAAGTTTTCAGCAATTACCTCCTCAATGACACTTTCTATCTCGTTTTCTCTCTTCTTCTTCTGGTACCCCTATTACGTGAATATTGTTCCGTTTGCATTGGTCACACAGTTCTCTCAATATTCTTTCATTCTTAGAGATTCTTTTTTCTCTCTGTGCCTTAGCTTCTTTGTATTCCTCTTCTCTAATTTCTATTCCATTTACCATCTCTTCTACTACATCTAATCTGCTTTTAAATCCCTCCATTTTATGTTTCATTTCAGATATGGAATTTCTTAATGATTGAATCTCTGTCTTAAATTCGTTCCTGAGTTCTTGAATATTTTTCTGTACCTCCATAAGTATGTTTACGATTTTTATTTTGAACTCTCTTTCAGGAAGATTGGTGAGTTCAGTTTCATTTGGCCCTTTTTCTGCAGTTTGTGAGATTTTGGTCTGAACCATGTTCTTTTGACGTTTCATATTTCTGTGTGATGCCCTCTCGTACCCAGAAGCTCCAGTCTCTGGAGCTGTTCAGCCCCTAGAGTGAGGTTGGGGGTTATAGGGGAGTGGAGCTGGTGCCTGAAGGGAGGAAAGATCTGTTTCCTGATCCCATCTGCTGCACCTGTCTCCTGTATCAGAGCCAGTGGGCCAAGCCCACAGGTGTAAGCCTCTGTGCTTTGCATCTCTAGCTGCTGTAGGCGTGGCCTCCCTCTGGCTGTCCTGACACCAGTGCAGTGACTTCTGGTTTGTGAGCCAGTGCTGTCAGGCCAGGAGGAAGGCGCAGCAGGCTGTGAATCACAGTTGGGGGCCTTGGGGCTGAGTAGCCAGCCAGGGGGATGGAGTACCTGAAGCTCCTCAAAGTTCCCAATCTGCTAGTCAGAGCTCACCCAGACAACCTTGTCCCCCTATCCCTTCTCCCGCACAGCCAGCTCCGTGCAAACACCCTCTCACTGCAAGGAAGCCTCTCAGATTGCCTGCGTTTCCCTTGTCCCTGAGCAGCCAGGTGTGTATCCCATTCTCCACATATGGCTGGAATCTGTTTCTCAAGCACTCCCCCTGTCCCAGCTCCTCATCCTCTAGAGCACCACACAGTGTAGGTTTCTGCTCGCAAAGCAGATCTCCAGGGCTAGGTTTTCAGCAGTCCCAAGCTTCCACCCCCTCCCCACTCCATTTCTCTTCCTCCTGCTGGTGAGCTGGGATGGGGGAAGGGCCTGGGTCCTGCTGGATCAAGGCTTTGGCACATTACCCTGTTTCGTGAGGTCTGCTCTGTTCGTGAGGTCTGTATGCAGTCTGGTGCAGCCTTCTTTCCTGTTGCTGTTTTAGGTTTAGTTGTATTAACTATATATTCACTTTATCTGTTGTTTTGGGAGGTGTTCTCTGTCTCACTTATCACACTGCCATCTTGAATCTCATTAAGATTTTTTATAACCAGCCATGGTTAAGATTTCTTACAAACCAAAGGGCTTTAAGGCATATTTTTCAAGTCACTGCGATTTACCTAAACATACACTTTTGTCCACATTTATATGCCTTCTCATGAATCCAACCCGTTCTTGAGAAGAACCGACCATAACTGTGTCTCAGTGTTAACAGGTATCATTGGAAACACATTTGCATTATTTGATTGGCATTTTCAGACTGATCTGTTAACAGTGATGATGTCTTAGGTTTCTCCCTTTTGCAGTTCAGCAGGCTTTTTCAACAGTGAAGCACTACTGACTTCAGGGGCTGGGCAGTTCTTTCTTTTGTGTGTGTGTGTGTGTGTGTGTGTGTGGTGGGGGGGTGCGTCTTGTGATCTCTGGGATGCTTAAGAGCATCCCTAACCTCCACCAACCAGATTCCAGTACCACTTTCAGTGGTGAGGATGAAAAAATATCTCCACAATATTGCCAAATGTCTCCCAGTGTTGCAAATTTATCTCTAGTTGAGAACCACTATAATGGAGCCAGTTAGAGGCTGTAGAAGTTACTCAATAAATACTGATTTATGAAGTTACCTTAGGTAGGCAGAGAACTAGAAAACTAGAAACATACACACTGAGATATCTTCAATATGAATTTGAGAGTTGGTACTTCTCATTGATAACATCAAAACCTCATATTTCAGGGTACTTTGCAACAAAAACAATAACCAAGAATTATCTAGTGCTTACACCATACTAGGGACTGTTATACATTTTTCATTCATTATCTAATGTAATTTTTTCAATAAGGCAGGGGTCCATGCTATTGTTATCATCATCTCCATTTTCCAGATAGGGAAAATGAGGCCCAGGTAGACTGAGAAGCTTTTCCGTGGCTTACAAGTATGAATCCAATATAAGGAGCTAGTAAGCCCCTCTTGGAACGATTGTGTTTGGATTTAATCTTGGCTGGCAGAAGCTGAAAGGGAGAAGGCAAATAAACAGTAATTGCAAGTGGTAGTGGATTGATGATTACTTCAAAGATAGTGACTTTTACATTTTATCCCTAAGTGTCTTTCTTGAGGCTAGGCTTTTACCTGTAAACTGACTCCAGCCTTTTGTAATTACTCATTTATAGGAGGAACAGATTCTTGTATAAACAGATATAAAGCAAATTGGCAATAAAAAGAAACCACATTAGGAAGGAGCAGAAGATGGAGCAAATTGTTACGTGGTGATGGGATTAAGAGGAAATATGATAGAGTGGGGACAAGATTATACAAATCACCAGGCCAGGCCTGGATTTACCACTGATTCATTATATATCTGTTTATTTGCGAAATGAAGTTAGTCAGAAGGATAGTCATTGGCACCAAATGAGAAAACATATCTGAAAAATGTTTGGAAAGCACAAAAAAACAAACACATCCAAGACACCATTACAATGGGGAAGGTGAATAAAGGCCAAGAAGGCAAAAATATATAAGGGATTCAGGCAATAGAAATACAAAGCAAACATCATAAACCCTCCTGGTTGTTTTAGAGGATTTATCTTAGTGTGATGCAGTTTGTCATATGAGAAAAACAAACACTGTCCATGCTGAAGTCCAATACTGGGAAGAAGTCTGATTGGGTAAAATTATTTCACAGTCCTCACTCTCATAATCTGTGCTGGTTTCTTCTGGTGATCTCAATAGGCTATCTTAAATTTATTTGGGTCATGGATTTTGGTTTAAAGCATTGAAACAGAATTGGAGGCAGGCTAAGCTCCAGAATCCAAATACTATATGACTTTTATGAGATCACAAAAAAATATAACTAAATGTTGTATCCAAAAAGGTCACCTTGAAATGCCCTTTCTTGAAGGACTTATGTGTATTTTATTTAAGGAAAAAACTTATTTATAATATCACGCAACTTATATTTAGAAAAAAAAATTGAGAATAGCTATTAGGAACAATCTTTCTTAGAAAAGGAGAACCAAAAGATGAACCTTCAATAGCCACAGTGGCCCCAAGGTGATTTCCAAGGAACAGGCACATTTAAATGTCATCAGTAGTATAATCACCACTTTTTTCTTGTATATTATTTACTGGTTTAACCAGAATTTGCAGTATCAGGTCTGATTTTAACTAAACTCATTGTGTTAACCTAGTGTTGGTTGAAATGTGATTTCAGATACCTTGAACTATCCAGAATAGGAGAGTAACATAAAAGTAAAGAGATACTTTTTTGTGTATTGAAAAACAAGAGCATTTTTACTTTGGAATTTTTTCTATGGCAATTTTAAAGCTTCTTTCCAACTTTCACTGTTGTAATAAAAAGAAAGAGGAAAAGCCTTCCTAACTTTCCCAGGATATGGAGAGAATAGCTCTGATTTCATTAATACAGTGACAAGAACTTATGGCATCGTGAAACTCTCATAAAGGATGTGGTATCTGCTTCTGGTGCAGATGACCATTTGGAAACCTTATCTGAAAGGCCTGCTGGGCGTGAAAGTCACATCATGAATGAAAGAGGTGGTAGAGCGGCTAGAGATCTGAAAAATAATAATATGTTCGGCCATAAAATCAAACTGGAATATACGATATTAAAGTGGATAAAACATGTTGTTTATAAGGATATAGCTAATTTCTAGTTTAATATTTAAAGGAGTGGATCAAAAGGAAGCTGGCGGAATCATTTGACTAGCTCAACCTTTCCTGTTGTGTTGGCTCTTGACAGTTCAATCTGATATCCAGTGGATTAGAGGAGTCTAAGTTCTCAAACATGGTGATAATAAAACCTGTGCACAGAGCAGCTTCTTTTCATGTTGCACTCACTAAAGCCCCTTCCTACAGCATCTGTGGCTACCATGAGTCTTCAGTGAGGATAGTACCCTAGAAAACTAGACCAGTTGGCCAGTTAATTTGTTTGTTCAACTAATTTTTATTCAACAAACATAGATTGAATGGAGACTACATATCAGGGACTGTATTCAAAGCCACAGCTGTTGAGGCTGCTTTATATTCCTCCAAAGAGAAGGCTCCACCAGGTGCTCGAAATATTACTCTAGTGAATATAGATTAAGTCTGGGCACAAATTAAAGAATAAACATATCACTCCCAAAATGCACATTATGTCTGTTGTGTCCCCCCACCCTCAGTTAATGTGTTGACGTCCTAACCCCCAGTACTTCATGTGACTATATTTGGAGATAGGGACTTAAAAGAGGTGATTAAGGTAAAATGAAGTCATACAGATGGGCCCTAATTCAATACGACTGGGGGCCTTATAAGAAGAGAAGATTAGGTCACAGACATGCATACACACAGGGAAGACCAAGTGAAGACAAAGGAGGAAGGCGGTCATCTACAAGCCAAAGACAGAGGCTCCAGAAGAAAGTAACCTTGCCGGCACTTGATCCTGGATGTCGGGCCTCTGAAACAGTGAGGAAAAAATTTCTGTTGTTTAATATGCCAACCGTACTCTCCCCATGACCTCCCCTCCACCCCCCCCAGCCTGTGGTTCTTTGTTTTGGCAGCCAGGAAAATGAACACGATGCCCAAAGGGTTTGCATACAGAAGGATGTCATGTTCCTGGATCACATCTAAACATTTCCTGAACACATGGGCTATGCAACACTTATGAAATACAGTAAACAACAGAGATAGCTGGTTAGGTAATTCCAGCTGAATAAAAATAATTATCAAGATTCAGGGAAAAAGTTTGAAACAGGAATTAGTTGAATAATTGCTTGACTATTCAGGCTCAACCTAACTATTTCAAATGATTTGATCCATAAACATGCCAGATACTCTACCATAGTCTTTAGACAAAGAATAAAACCATGATCGTCATTTTCTTACTCATTCTTTTTTCCATCGGCTACTTCTAGAGGAGAAATATTTCATTGCTGCTGTAGCCCAAGACACAAAATACTAGGAAACACTTAAAATGTTCTCAAGAAAAACTCAGTGCAAGCCAAATCAACTCTCCATGGTCATGGTATCTATCAAAGAAGGAGGAAAGTGGTTTTAAATATTAAATTTTATATTCCAAAACCAAAGAGACTTATGCTACAATTTATCGCAGTAACCTCCAGGAAGCTTATATTTGAAAATGGTTACTTTACTGTAAGAGGAGATGGTTGGCGCTGTGTACATTTTTGCCACCTGGTCTACAAAATCCAGTTTTGAGTGGCCTCCTTAAAGTAGGAAACAGAGAAGGACCAAGGAAATAACCAGAAACTTTCTAAAATACTAAACCTTAAAAAAAAAAGTACTTTTATGTCTTAATATCCAGTAGAATATTTGGCATGCCATGTTGGCTTGCTTTCTAGGTTCTGCATGATGTGTATAGTTATTTGGAAATCACTTAAGAAGTCCAAGACATGCAAATAATGTCAGAGGCCAATATGAAATATCTTTAGTTACTCTCCTTGAAGGAGGCAAAATAGCATCCTACTGCATCCATCGCAGGGACAGAGTCAGAATGAGAATGTCTTATTTTTATATTCCCTCAGATTTCATTTGAATGCAAATAATAACATAATAAGTACGTACAACGGAAACTTGTGAAACAAGCACCACAGATGGAAAGTATAACAATGTGTCAGTGCTTTGTGGATTTTTTTAATAATTTATTTTGGTATCATTAATCTACAATTACATGTGCAATATTATGGTTATTAAACTACCCCCTTCATCAGGTCCCTCCCAACAGCAGCAGACTCACAGAACCCAAGAATGGACTAATAGTTACCAAAGGGAAAGGGACTGGGGAAGATGGGTGGGAAGGGAGGGGTAAGAGGGAAAAAGGGGCATTACTATTAGCAGATGTAATGTTAGGGGGGCACGGGGAGGGCTGTACAACTCAGAGAAGACAAGTAGTGATTCTATAGCATCTCACTACGCTGATGGACAGTGACTGTAATGGGATTTTTAATTTATAGCGGCATAACATAAAACATCCTCCCTTCATCCTAACTCCATGCACAGTGCCCTGCCTTATAAAAATGATGTCATTGACATTATGTTTTCCTCCAGGCTCTAGATATTTTTGTCTAGGCATCTGAGGAAAGGTAGCCTTGTTCAGACTCTAACAACAATACCACCACCACCAATGAGTTGACTTTATTCATTAGGATCATAAATTTTTTTAAAAGGATGTATTTCGTGGTACCAATAGGTATTTCAATTCCTTTCATACTCAGAGCTTCCAACACTGCTCTTATTTCCATTCAGTCAAAGGCTTTTTGTACTCTGCAAACACTATTACAATAGTTCATTTCATTTGACCGTCTTCTCCAAACAGATTCCGAATTTACTTGAATTCCATGGATGATTTTGTACGTTACACACTCACAAGGGTAGAGAATCCGTAGGATTAAATTTCAACAAAGTCATTTTTGAATGTTTCCTTCCTATCAGCTCTAAATTTCAACACCGTTGCTATCTGTTCCTTCCAAGTTATATTACATTGTAAATATCAAACAGAAGGTCAGGTGAAAACCTATGATATCTAGGAAATAAATATAACTAAGTCCTTTAAATGCATGCATACAGAAAATATGTCTATTGCAGGTATATGCACATATAAAGAAATTACTTAATGTGACATTTTCTCACTTGTCTAATGAGAACTGTCATCTCTCCCTCCTAAGTTTGTGTGAGAATTAAGTGAAATAATATATGTAAAAAGTCTAGTATGGGCTTGTTATAACATTATTAGAAATTTTATTTGGACATTCTCTTCTTTGTCAGCCAGACTTTGACAAGTGTTTCCCGAATATAATATAATTTCTGAATTTATCATTCCCTTTATTACACTGTTGGTATTTGTGGGGTTAGAAATGGTATTATTCAGCAGGAAAAGGACTGGGATTTTTGCTAGTTTCGAAGTCTTCTGTCTGGAAACAGTCCATCAGGAAAATAAAAATAAAAGGCAAACAAAATTGATAGATTAACAGTGCTACTCTCATTCATTGAAGCCATTTCATTCCTAGATAAGACATCTGTAAGTCCTCAATGAAAGGTGACTAAACTGGAGAAGATTCATAGCAATTATTGAAGATGATAATTTTTAAAACTGAATTATCTTGATTAATTGGTTCAAGGGGAGCAGTTAAGTAAATTTTCTACTTCATACAACAATAGCCAGCATTCTAAAAAGCTACATGGCATAAGAGTTGGGAGATGGAGAAATTTTACAATTATTTGTATAGACAGAATAGCTAGATCTCTTGGCATCAGTTCCTTTGTGAAACCACAGAATAACATATCCCCTTAATTCTGCATCTATACAATAGTCCAAGTTCAGAATAATGATATAGATTCTTTAGTGGATTTATTAGCAATAATTGGTTATTTTGATTTTCATGAATGAAAAGTTTTAAAGATTTTTTTATTCCATCAACTCCAGGGGCCTCCAGCTTTCAAATATACAGAGCATAAAATCACTCTTGTTTCCCTTATTATCATAACTTTGGCGAAAAGTAATTAATACAAGTAATTCACAATGGTGGGCTGTTTTTATTATGAAGGGGCTATTAAAAACTAGTTGATAAAAATTGTCAAAACATTTGGTGCATGATACTTGAAAACCTACAATTGTTTAATAAGAAGAGTGGGGTGGTTATTTTTATTTTTAAATTTCTGTTTATTTTATTTTGAAACAGATAATGTATTAACACAATCTAAAATTTAATATATATGCTGCAAAAGTCTCTTTGTAATCTATTCCTAGGTATCCAATTCGCATCGCAAGAGAAAACCCATATTATCAATTCCTATGTATAGTTTCAAAGACGTTTTCATACTTTAGTAGTATAACCCTGCACCACCACTTTTTTTAAAGACACAAACGGCGATATAATCTATGCACTCTTGTGCATCTTGATTCTTTTCAGTTGACAATATATCATAGAGATTATTCAAAATCAGGACATAAAGAGCTTCCTCATTCTTATTTTACAGCTACATATTTAATTTTATGGATGTACAATAATTTACTTAACCAGTTTTCAATCATAGAATATTTTGCATAGTGCTAGTACTAGTGTGAATAATCTTACATCATTTATGTCAAGGTATAAGTATGTACCTGTATGAGAACAAGTTCCTAGATCTGGAATTTCTAGGACGTAGGTTGTGTGTATATTTAAAATATTCATACATCTTGCCAAATTGCCTCCATAGCTAGCACACCAATTTATGTTACCATTACAATATTTGAAAGACTATGGTTCATTGGGAATATATATTCATTACTGCCTATAGTTGTTCATAGTTGTCCATAGTACATTGTGCCATTGATTGTATACTTGAAAAAAATACATAACGAAGAATAAAATGAGAGATACAAAGACTTGAACTAAAATATACATAAAATCTTTGTTAAACACAGAAGGAACTCTTATGAGGGATTTAACTTCTGATGAAGTGATCAGTTTGAACATTTAATTTATTACAACTGGTAAACAACTGATGTTTAATAAACATGTAACAATGATTACAAATAAAAAAAAGCCATGATAACAATAATTGTTTTCTGATGTAATAAAAAAAACTATAAATAGAAACAAAGTCCAAAAACAATGAACATGCTGAAAATGAAATGAATAGATGGAATTTCACCATTATATGTCAATTTAGGCACTACAATTACTAGTATAAAGCCAAACAAATAAAAAAGAATCAAATTAATTAAGGTATTCATTCATTAAAACAATTATGAGACACCTACTAGGCGCCAGACACTGTGCTAAGTGCCAGAGGTAGGGCTGGGAAGGCAGTTACGAGAACAGGATGGGATTGAAAGATGCCTAAGAAATGGTACATAACCTCTTCAAGTCCTGACAATTCTCAGGTTCTCTTTGACATCAGTACTAGGATTGTGCTGTCTCTAGGGAGGGAGCTACTCCTTTTGGTTTTATCTTTGCTTCATTTATACAAATATACACTCAATTTGTTGCTTAATAAGTATCTTTTTAATTAAGATCATGATGACGATGATAATATGTAAACTCCTGAGCCTGAGGGTTATCTACATTTCCTCCTGAAGAAAGACAGGCAGGCATCATTTACTATGGTTTCAGGTGGTCTGTTAGTACTGACACATTTCCAAGCAACTCAGGTGGTTTTGGCCCATAGGAACCTCCTCTCTTTTGTACTTGGGCTAACCTCACCGTACATGTTCTTATATTAGTGTCCACAGAAGTCACCATACATGTTTTCGTGTTAGCGCACACAAGACTTCGGTGAAAGAAGCAGGAGTGAGGTATGCGGGAAGACACAGGCTTCGGAGACCAGGTACTTTTCTTCTCTTCCCGTTTAGCACTAAACCAATCTGTGTCACTAACTCCTGGGTCTCTGCTATGGTTATGACCTCATTCAGATATTTATGCTGCTAATCTTCACTCTGCCCTAAATTCAGCTTCTTTTCAGATCCTGTTTACTATGTTTCTAATCCTAGCCTGATCATCCCATCACTCCCAGGGCACACCCTAAATAATTTAACTCCACTTAACCAAAGTTTCTCTCCTGTATTCCTCCTCCAAAGATGTTCATTCTTATTAATCGTTGTATCCCAGTGCTTAGCCTAGTGCTTATTTCACTATTTACGCACTCCCTTTTACTACTTCTGGGTGTATTTGCATTACCTGCCCGAATTTAACTTATTTTAATAGCAGAACTACTTCACAGTACAGTGATGATGATGATAATGGATATATGAATGTGCACACACATACAGCTGATTTTTGTGTCCTCTCTGTTCACCTTTCTCTTTCAAAACGTTTAACCAATACTGAAGACATAAGTAGGTTGTTTACTCATTCATTCATTCAGCAAATATTTATTGAGCTGAAATTTTGTGTTGGGCATGTTGTAGCTGCTGGGGTGAAAAAAATTGATGAAAAGACCTAGTGTCTAAACTCAATCCTGTTATAGTATATGAGAAATTCAGACAAATAGAAAAAATTACAATAGAGCTTGGTATATATTAGCATATGACGATGTGCGGATGGCTATGGGAACACAGAATCTGGCTTCATCTGGACAGTGGTCAAGAGAGGCTTCCTAGGGAGGTGTCACCTAGGAACAGCCATGTGGACAATGATGGGGTGGGGGATGGGGAAGAGGGAGGGAGAGGTATACAAGGAGCATTAGAAGTAACAGCCATGCCAAGGGCTGAGGAACATGATTCATATGCAGAACGACACATTGCTTGAGAGCACAGTATAGGTTCCATATCCCAAAGTGTTGAGCATAAGAAGGAAGATACAGGCCAGAGAGTCAAGGACCTCACAACTGAAATAATCTGGATGACTGTAGCAGGAGAGTGGTGTTCTAGAAAGGTGTTCAGGCAGCAGTGAGTAGGATGGGTGTGAGAGGGTATATGGATGACAGATGGTGTTTCCAAGGGGCACCATGAACAAGGAGCTCAGTTGAGAATCTCCACTGAATTAAAATACTGCATGTTCACTGTGGAAAAAAATTTTTTAAAGGAAGTCAGGAAATGAGAGAGACTCAGGTGTATTGATGTAAACAGTACATTAGCAGAGAAAGAAGTCTAGAAAACTGATGGTTAGGCATGTACAAAGGATTAAAGTTCAGAGACTGATTATTGTGTATTGCATTTATCATAAGTTCAGGGAAGCCAAAATATTCTTTTTAACTAAAGTTTATAAAGACCTGCTGGTAGTTGGAAAATGAGAATCCATTTGGATTATCTGACCAGAGATAAGACTGCAATGGTGTTACAGTAGCATGCACTACTTTATACTCTACAAAAGGGAATTACAATTAATTGGATTATGCTGGTCTCCACATGCTGATTGTAAGAAAAGAAAATATAAAAGTGTAACTATTGCTAACAGGTCATATCTATCATCAACCATGGGATTTGCTTTTTTACTTACCAATAAGATTAATTTCTTCTTTACAATCTTTCAATTTGAAGTAATTTTAATTATAGAGTTTAGCAAATTCAAAGCAAAAGGCAAACCTACTTTCAATGTATTATTAGTAATTGACCTCATTTTTATTCATCTTTATGATGAGGGTTAAAAAAATGGATGGCTTTTTGTGTTATTGTTTAGAAGATTTTAACTTTCTTAAGATCCCTTTGTAATCTTTTCTCAATTTCAATTTAATCAAAAATTTTATATGCTGGATTTCTGTAAAGTGCTAAGCCCAGGGCCATGTTTCTATCAGTGCCCCAAAACATGGTCTCTGCTTTCAGGGAACTTAACATCTAGAAAAGAACTTAGGTCTATAAACCTTAAACATCATTATATGGCTAAGAGGAATGTTAGATTAAAATACTGGATAGCATAATAGAGTTGGACACTTCTCAGGCACTAGTCTAAGTGCTTCTCACATATTAATTCTTTTTATCCTCACACCAACATATGCTGTGGCTACTACTATTAGCTCAAAATTTTACTGCTGGGGAAATGGAAGTCTGAAGATTTAGTGACTTGTCCAAGTTCACTCAGGTATTTAGCTAGAGTCCAGGCAGGCTGGCTCCAAGCCTGAAACCTTAGTCATTCTGCTAGCACAGAGTCTGGTCTGCTTGTCGGTTCATTCTGACAGGAGTGACAGATGGAATTTCTCCAAGGCAATGACAGTAAGGGATGCATAGGCTTTTGATGATCTGACCTGAGGGAGGAAGGATCTTCTAGGCCAGGGTTATACTAATGTGGTACCAGGACCAGCCACATCAGCATCACATAGGTTATGGTCAGAAATGCCCATTCTCAAGTCATACCTCAGATCTTCTGAACCAGAATCTCTGGGGTGCACTGGTCATCTGTGATTTAACAAGTCCTTCAGGTGATTCTGATACATGCTGAAGCCTGAAAGCTACTGTTCTGGCCAACAGATATGCAATGGATGAAAGGTGGGTTATGAGATGCAGTGAGAACTTAGCTTGGAAGTCAGTGGAATACTTTACCTGCCATGCAAAGAGTTAAATGTTCTCCTTTAGACAAGAGAGAACCATCACAATTTGAGTGGGGGAAATAATATCCTTTAGACTATAGTTTATGGACATAAGTCGGTTGGGAATATAATGATACATTTGAGAGATGAGAAGGTAGGAATGTGCAGATTAGGTAGGAAGTTGTCGCAATAGTCCAAGGATCATGGAGGCCAGAACTAAGGAATGTTTGTAGAAATGAGGAGAAGATGCTGAATATGAGGACTTAAATTTAATGAAAGTAGAGATGGTAAAGAGAAAAGAGAATCTAGTAAAACTGTTATTGCTTCTGGCTAGAAAGATGCAATTGTCATATATCAAACACCTGAGAAAGAGTACCTGGATTTTTTATTCATTCAACTTGTTCTTGACAAGAAGATGCCAGGGATAAAAGTTTGTTTCAGGTATGCTATTGACATTTTTATGTGACCATGTCCAGAAGACATTTGGATATTTGAATATGGAGCTTAGTAAAATGGATAAGGATTAGATCAAAGTAAAAGTTGAATAATAGTAAAATAATAATAATAATAACTATAGCAATGACCAAAAAAAAAAAACCTAGTACCTATTATGTGCCAGTCACTGGGACAGGCTCTTCGCATACATAATCTTACTTAACTCTCACAGCAACCAAGCAAGGTAGTGTTGTCCACATTTAACACGTGAAAATCTAAGGCGCAGAGAAATTAAGTAACTTGTTCAAGTCCCTGCAGGAAGTTAGGGCCACAGCTAAGCTTCTGATACTGCTGCCTCACTCAGAAACTATTTTGCAAGACTACTTAAACTAATAAGGGAGGAAAATGGTCATATAGAAAGAGAGAGAATAAGAAGAGAAGAGTGCCATTCACGTTCATGTCCTGGAAGTAAGAGTGTAATTATTTTTATATGAGGTTTATGAGCAAACAGCTCCAGACTGCGATATGAAAGACATACCCAACCAACAACATGGATTCCTGCGTGAATAGCTGATCTCCAACCGGCATTTATACAGGTGAGCTTGTTTGAAAAGGTAAATCCCACCTCAGTTCTTTCTCCAGAGGAGTAGCCCTAGTTAGTATATTGAACAAATCAGATGTCGTTCGTGTTCAGGTCATCTTGGCTGAAGAGCGCCCATGGCTGCAAAGCCAATGTTCTTTGATGTGTTACTGATTAATAATCCCTATGTTGTGAATTTAATGGGGCAAAACATATCTGAGGCTGAGAGGAATGAAACACGTGGAGTGATAGGTATTTCTCAGCTTCAATGGTTGTGTCTGTGCAAACAAGCGGACAGTTTCAATTACATCGGAAACTTTGTTGGTCAAGTGCCGGTAACCTGTCAGATTTATAACTCTCTGTCTTAGTCCAAAATGTCTAGGAAGACAGAACGGAATGATGAATATTAGTTAATGGCATAAAATGGTTTCAGGAACATTATATTTTAACTTTCTGAATATCTAGGTTACATTTCCTTTAATTAACAGAGCTATTTTTAAGTGGCTGAAAAGCTACATGTTAATTTGAATGTGTGATAAGGCACTTGAATAAACCTCTATGGTACATATCATTTACAGATTGTATTTATATATGAAACACACCTTTGTATGTATTTTAAAAACTAAGATTTCTTATTCCATCCATTCAAAGCCTCTGCTGTTTGGCAAAACCTGCCATTTAATCTTAATTTGCCAATTCACTCAGACTCCGATCATCTGTTTCTGTTAAGCTGGGTACTTTCTTTTCCCACACAAGCACTTTTTACAACCTGCATTCTTTGGTTCTTGCTCATTCTTAAGCTACATTATCATATCCACTCCTTCCTCCTACTCCATCCTACCAATTCTTTAAAGCCCAAAGGAAGCCTTCCCATCTCCAGGAATCCTGCCTCGGGCCATCCACTTTTCCCTGACCTCACTTTGCTTTGAAAACTGAGCATTTATTGCCTATAACACTGATTTGGGGGTTAGACACTCATAGTCACCACATTCTTGCATTGTCTCCTCCTGCCCACTGCTCTCCTGCAGATACCTCCTATTGGGGCAATCTAGTTGGAAGCCTTCTGGCCAGGGGGCCTTGATGATGTAGTGCAGACAGCTCAGATCCTGGGCACTGGATAGGGTAGTGAAGAGTGGAGAACAGATGTGGGGGAGGGAGGCAAACAGAAAATTACAAGTGCATCAGTCCAACAGTCTGACTGTTGAAACCGAGTGGATCAACTTCCTAGAGACGTATTTCAGAATTTCAAAAGAGTGTAACTTGGTCTTTGAGTTTTGTAGAAACTTTCTGGGTGGGGATGGGAGGGACAAAAATCTTTTGTGTTAGGCCATCCCTAACATCCTTAATCCCATAAAGAAACACATGTACATGCATTTATTTCAATGTGTAATTATTGACATAAACACAGCTGCTCTCTATGTCAAAAGAACATTAAGCTCGCAAAAGCATGGAAATTCCTATTAAGAGTGCCTACTCCATCCTTAACATGCCTTGTTGTACCCAGATGCTGCATGTAGTTTTGCACCATTTAAAAGGTTGATGTACAAAAGCAAAAAAGTGGTAGAAAAATTAACTGGAGAGAGGATCGAGCCACATAGATTTGTCCTATTCCTAATTTCATTATGCTGTAATCTCCATGGTGCTCCACAGGCATAACAAAACAAATTAAGAATTAAAGAAGAGATAATTCAAGTGTGGATTTTTGGATCTGGGGGCAGGAAAGCTGAACATGTAACATGTACAGCCAAAACAGAAGAATATTAAAATTGTGTAGTTTATGTTAAACTTAAATAAATAGAGATTTACACTTCCCTTTAGATACAGAAATACATGAGAAGTTGCAAGGCAGCCCACAAACAAAGCAATTGACAAGAAAGATAGCATCTGCTTTTCTGTCTATTCAAGCTGAAGTTTTTCATTCTAAATGCAAGCAGTGCTTCCCAAGTTAACGTAATTAACTCATGACAGTCCTGAAACATCATCATGTAAGATACAGATGGAAATTCTAAGCTTTAGACATGTCAGCTAACTGCATCAGGATTATCACTTTTTTAAAAGTGAGCAAACTGTAATGCTAATTAAAACAGGTGTTTTTATTTCAAATCCTTTTGCATGTTATGAAATTACAACCAGGGTTAGTTATTTATTAGTCTGCTGTGAAACACACATCTTAGAAAAAGGGGATCTGTGAACACTACAAAGTGAAAAGATAAAAAGAATGACACCCAGCACTGCTTTCTGACACTACAGAGGACCAGTCGTTCAGTTCGTTAGTAATTTCTGTGTGAC
Organism: Smutsia gigantea; assembly: GCA_032199065.1. Classification (NCBI taxonomy): domain Eukaryota; kingdom Metazoa; phylum Chordata; class Mammalia; order Pholidota; family Manidae; genus Smutsia; species Smutsia gigantea. The sequence continues at coordinate 169,390 of JAVSCE010006678.1, read as the reverse complement.
TACTTGACAGAATCTACTAATTGTTAATCTTCCACTAACTACTGCTTTACATAATTAATTATATTCAAATAAAAACAACAAAGACATGCGGGCCAGTTGCCCTTTCGAGAATGTTTTTTTTTTTCCACAAACTGGTTCTGCTTACTGACAATATTTCCAGTATGAAAAGATATTAATCTCACAGGAGAGAACACATTAAAGCGTTAGCACGCTGTCTTTTACCTTGCTTAGAGTGCACAACGCCTCCCCCTACTCCCACCCCCACCCCCGCCAAGGACACAACAACAAAACCCTAAAGCTACTGACTGCTTTACACAAATCCATCCCCAAAGCAATTCATAATGGCCAAAGTCCTTTGAGTTGGGATCTTTCATATTAATTTAGCATTGCATAAAATTCAGAGTAACCCTTCCAGAGGTCAAGCATCATTCATCATTAGTTGAAGTGACATTTTCAACCCTTCATATTGCAGCTGCTAAGAAGTCGGGGGAAAGGTATTCTTTGGGAGGAAAAAAACAAGACACCGAACACAATCCTTGCTCTATTCACAGAAGAGAAAACAAGGTGCCTCTATGTCACCATGATAATATGCTTACATTTGGTGATGTCATTCTTCCCTAACCCCAGAGTCACTAAACACATGGCAGCTGCATTCTTCCACTTAGGAGTTCTAGTGGAGATCAGTATTAACCATTTTAGATGTAAATGAAGTTCTTTAGTGGGGTGGGGAGCATAGCTTTTTAAGCTGAAATGATGATTTATATCCGAATCCTATCTTGTTTTTGAGAGATTGCAACTTGTTAACAAGGCTGCCCTTGTTCTTGTGGCATCCTCCAGGCATAAAAAATTCTGGGAGGCTGTGTCTGATCACATTTGAAACTGCAAAACAGCATTCCAAAGCTTTACAGCAAACACACTGGCCAAATTAGGACCTATGAAGCTTTGTAGTTCATAAATGAAAGATCACGTTCTTTCTTTCTTTTGTGGGATGCCTTCCTTTCTCTGAAACATTAAGGTCAGGACAGGAAATGGGAGCAATTAAAATGAAAAAGCAATCAGAAAAAAATAGATAATTGGTATTTAAATGACCAGTGATTCACAGGGCTTTTTGATAATGCATAGATGCCGGCAAAATTATGAGATACCTCTGGGTTCTAAAATAATTTAGATATCTAAAATATCATTTGCTCTAGGAAGCAAAGTTTCTCTGGCAAATATTTGAAGTCGAAAGATAAGTACTGTGAAAAATGTCAATGAAAGGAGTAAGATCTGGAGGTTTCTGCTAAGACTGTAGTCTTTCCTTGAGCCACCTTCTTGGACTGCCCCACATAGTAGAATTTTGCAAACATAGTAGAATTTCATTTTGCAACACAGTATAATTTGGGTGCTAATTGTCCTCCCAACTTAGCACAGTGTGATTGAAAAGTATCTGTAGTACTTGTTTATGATGTGTAAGAAAACCATTTTGCAAATTTTTCAAAAATTAAAACTAAAAACAATGGCCATTTCATGGGAGAGAAGAAAACAATTTCAAGGAATTCCCCACATTGAGGACTGATATGGATTTGAATTATGTATGTAGTCATAATTCTGTTGCATTATGTCAAAATGCATATATTTAGTATTTTCACCTGTAATGACTTTCCAAATACTGTTTAACCTTCTCATGCACTATGTTTGGCCAGGATCACACCTATTCAAAAGAGGCAAGTGAAGTAAATAATGGCATATGATCCAGGCAGTTAAGATCACAGGTCCTTTGGATTCTTACACATGTGGTCAGAGCCTGCCGTGGTCCAATTTTTTAGACTTGACCCTGAGGGAAATGTACACCTTTTACCTATATCGAAACCATATGGAATTTCTGGCTTTGAAAACTTCTTTACAGAACAGGGCTTTACTTTTCGATATGGATGTCTCATATAAGAGCTGACAAAAAATAGAGGCTGTCCATACACAGTGGTTCAAGGACTGTTGTAAATTCCCAATGTCTTTTCTCTTTCACTGTTAGTTACTCTGATACGGGCTACGTGCACACAAAGATCAAATTGGGGTGTTAAAAAGGCAATTATCTAGATGATTTAAGAAATTATTTTTACTTAGCTTCTAAGCGTAATGAAACAAAATAGAAATTATGTTGATATCATGCATCACAGATAAAACCCTCTCCTACTCAGTATCTCATTTAATAATTACAACAATCTGGGAAAAAGTTAGTAGTTGGTAGCCCCTGAATTTGGAGGACAGTAAATGGAGGTTCCGTGAGGAGAACTGGGATTTGAACCAAGTCTATAAGTCAAATACTCTTTTCATTGCACCATTATGGCATCATTGCTGCTATTTAAATTGGCTTTCTATTTTAATTGTTAAACCATATTAGGTTGAACTATGGAGAAAGTACCTGGGGATAAAAATAGCAAGGCCATTTCAAATTAAAAACATAGGTGATTTGAAAGACACAGATGAATGGTTTTAAGGTAGGTCTCAGTGAGCTCCCTGTGGTCCTTCAGTTCCATCTACTTATCCTGGGAGACAAGAGTGTCTTACATTGAACACACGGAAATGCTGCATAGCAGTGTATGTTGGCCTAAGTGTCAATTTGGGTTTTTTTTCCCCCAGGATCTGTTCTATTTCCAAAGCTGGGTTCCAAGCACCTTGACATGAGGTGCTCTGTCTTAATACTTCTTAGAGTGCTGTGTGCAGTTGGGTAAGTTTTAAATTATTCTGTCAAGACCACGTCTTTACCTGGAAATACAGTGTACGGTGCTAACTACATGCCAGTCCTAGAGAAAGATAATGCCAAATGGAAAATGCCTTTCATGTGAGAGTTGAACCATAGAACAAAGCTGAGCAGAGCAGGAAGAGCTGAGTCAGAGCTCCTGCTTCATGTCGTTGAGGCTCTGTCCCTTATCTCGTAGCTTCAGTTGTTGAATTGTTGTGAGGATATTGAAGAAAAAATAAGTAGAAACAATCTATAAAACTGCAAAATATCATGCTCTATTGGGCATTATCATTACCCCAATCCTTTTGAGGTAGGCCAGGGACATGGGACAATCATCATGACTGACGTTTCCTGCCTATGATGAAAAATGCTGAGATATAAACAGTATAGCAAAAACAGGAGGAACCCATCTTAAGGCTAAGATTCCATTTTAAAAAGCAGAGAGTTGAAAGTAAGATTCCTAACATATTCTCTGGTAATAAGATAATAACCCAACAGCTTACCTTAAGGCAGGGCAAGCAGTCTTAACTGATATGTCCCCACTGCTTGAGGGTAACCACTATCTTGGAGAAGAACAGGATAAATAAATTCCTTGTGTTGATTTATTTAGCAGAATTAGCTGGAGGACTCATAATAGAGGAGGGGGGAGGCATGGTGTCTTTCACCAGAGATAAGCACCTTGAGAACACAAGTCAGCCTACACTCAACAACCCCCCTCTGCCCTTTGCCCCTTCTTGAAAGCCTGAAGAGACAGAATCCCCAGCCTTTCAGTGTGCCTCGTCTCTGAGGACGCCCACACTTTCCTTTCTTTAAGTGTGTACTTTCAAATAAAGCTTTGTCACTGTTCAAATTATTGTGTTTTGACTCTTTGCTATTTCACTTTATTTTCAAGTCTTCACTCTGTCTCCACTTTACTCCTAATCAGTAGGAAGGGGCTGCTGAGAGCTCAGATTTGGGCCTGCAGGTTTCCATCACGTGGGTGATCGGGACAGAACTGCAGCTGTGAGATCTGCTCTTCGTACCCTGCCTGAAAATCTCCTTCCTTAGAGAAGTTCTCAAAACATAATCTCACTCCATCCCATGCTCTGCAGCTCCCCCAAATCCTGGGGTGGTAGGGGCAAGTCCCCTGCCATGCAGATCCAAGCGGACACCAGATGCCAGGTGACCCTCTCTTCAGGAGTTGGCAAAGGAATCTGCCCTAGGCACTTTCCTGTTCTCTGCTGCCTGCAAGGCAGCTGCCATTCCCTGCTTCTATTGCTTTAATGAATTTCTTCCTTACCTACACTTGTCTGACCTGCTTGAGAATTCTTTCTCACCCAGAGTCAAGAACCCTCCCCACTCCAGGTTGAGGTTTCTCCTAGTGCTTCACTTAGTGTGCTGGGAGATACCGCCCAGACGCAGCTGCCGGGCAACGCGCTCTTCACTAGAATAGTGACATAGAGATGCTCAGGATAGTAGAACATTTAGGAGAAAGCACAGAGCAGAGCTTTCAGGATACATGCCAAATATTTGAGAGTTAAAGTTGTCCGAATGTCACTATTCCGTTGCAGCAAATTCTGTCTTATACCATGTAATTTTAGTGGCAGCATATAACCTATATGTATCCAAGTGAATCAAATCACGGTTACATGTATCATGAACTGAAGTCTCAATTAGAAGAATTTATTAGGGAACATCTCAGTAGCTACCTAGGTATAATTCTTTCCCTGAAAAGGCATTTTGTATAAATAAGTTAATATTGACAAAATGCTAATGATTTCATAATGGCATAATGTTTAACTGAGTTAGTGTAGGAGTTTGGTAAATGTTGAAAAACTGAGCAGACTCCTCTAAATAATAACTGGGATGAGTCTTCTATTCCAGATGCTCGAAGAACAATGTGAATGCAGACACAATGAGGTCTCTACTTATACTTCTATTCCAATTTTCTTTGAAGGATCCATGATGCACGATCTTGGAAAATTCCAATCTTACATTCGAATCTGAATTTTCAATTAAAGGAAAAAAAAAACAGGAAACAACTAGACTCAAAAAAATTGGTCCTTTCAACTTCCAGAATGAAATTCTGCATTCGAGCCTGATATCTGTGGCTGTCTTCAGTCTAACCTTCAATGTTAAATCTTATAAGCAATGCAACCACTACTTTGAGAGATTGTTTTGTAGTCTAATGGATCTCATTGTCAGGAAATGGTTTTTGATATTCAGCCAAAATCAAGCTTTCCAGAAACAGGTTTTATTTGCACATTTCCCTCCTTTAATATTTATGGCTAATGTAGATATTTCATTTATGGGCTTGTTTTTTAAAGCTTCAAATTAGAAGATGAGGAAAGGAAGAAGGGGAGTTTATTCTTTTTCTTTTCGGATTTCTTTTTCTCCTTCTTACCCGCAGTAAACTGAACTGCTAATATGGAGGACTAGTTTTCCACTGAGAACATGATAAATCTTTACAAGGAGAAGAAGCACAGATAGGTGGGCATATTTGAACAGTACCTTGCAAGCGCTGCCGCTGGAAGTTCACCAAACTAAATCTGTAAGAAGACTACTTCAACTTCAACAGCTTTAAGATTCTTTGTATTGCCATCATTCATTGGTAACTGGGGAGTTTTTACAGCCTTTCAAATCTTAGAGTCCTTTCAATCACTAGATGCCTTAAAGGGACAGAAGGCCTTAAAATGTGCTCCCGATCTCCCTAGTTGAAAAAGATACATAGACAGAGGGGGAAAAGTCAAACAACAACACAAAAAGCATTAATGCAGAAAACAGTGGGGTCTCTTCCTAATTTGACTTTCTCTACAGGTGGCCTGCAGCTGCGTCCAAACAGGTTACTCCATTGCCTTCCCATGAGCACAACAACAAAGTGCTATCTATATTCACAAGAATACATTTAGTGGCAATAGACTGATTCAGGTCTAAAAATAAAGAAAAAAGCATTTTTCCTGCATTGCCTGAGGTAATTGTGCACCAGCAGAAGACAGTAGCCCTCTTGTCTCCCTGGATCTGCCTGAACATAAAGGAATCAGAACCTACTTCACATGACTCAAGGAGGCCCTGGGCCAGCAAGGAGTTGATTCATTCTATTTACATCCACGTGAATCCCATTGACTACATGCAGCAGCTGGGCAGGCAGAACCAGTAAGGAATATACTGTCCTCAACTGACTGCAAGGTAAATTATACAGGTAGATCTCTGAGATAGATATACCTGTTTAAATAAGTATTGTATTATGCTGGTCAACACACTGCCGAAACAGGCAGAATCAGGGCATGCCTATTTAGCTGGGCTTACAAATAAATGATCAGACCACCTTTACTAATCTCATTCAAGGAGAGACATACTTCCTGCCCCTCTGTTACTTGGTGGTGAAATGACAAGGAGAAGAAAAGCCAGGAAAATGCTCATATAGGTTGAATAACTTTCCTACAGTTGATTTATAATTTATGTGTTAATACTTAAGTAATATCTTTTGAAGTGAGTTTCCAATAACATTGCTTCTTGTATGTGACATTTATGTGGGAGGGAGTTCAGCTTGTTTTTGGAGATTTCCTTCCTCCCTTTCTCTCTTCCTCCCTTTCTCTCTTCCTCCCTTCCTCCCTTCCTTCCTTTTCTTTCATTTTTCCCCATTACCCCTCTTATCTCTAAAGCATGATTCATATTCTTTTCTTTCTTGGAATCTCTACTCTTCTCCAATTCATCAGGCTAATTTAGGCTCAAATCAGTAAAGGGTGCTCTCCCCACTCACCTCTGCCAAAAGAAAATCTGCCCCTTCTCCCCCCACTTCTCTGGAACACAGCTGTATTTCCATTCCCAAGGCCAAGCAGATCGTCTCTGAGATATATTTAATCCCTACTGACCTAAGAAGTGTGAATCTCCATTCTCCTTCTAAGTACAGGTCTTATGAATAATTTTATTTGTTCAATTGCCATAGTCCAGAATTGCCTTCTTTTGAAACATTTTGATAACTCTTTTTCCTGTCCAGTTAGCAAGACATACAATGTTATTTTTGTAACGTGTACATGAAAACCATTAGCAAAAACTTTTCTCTACTTTGGATATCCATATGGTTCCAATTTCTTTCCTTTTTTCTCTTTAAACCTCCACCTATATTGTTTTATGAAGATACATTATTTTAGAATACCTCATAATAACATACTTTTGCTGATGTATGCCAAAAGAAAAAAAGACTAGATGATTTGCCTTTTGAATTCAATACAGAGGAAACGAAGAATGGATTTAATAATGATTAATGAATGCCTTACTGCTTTATGTTATATGGAAAAAAAGAAAATCTGAAAAATGTATCTTGTAAAGGGGTAAGTGCCCAGTAGTCAATATACATTGTTAGATAAAGACCCCCAAATGAAACTGGGTAAGATTAACAAGTCATTACCAAAGAAATCACAAACAATTGAGTGGAAATGGGAGAGAAAAAAATTCAAGCTAAGCTATATAATAGTTTTCTTATTTTAAGTGAGGCACATTTAATAGAATGCAGTTTGAAATAAGGTTTTTAAGAATTAGGATGGAGAACTTTAAATCCTACATGATATAACAATTTCAACATCAGGTGAAGTAAAATGTTCAATTATATTCTCATGATTGGGATGTGAAAGACAAACAGTTACTAAGGGAAAATTGAGTCTCCAACTTACTTCAGCAGAATAATCATCCAGCTTGGTCAGGTTTTAAATGGTCAAGCCCTGTGGTTAGGCAACCTCCTCCCTCTTGTGTTTGAAACTAGTAACATTTGCTTGATTACTGGCTAATGCTGATTTTTAAGGTTCACGAATACTAGCTGAATCAGAGAAAATGGAGCTTAGTTTTTTTAATTTATTCTCTTGCTTTTTACTTTTTATCATTTCTATTCCTAATTCCCCTGGCAAAAAACCTTCTGAGAATGAGAAAAGTAAAGATTTTGAAGAGACACCAGCACAGGCTGTCAGTAAAACATTATAAACTCAAAAATTGAAACAAATACACAGACCACCCCATTGCAAAATAAATATTAAAAGTATAAAGAGAAACTGAATCAGGTTTGGAAAGTAAGTTAGATAAGTTGTTGAGTTTCCTTCAAATTCAGTAATCCTATTATTCTAAGACACGAAGACCAGTTTAGGCAGTTCTGCAGCCATTAACATTATCTAGCCAAACTTTCAGAATGACTGCTATTTAGTACTGGGACTGGCAAACCATGGTCAATGGGCCAGATTTAGCTTATGACTTATATAGGTAACTTACTTTTGAAATGGGTCATATTTTAAATATGACATGATTCAAGATACATCATTCACATAGGTGACTTTTTGTAAGTGACATTTTTACCTGCATGTCCTTTTATCTCAAAAAAGTTATTGTTTTGGTATAAAGAAGAATACAATACCATGAAAAATAGATGTACATCTGTGCAGGTGATCTTTTACTCAAAATCACTTGCCAATTCACCAAAACCATCTAAACTACTACATTGCTGGTATCATTTAAACTCACTATGGACAAGGACTTTAAAGGTCAGTTTTTCTGACAATTGACTTAATTACTCTATGAGACTCTAAGCTCCTTCAGGACAGAGGGCAGTTTCATACAGTAGCTAAATGATATGAGGTTTGTCAAAGCAATTGAAAGCAGTGAACAACTATGTAAAGTGGTAGTCGTGGTGGTGATACTCGTAGTAGAAGTAGGTGTTTAATAAATATTTGCTGGATGAATTAAATGTTGGCTCCATTTGGAACTATGATTTTAAGAGTTTCAACTGCTGAAAAGAATATCATGCAGATAAAGTGTCTATTACGGAATGAACATCTACTGAGTTACATATAATATGAATACTCCTCCGGTTATGCAATGCTTGGAATTCCAAGTGGGAGTTTTACTCAGGGAAGAAATACAGTATGTGGCCCTGTGACTAAAAGATAATAGGAACTATTGAAGATGGAGATTTTTCCACTTGGTCCTGGGCAAGAAATCAAAATCTAAGTTTAACTTGGTGATATTTAAAAATGCATAACATGCAAAAGTCTGCAATCATTCTGTTTCTCAGCTAGTGAAAATAGAAATCTACAGCATAGTATGTGTCAATTTTGAAAATATAGCCAAATCAGGCCGACAAGAAAAATCTGAAGTAAATAACTTCATCCATGTGTTTAGTACCATGCATGACTCTATGCCAAATTCACTTCAAGTTCTCTTCTTCAGCAGCTTCTTTTATAACAAGTGCCTGCAGCTATTAGCTATCTGAAGTGTTGATGAGGATAGGAAAGAAAGGACTTTCACGGTTATGTTTTAGGGGGACATTTGGAATTCAACAAGAAGTGAAAGGACTAGCTTCAGCTTGAAATAATCTGCTAAGAAAACCACCTTAATTCTAAGCAAACAATTTAGCCATTTAAAACTCGGTGAGGCAGATACACATGACAAAAAATAGCAAAATTGAAAAAATAAGGAGAGAAAAGTGATCCATGTCCCCCAGTAGCAATGGAAAGCGGCTAAAATAGATTAGATTGGAAATATACAATGAACTCTTAACTGTATAAAAATATCATATCTTTGACTTTGGATCAAAAGTGTTTTCTGGTCTCTGAAGCATATTTTTCTTATTTCGGGAGTGATGCTTTAATTTCTTTATCATTTATTGGTTGTTTCTGATTGACAATATTTTCACTGTATACATCACCACAAAAAACATTTTTTCCCTCCTGTGAAACATTGCAATGGCTCATGATCACATTTATTGTCGAAGGAAATGTGCATTAATAGGAATTTATAGGTGCACGTATGTTTATCAAAGTACATTGTTCCCTCCTGGTAGAAAAATTATTTAGGCTATCATCTATGGACAACAAATACACTATTCAAATGTCCCTGTTTATTAAAATGATTTGTTGCTGTTCCTCCAGGGGAAACATCTAGATGTTTGGCATTCTGTGAACAGACAAATAACTTTCTAAATAGCTAACATTTCTTCCAGAATATGTTATTTGTACTCCTGTTTGCTGATGATATTTTGTTTTGAAGGAAGTACATAAGCCTACTCTTTAAGACACTCAAGTTCACTCAAGTTCACTTGGCAACACACAGAAATCTACCTCTACTCTCCTTTCTTCCCAATATATTTCTAAGGATTTCTGTCTTCACTGGTTGGTTACACACGTTCTACCTCTAGAAAATAAAATAAAGAGAACTTTTTGAAGGGTGGAGTGCTCATTGCTGTGGAGAATAAGCAGGATGTGATAAAAGATAAGAAAGGTATGGCTGATGATATTGATACAACTCAACTCCCAATCTCTTTCCTTGTAACCACCTTCCAGCTAATGGTGGCCATGCAATATAACACAGCACAATATAAGCTAGAAATTTTAACATGTGTATTTCACTTCATACAATCTCAAGGCCTTACACCCTCCAGAATTAGCGAAGACCTTGGAAATTTTTAGCTTTGTTCACTCCCTTACCTGCTTTATATACTATTTTTGACCAAGATTCCATCTGTAAGTATACTTTTACTTTATACTTCACAAATTTCTCTTGCTTTTATAGTTTCTTTTGACTTGCCTACAAGTTTTGATGTTATTTGTTAACCTTTTCTTCATGCATTTCAGACATTCCTTCTGGGATAATTTAACGTCTTCCTGAAATATGTCCTTATATCTTTTCAAGAGAGTCTGTTGATATTAAACTCAGATTTGTTTGCTCGAGAATTTTTTTCTACAGATATTTAAAAATGGATCCACATTATTAGTTTGGATGTTGTTTTCTAATGTAAGTAAATGCTATTTACTTCTCAAATGTCTTTCTCCACCTTTCTGTGCCATCTTTTAAAGTTCAGTATTTACCTTTGGATTTTAAATTCTCTCTCTCTTAAATTAGATTTGAGAAGGGCACAATAGGAGAGAACTATTAAGCTGACTAAGTGTTCCCTCCAATAAAAATGGAGACCAATAATTTTGAAGTTTCGCTAGCCTGGGTAGTTCTCATGGTTGTTCTGCTTTCTTCTAGAAAGACCACATGAGGGCATTTCCTCATAAACTGGAGTGACTTTCTACCTGCATCTGTATCCATATTAAAATCTGTAGGCTTATACGAATTATATATAATATACCATAAATTATAATTTTTACATAGCTTTCACAATATCAATTTTATATTTTACCTATTTATTATTGTATTTTGTTTTTTTAAGCAAATCAACTAAAGTGTTAATAAGAGAAGTCCTGGATTCTGCAGTGTTTTCTGAATTATAATTAAATTCTCAAAAATTCTTCTTCACATTATTTATGTTTTCAATATATTTAGTAGACATGTACTAAAGTAGGGAGAAGATGGTGTTTGGAGGGAGGGGTAAGAAGAAGATAAAAAGAGAGGTCTGTTTAAATTAGTGAGAAATAAAATTATAGTTTACTTTGAGATCGTTTAAAATAATGTTTTTCTGTATTACTGAGGATAATACATGGTTCTTAGTAGAATTCCTTAGAGGATCTGAGTTAATGGTTAAAGAAAGTTTTATAGTCAGTATACCACTTTTGTGAACAAACAGATACTTCTAAAAAATAATTAAGAATGCTTAAAAACGTTCCTGGAATTTTGGAAGTACTTTCTCTGAAGACATTTTGCCTAATAAACAGGTAAACATCAACCCATTCTAACTCAAATATATATGATTCATTAACTGACTGTCACAACCTAGATTACTTAGAAGGATGATCCAGGATAATCTAAAGAACTGGTTTAATGATTCTAAATAAGGATAACAATTTGGGGTAAGGGTTAACGAAAATGCCAGTTTACATATAAGCAATTTGTTTCCAGAAGTAATGATTTTAGGCATATTACGTGGATTTAGAAATGGTAGAATGGTAGAAATGGTTTTACTCAAGTAATTGTGACTCTCTTCCAAATGATCTGATTCTGTCAACACCACTTCTCTGCAGTTATTATGACATGAATTGAAAGTTTTAGTGTTCTTTCAATAGTAAAAAAATAAAAGTTATGCTCGTTTCTAACTTCAGTAGAAAGTTTTATTTCACACAGGAAATGGTAATATAGGTTGGAAAGGCTTTAGATGTGGCATTTTCATATTGAGTCAACCTAAAAAATTCATTTTAATGTGAATTAGACCATAGCATTTCCTTAGCAAAGCCACATGTCCATTCCAGGGACTGTGTTTTAATTCCTGATATAATCTGGGTGCCAATAATTCCTGAGAGTAGAGTCAATACTACCTCCTCCCTTGGCATAAAGCATGGTGGTTTATGCAAAAATTGAGATTGTCTCTATGTTAAAGGAAACTAAAACATTACCTTTACCTTAAAAATCCTTCTTTATATATAAAGTAATGCCTGAAATCCTTAAATTCAGTCTTAATTTAAGGGATGAATCTTGGTTGGATGTAAATTCCCCTGGAGAAGATAATACTTTAAAGATTGTTTGTACTTCAAATCTTAATATTTGTGAGTTTCAGATACTTTTCAGAAAGTGGGTTTTAGAATATGAGAAGAGTGTGTGGAAAATATTCATCTTCGAAGATTTCAGGAGAAGGTATGGCCAAGAGAGTTCGAGGGCAAAGTGTTGAAGCTCATTTCTCCTTCCTCACAGTCTTATCAAGGGCTGCCCTGGTATTCATTCATGTTTGCACTCCTTCATTCATAACTAGCTTTAACTTGGTTCCTACCATGTTCTAGGCAATGTAAAGCTTCGGGGGTGCAAAAACGAACACAATGTATTTTCTGTTTTTAGGCATCTTAGTCTAGTGAAGGAGTAGAAACCAACAATCAACATACATAGTGGCAGGTGGGTAAGAGAAAAACATACGGGTTTCCAGGAGGATTATGTAAAAAAGAGAGACTCCATTTATCTATAAACTATTTTTAAGAGTTAGGGACTTCATCACAATATGAGAAGATACTTATTTAGTATAACACACACTGAGTCCAGTCATCCAGTGCTGGCCTGACATTACCAGCTCTAGGAATGCTTCACTACATTTCTTCTATGAAGATCTGGTGCCACAGAAAAGCTTAAAATATTTTAATATCTGGTCAAGTCAGCTGCTCTGACAGCAATTGATTTACTGAATGTCAAACCTGTTCACTCTGGAATTTAATGGGTTTTAATAAGGTTGGGGATAGGATAAATATAAATAATGTTTGAATAAGTATTTACCAATTTAACTTTTTATATTTAGGTTGAATAGGAGGCATTTTTATCTGTAGATACAGATTTACATTACGGGCATGAAGGCAGCACCAGTATTCATTTTATGGATTATAATATATCTTGACACAATCCGGGGAGTTTGAAGGTAGAGTTGACACTCCATCATTTGCTTGCATGGTTGTGTCTTTTCCTAAAACTGAACAACTTAAGCAGGGGGTGATGATAGCTGTTAACTTTGACGCTGCTGACATTTGTCACCTTATGCCATAACCTTAACATTATTTAAGCATATTTGTGGAAGGGCTTCAGGATTGTTCAAACCACAATCTGGAATTCTGAAATGCACAGGCTCCTATACATTTGCTCCGTCAACAATCAACACTTCAGCTTTTCTTTGAGAGGTAAATATTATGTGTCATGTTCCATAGGGGAAAACATTGAGAACTACTATGATATGGTCTTTGATAATTTTTTTTCTATTTTTCTTTGTTTTAGAGGTTACTTACATCAGAAATGAAATAGGCTGTGAATTTTTCTTTGTCCTTCATCAATCAAAGCTGACCAATTATAAGACCAGCAAAACTGGATCACAACTCCAAGCTACATGGTCATATTACACTCATATTATTACTAAAAGCCACATCTATATTCCAAACTGGGATACTATAACCCCTTTGTCATTTTCCAATAAAAAGACCATACCAAATAGGCCGAGCACACCGTAATTAGCAGCTGGCAGAGAAAGCTGTAAATCTGTATGAGTTCTGAACGATTTGCTTACATTGTTGCTTTGTTGACAAATGATGCTGTACATGTTAATGTTCCTGAAATGTCCCCATTGCACCTGACGTGCCAATAAATGCCAGCCAGCTGTATGAATTATGGAAATAAGATTTTTGTTTATGAAGGTATCCCAGACATTTATTTTACAGCATTCCTCTCGACAGATTTAATGTCTGGAGTTACATTGAGAAGATATTTGCTACCTGACATAATGGATAATAGAAACTTTAAAGGCTCTTTTTCCTCCTTTTAATGATGAGATTAATACATCCACACACGCACACACATGCACACACATATATATGTATTTTAACATTTACATTCTGACTTCACAATTTCATCTTAATTTTAAACATCACATATTCCTGCTCAAGAGTTAATAAAGTATCAGTTTCCAATTAAGACTATTAGGGGTGAATATTTAGAATTATATACTGGTAATTTTTGTTTCTATTCAAATAATTCCTTTGTGTGATTGTGTATGTGTGAATGTGCGTGGAATTAAGCACAAAAATATTTTGCATGAATCATATTATTTTGCATTTTTTGACCTAAAAGAGCTTTACTCATAGAGTGTTTTTTTGATATGTTCCAGGAATTAGTACTCAATAAATAATTTTATCTCAATGTACTTTAAAATAATATATTCTGTGGCTGGGGATCCCACAAATTTTGCCTTATTGCCCACTGCACCACTTAAACCTTTTATTCAGATAAAAGATTTAATTAATACAGTATTATTAGTGCTCTCACATGAGATAAAAATTACCTGATCCTACAATAATCATAAAATAACCACTGGTTCTGAATCCTATAAACATAGTAATAAAATAAATTAAACCATACTAATGTAAAAGTCTTTTCTTCTAATATAGGAATGAAATGTATAATTCCCTGATGTGAATGCCAATCTTCTCAAATTTTAATCTTCAAAAAATTTGGGTGATTAGAGACTTGCTATTGTCTGTGAATGATTCTACTTTGTCATAGGTCATGCCATCCTAGAAATTACAATTTCTGGGCTCTGGTGATATTTTTGTGTTCGGTTTCAGTGCTGAGGAATGGATTGAATCAGTATGTAAAACAGCTGATAGATTTTGAATTTGATCATTGAACTTTAGATGATTTTAAATTTGATCATTGAACTCCAAATGATTTGCCATATCACAGGGTTTGTGATTTAGGAAAGAGGCTAATGAGTGGAGGCTAAGTGGCCTTTCTGAGTGACGGGTTGCATAAGTTTTTTACCTGGGTTAGATTGTTCAGTTGAGTTTTACATATGTAGGCCAATATACTTTGTCCACAGAAATGCTTGCCATACTTCCCCCTTCCTCCTCGACATCTCCATGCTACCTAAAGTCTCAAGCATCAGTAGAAAAAATGCCTCTTATGGAACTTTGAACAGTGGTGCCTTAGGGATGATTAACATAAATAGGGAGGAGAGTCAAATCATTTTTGTGACCAAAGGCAATTCCCCTCAAATGTTTCTTTTCCTACAAAAGAATCCAGATGGCAAAAATGATGCTTAAATAAGTGCTGGCTACAGCTCAGTTCTTTCTGGTTCATACTGGCTATAACAGACACTCACATTTATATATTAACCATTTCACAGATTTTGTGTCAAGAGTAAGCTATGTGTCCACAGGCCTATTGTGTTCAAAGAGTTAAGTCTCCAATTCTTGGCATAGCTGCTCTAGTCTGTATTTGCTTAAAGGAGGATTAAGGGTAATGTGCAGCAGAGGAGCAATGTAAGGAGACCTGGACTCTATCTCTCTCCTCAGTATACCTGCACGACGGGAAACGCAGGGCTCCAGACTCCACTCTCCAGGTTCTCTTTCACGTGCATGGAATTCATTGAAACTAATGGGAAGGAAATTATAGTCGTCTCCCAGGTCTCCTAACTACAGGTTTCTGTGTGGGTAAATTTAACTTGTCAAGGTTTTTTAAAGAATGACACAAAGAAAGTCAAATAGTTAACTAAGAATAGCAGAAAAATCTAAAAGTATTCAATTCCTGCATTTCAGTTAAATAAAACCAGATACATCATAGGCAAAGATCAGAGTTTGACTGGAGATTTTCCAAAATGATACTATAATTTCTTACTGAGTTGTGACGTTAAACACATACGAAGTAATAAATATCTAGAAAACTAAAGATTTTTCCTGATTCCTCACCTAATTATATCAGAGTATAACTTAAAAAGTGGTTTATAAAGAAATGTTTTTATATGTTATACTAGGATATACTAGAATTGTCATTAGAAAAAAAGGGAATTACTAAATAGTATTTGACTATCGTTTAAAAAAAGCATATCATCAAGGAAATTGAATATAATAAATAATATTTGATACAGAGAGATGAACTATGTTGCCTTATTTGGGCAAAGTAAAGTGGTAAAAGAAAATTTCTTTAAACACAAATACGCAAAAGAGAGGTATGAGAAACGTTATCCCATAACTCTTGCAGAATAATAATAATAATAAAATAAACCATTTGTCTCATTTTCCTTTTATTTCAGAACTTCCTGAAGTAGGAAGTATTACTAACTTTATTTGGTAGCTGAAGAAGCAGAGTCCTGAGATGTCTTAACCTACTCAGGGCTGTGGCACTATTACCTAGGAAGGCTCAAATTTATCCCAAGGCACAGTGATCTCCAGAACCCATATGCTAAAGCATGTGTTATTTTGTACCTAGAAATATGCTGATTGTCACAAGCTAAATCTGGGAGTTAATGAACATGTTTTGGAAACTTTACAGAAAAATGGAGAGTCATGTCAAGTGATTTGGGGAGAAGATCCCCTGGATAGAAGAAAACTTGGTAGGAAAGGAATAATAGCAAAAATAGTAAAGTAATTGTGAACAGTGAGATGGATGTTGTGGGCCAAATGGGTACTCACAGAAGTTTACAAGAATTTTTTCCAGCTCCTGAATACACCTGATTCCCAAACACTCAGGTAAGTCAAGGCATCAGCAGGAGAACGAAGCCCTGGATTGGATGCCTGAGTTTTGTGAAATAGCTCCTGAGTAGAACATAAATTACAAAAAGACATCTTGTGTTCCCCAGATGGGACTGTCATCTGCAATACGTACTGAATCAAGGGACAGAAAATGTATGTGTATTAACTATTAAGAGTTAACTGTTTGAAATAGTGACAATATTACTCACCAGCTCATAAAAACTGCCCACCCCACTGAGCTTTAGTGTCTCTTTTCTCTCACGCCAAAAGTCCTTTGGACAGGAATCACATCTAATTCATCTCTGTATTTTGTTGCTTTGTGCCTGGGACACCGTAGCCATTCAGTACATGTCTGTAGGAAAGAGACTGACTGTAGACTCAAGAAGCCCTCCCTAGACCTAAAGAGAGATAGAATTTAAAACAATATGTACAGTGACTAGGAGATTGACTTTAGATTCAATCAATCCTGGATTTGACTTTTGGCTCAGTCATATACTAGCTATGTGACCTTGCACAGTTTAACTTCATTAAGCTTTAGCTTCTTTACCAGCACAACTGAGATGATAATGTCTACCTCTTTGTATTCTGTGAATATTAAATGAGATAATACTTGTAAAACATACCATGCCATGCCTGGTACATAATAAGTGCTTAATATATGCTGTTAAAGCTACAGTGGCTGATATAATCAAAAAGCAAATACTGAAAATGACTCAAACTTGTCATCTTAGGACAGTAAGAGCAGTCAACTTTTGTAGGCAGTAGAGTGTACATAGAAGTGGATTTCTTAGAACAGAGATTAAGCTCCTCTGTCATTCCTGTGACTAGTGACCACTTTCAGTGGAGATATATTTTCAGGCAATGAAAATCACACTTCTAATGATTGTTGAAAGGTGGGAATTAAGGGATAGAAATGTAAGTTTGAGAGTAATTTGATTGCAGATTACAGTTGAACTCTGTAAGTCCTCTGAGGAAGCAGTAGGTAGAGAAAAGGGCCCAAAGTTGAACCTTTTCAAGCCTAGTTCAATAGGTGAAATAAAGATGAGGAACCAGGAAAAAAAGACATTTAGAGCCCTTTTAAAAGTCTTGACTCAGTGTCTTGAATCAGGAAGTATGTAAAAAAGGCCATAGAAGATGACAGATGGTTGGGAAAGACAAAATGAATATAAATTTATTAGGGAGTATAGGGAAATGGCTCAAGCCAGAAAGCAAACAAATAAAACTAGGCAGAAAAGAACAGGTTCCAGAATAATTTATTGCTCAACATAGTCCAGGTGATGTTTCTTTATGAGAGGATATCTAATGGGGTGCCCAGTTTAACTCAAAATTCACATCTTTCTCTTCTGTTCATTAAAGCAAATTGGGACATTTGTATGATTTTCTAAAATGGATAGCTTGCTTTCCCTCCAATTTATTTAGAAGATAGTAAATAACTTGAAAACATAAATACTAAGAGCAACTGAGATAACTCTTCTAGAATGTGATAAAGGGTAGAGAGCCAGAGGAGGGGCTGGCCTGTGGGTACCACTGGTGCCCCAGAGCATCTATCCAAAGGGACTCTAAGACATCACTTACAATATAATGATCAGGGGAAATTTATATTGCTAGAACTCCTCTGAGAAGAATAATTACACACAGTTCTTTGATAAGCTCTTTGGGAAGGAGGAGCGGGCTAAAATCATAAGTGGTTATACTTGAGTAAAAACAAGATACTATTCAATAGTCTCTAAGGAGAATGAGTTTAGTTAAGGGACAGGCTTTTGGTTATTTGTTGAATGGGGCTTGCGAGTTGAGATGCTGACAATAGACTTCTGTTTTGCCGTCACCCAATATTTGAGTTAGTTTCTAAAAATATGTTTAATAAGTATTTTCATAAAGTTAATGAAGTGACAAATTGCTGGCTTGCTCTGGAAGTCAAATGATAAGTCTGATCAGTGTGCAAAATATCACCACCAGTGGTGTCCACATATCTCCATTCAGTTCTGATGGAGGGGCTAGCATTCCAGAAAATATTATAAAAGAGGAAGGATGAAGGAAAGGAAGGTTTGTATACTTCATTTTGGGAAGGATAAAGTCAACTAAAGCAAGGGAGATTTGAGAAAGAGTGCAGATCTTCCTCTACTTACAGTGGGGTTATGTCCCAATAAGACTACATAAGTTGAACATATTATAAGTTGAAAATGCATTTAATACTGTTAACCTACCATACATCATACTTAGTCTAGCCTATCTTTAACAAGCTCAAAACAGTTAGGCAAAATCATCTTTAAAAAAAAGCCTATTATATAATAATATGTTGAATATATCATGTAATTTATTGAATACTGTACTGAAAGTGAAAATCAGAGTGGTTGTGTGGGTACAGAATGTTTGTAAGTATGTCAGTTGTTTACCCTTGTGACTGTGTGGCTACTAGAAGCTGTGATTCACTGCCGCAGCCCAGCATGAGAGAGGACGTTACTGCATATCACTGGTCTAGGAAAAGAGCCAAATTCAGAATTTGATGTAGGGTTTCCACTGAATGCATATTGCTTTTGCACCATTGTAAAGTTGAAAAATTGTAAACTGAACCATCATTAAGTTGGAGACCATTGTCTATAGCATATTTAATTTGCTTAAAATAATTCATTAGAAAGAAAGAGTTTTTTTTCCAGAAATATTTGAAGTAAGGTCAAAACACAATGACAAACTTCAGAAGTCCAGAGGAGCCTGGGTCCTAGATTATTTCCTTTAGAAGCATCTAAATTGAGTGTCTCAAAAACACACCAAAAGCAATAAAGACTGAAAAATAGGGAACCACAACAACACTTACAACAAAAACACTCAATCTTCAATAAAACAAAAATAGCCACAGTCTCAAACCATAACAGTCATGTGTACTGTGAGATATTGTGGAGTCATACCAAATGAGGAGAGAATCTGAGAGCCAACACAAACTTCAGAAATGGAAGAGGAAAGAGATTTCCTTAAAAGGGATCATAGTCTTCAGAGTGATATCTGATGAGTTGATTGGACTATCAGGCTATGGGAATGGATGCATGCTGTGAGTAGGGAAACGCCCTAGAAGCTTTATGCCACAAAAAGTCAAGGAAAGTAGAATGGAAGGCAAGACCATTTTGTTGTTTATTCCCCAGTTGCCTAGTTGAGGATGAGTTCTGAAGAGGAAGCTTCATGAAGGAGGGAGAGGAGATAGAAATTGCTAGAATCCAATACACAGAGCTGTGTTGCTGAGAGAGAGAGAGAGAGAGAGAGAGAGAGAGAGAGAGAGAGAGAGAGAGGAGATTGAATGGCCCTATTCATAGATTAGAATTAATCAGAAAAAGATAAGTAGGAATTACAGAAGCACCATGGGATCACTGATTAGAGAAGAGTAAAAAGGCAGAGGGATATAAATCAAAAGAGGAATTATTCAAGAAACCAGGAGAATTCAGACAAATATTTATCTATTGCTTCAAATAAATTATTGATATATAATGTATCAAAAAGAGTTTTTAAAAATAGCTACAAGTATTCAAAACAAGGAAAGGCAAGTTGATGGAGCTCAGAAAATAATTGGAATTTTAAAAAACCCTATAAACATCAAAATAGAAACAAGATAGAATATATATAATTGCAAATACAGAATGATATACAAACTAGAAGAAATGATACAAAATGAAAAGAAGATTAAATATGTAAAATATGCCTGTGAATCATTTTATATGTATTTAGAAATGTGATTATACTACAGAAGACAAAACTAGTGCTCTTGGAGATTAAAAAGCAAATGCAACAGAAGAAAACAAAGATGTAATAGAAGAAAAGTTTTTGGAGATTAAGGACTTAAATATGCTTACTGAAAGGATACACTTAGCCCCAGGAAGGTTCATATGGAATGATTAACCCAATATATCCTAGTGGAGCTATTGAAATTTAAGGATAAAGAAAAAACTGTACAGTTTACCAGGCAGCACAGGCAAAACCAGGTGGAAGAAAAAGGTTGGTCTCAGAATATCTCACAGCAGCACTTAGTGCCAGATGAAAAGGTATGCAAGATTCAGAGATACTCATTCAGAAACTTGAGAGTAACTACTCATGATCCTTTCTTGGAAATGAAGCTGGATGATGAAAAATAATAAACAGAAAATTAAAAATGAAGCACATGAGAATGGAGAAAACTTGGTAAAATGACAAGGTGTGAGCATTTTTTTCTTAGCAGCATAGAACTAAATTACAAATATAAATGTTAACCTTGTCAATAATACAAAAAATAGATTGGAAGACCACCTTGAAGGAAGAATTTCTGCACTAATTTCCTTATAAACAAATAACAAAAATTTGGTGTAAGATGGGAAGAATTTTTTTTTAATTTCAAATTCTTAACATTTTTCTTAAGGCTATCTTTCAGGAGCTAATATTTCTTAGATCACATAAACATTTATTTTAAATTTAGCTGTTTTTTCAAGATCATTTAAATTTATATTCCTCCCTAAAATTCATGTAAAACTAAATATAAAACATTTTACTAAGGACTAACCACTGTGGCAGGATCATATTTTTATCTGTTTATCCATTTCTGTCTGTCTATATTAATATACAAAGGGCCATCTAGAATGTCGTTCACTAAATATTTTTTACGCATTAAAAAAAATTGAAGTACAGTTGATTTTCAATGCTATATTGCTTTCAAGTACATAACACAGTGGTTTAATAGTTACACACATTATTAATCCTCACTCCAACTGGTGCAGTTGCTATTTGTCAACATAGACGTATGTTACAGAACCACTGGCTATATTCTCCATGCTGTATTACCATCCCCATGACTAAACTTATATTATGATAGAGATTTCTGTGTTGTTCACTAAATATTAATATACTTATTCAATACTGTATGTGTTTACATATTGAATTTATGGTATAGGTTGAATTAAGGTATGAGTTTGTGCAGTAACTAGGTGACCATTTTTTTCTTTGTCTTTTTTATCATTTGAGTTTTTTGTAACAGTTATATAGTATTTTAATACAGAAATGTTTTAAAATATTCTTTTAACAAACAGCAACGCAGCTATATGAGATCAGGGTTGAGGTGTTTTTACCATTTTCCATTCAGTCAATATACAATTGTAACGAAAAGACATGAAGCACATGTCTGCATTCTTTTACTTTTAGTCATCTGTGGAATTGTGAACCTCCTGTAGGACTTTTCTTGCATTTATCTAAATTTAGAAAGGACATTTTAAATCTCAGGATGATTTCTTAACACCCAGTATGTTTTTGATCCATCTCTCGGTGGCTTTATCAATATGCTTTGGGAATGTAAAATTGTTTTCATAACAAAATGTAAAATACAAATACAAAGGTATTGGCAAGATATTCCAAAGCCAAATATAAATTATTTACAACTATTTAGAATTTCAGATTTTACCTGCCAGTGTTTTTGATCTGATCACATTTCAGTTTCAGAATTATTCAGGTATTTAATTCTAAAATCTTTCAACAGAAAATGAAAGATGTATGACTTAAATTGTTTACATTCATAAAGATTACTTTGATGACCTGCAGCTTGACTGGCTTTGGTAGATAATGTCTATACTGTCAGCATTTTAACACTTGAATTATCCAGATTATGTCACAAAAATATTGCTAATCTCTTCTAGTGTTTTAAATTTACCAGGATGTTGCAAATGAAAAGACTGTGAATGTTCACATACTTTGATGCCTAAAACACTTGGAATCTACTGCTGATTATCCAGCCTACCTTACATATACCGTGTCAGGTATTTTAATACAGATATTTCATTTATTTAATACAGGTATTTCATTCAGGTTCTTTTGGACATTTACTCTCATGACACTTCTTTCCAAATATATGATTTCAATAAAATGCACCATTAGTGGTTAAAAAAATGGTAACAGTGACTCATGGATGACATTTTCTCAGACCACATTTATTAAATCTATCAGTTAAAGAATAATACATATTATGTTTCTGTTTTTAAAATTTCAAAAATTGATCAAGAAAAGCCTCACTTAACATAGGTAAAAAAATAAGTTAAAATTGTAAGAAATGGCAGGAAAAACCAATTTTCTTAGCCAATAAAATGCTTAAAGATTAGTAGTAGTCATTTAATTATAAGTAAATAAAATTAGTATTTTAGAGTAACCATTCAAAAAGAAAACCTTGGAGAACTCTCTTTTTTTCAGAATTAATTCTAAATGTAAGAATTGATGGTTTATCATTGCTCACGAGAAATCTTCCAGTCTGAGCTTTAAAGTGATCTCCATGTTTAAATAAAGTTAAATAAAAATCTTAGAAATATCCCTAACAGAACCTAACTCTCCCTACATTAATTTTTGATTTGTCTAAGATTTCAGAAACATCAGTTTAAACAGATTCCGTTAAGTAAAATCACACTATCTACCTTTCTGACCATTTTTTTTTTAAAGAATGCAAGCAACATCCATCATGAGTATCTTGACTTTTTATAAAAGTAACAGTTCATAAAAATCTGTGAAACTACTACTGGGAGCAAACAAATTAAACAAATGACAATGTAACAATAAAACTGCTGTTGTCCTCCTCTGGTGGAAGAATTGCTTCTTCCGTGGGACTAATACATCTTGCAGAAGCAATTTAAAATAATATGTAACATATGGATTCAGTTTTTATTATTCTTCTAAAAGAAGACAATTATATTTATGTGATAAACTGTTCAGTGTGAGTAGCATGATATTTACATTACTGACCACTTAAATAATCTTTGACATGCTCTTATGTGAGTCAGCAGCCTGCTTCTCCTGAAATCCCACTTTCAGTTTAAGTCCTGTATCTACACTGACACTCACTCATGTGTCCTCTAGCAACATCACAAGTATAGCAGAGCTCTACATGACACCAGCAAAGAAAGGATTTCCTTGCAGTGGATATGGACAACACACTCATCTCCCCTCCCTTTTTATACATCTTCCATCTGAGTTTGCTCCTATTCCTGAAGAGTAAGTTGGAACTTGACCCCAGTCAGTGCTCAATGGAATAAATAGAAAGCAGTTTTTGGGTTTAGCTTCTGCTAAAGGAGCTTTCAAATGGCATTACCTGTGAAGTATTGTCTCCTCCTCATCCACTGGCAAGCTGGTAGGAAATGCATTTTATATTACTTTTAAGGAAGAAGTTTTGGGGTGAAGACAGAAGCCTGAAGACATTTGCTGAGTTACCCTCCACAATTCATCTAAAAATGCTTAATAAAAGCAGAGAATTTTTGTCTCTGCATCACTCAGTTGGAATGCCCCCTCACCCACATAGACGTTTCTGAAGAACAGAAATGAATTTCTAAATTGTCACTTTGGCTCACTCATCAGTTGCTGCTGTGTGTTTAGACAACACTTGTTAAAAAGTGATGGAGGTTTCTCTGCTGCCTTGTGCTTCTGTGACAAATCTAACAGAATATCGGTTGGGGTAATATTTACCAATGCCCCTCCTCATTGTCCCACTGAGTGAGTTGAATAATTCTAATAATCAAAGGCACAGAGCCTATATCTAGTTTGGAAATGAAACCATGGGTAATTTTCAAATGTGGTGCCCTCAATTTTCGATGAACTGTTACAGAAACAGGAATTACCACAATTCAAAAATCCCATGCACTAAGAGACAGAGATCAGCATCTGTGGATGATTTCTCCTAACCCACTACCCTCAAATTTCCTTTCTTGCCCCCTAATAAAAACACACCCCTGTGCCTCATGCTCCCAATTTAGTGCAATCATGCCTCTTACTGGTCACTGCAATGCAAGACAGCAGCTGTCAAGCACAGAAATGCAAGGTACAGGAGTTTGAAATAGAAAGCCTTGAGTGTAAAAGACGGGCATAGCAGTTATCACTTTCCCAAGTCTTTAGCTATGTAATCTAATCTAATCTAATGTATTTCAGAGGAAGATGCTCCCATCCCTTAAAGTCCCTTTTGCATCAATGAAGCCATTGTGAGAGAAGCTCCAAGCCTTAGTAAATTTTAGGGAACTACCTTTGAAGATGAGAGTTTTGGTCTTGTAAAGTTTCCGAGAATGAGAAATGCACCATTTTTGGAGTTGGAGCAGCTAATATCATGCATAAATACATTTTTTTTCTTTTGTCAGTAACTCATGCAAGACCCGTTTACTTGCATCACTTCTGCACCCATGCTTACTCCAGGTAGTAGAGGCACAAGTGAGAAGTAGTACTTGCCTTACAGAATTCAGGCTCTTCAAGTGCAGAGGTGGAGCTAGGCAGATAAATAAGCTAATGACAGGACAATACTAAATTCTGTGATAATAAGCATGGATAAAAGGAAGACAGAAAGAGGAAGGGAGCAGTTACCTCTACCTGATGGATTCAAGAGTAGTTTCAGAGAGGTGATGACATTTTAGCTTGATTTTGGAGGATGAATAAGAGATGTGCAGGTGTCCGGGGGCTGTGGGGTGGAAGCATACTCCAGGAATAGAGTGTGTGCAGTGGTACATAGCTATGTTTTCACAGGCACAGCAAGTTGCTAGTTTGACACCATGACTGCAGCTCTTTATAAAGTGAAGCTACAGAAAATGCAGCTTGTTTAACCTTCATGGTACATTGGGATAGATGTCACTTGATTCTTCTATCTTTTAGCTTTCCTTAGGGCTAATTTATCAATCACCTCTGTTTGAAACCACAAACTCTGTTTAAGAATATATGTGTTTGAATTTGATTACCAATCAGATAATGTTGGTCAAACACTTAGTATGCACCGTATTAATACTAGGACATAGTATTCAGTAAACATGAGTTAACATTATCATCATCATTATGGAGCATCTGATATGCCACAAGCACTTTTCTGGGCACTTTGAGAATAAAAAGTGCAGAACAGAGAAAACTGAATTATGGACTAATACATACACAATGATACAAGAAACTAGAATTGAGAACAGTGTATTTTAAGGCATTATTATAAAACACATATTAAAATAAAAAAAACATATGAAGGGACGAGTAGCAAGGAGATAAGCTGAATTCAACAAAATAATTTGGAAGTTGGGTTTTGAAAAAAACAGCCTAAGCAAGGGAATCTCAGGAAAACCAAAGACCCAGCACATGGACTTTATTGGCACCAGCAAGTCACAGAGGTGGAAATAAACATATACCATTTTCTGCCTGTAATAATTATATTCGCCTGCAGGAGCATAGATTCATGTTGGGCATGGATTGAAAATAATTGGATGTCGTCAGCTTCTGGAGAATGTGATGAACTCTGTAGAAATTTATTTGGCTTTGGTACTAACATGTAGGAAATCTTTAGTTAAATTTTGTGTGTTCATTTCCTATTTAATTGGAATGGCACAAATCTCTGAAAGAATGGACATATTGAATACTCTGAATTGGGACAATGCCTTTTACCTATTTATCTTTGGCCCCCTAATTAAGTCACTACTAAATAAATAGAAAAGTAGGAAAAAATTGCATGAATTTCGATGCCAATTTTAGAATATGTGATACACCTAGTTTTTCAGCCCTGTATTCAAATCATGGAAAATTTAGACAAGAATTGGAAATAAAACCTTTTCCTCTGTCTCCAGAGCTCTTTCTTAATAAAGCAAACAAATGTGGTTCCAAAGGTGGTCACGAGGAACAAGGTTTGCTGCTGGGGGAGGGCTGAGAGAAGTTCAGAATCTTAATTTTTGCTTGCTTGAAGTGTGCCCCTGCAAAATATTTGTTAACAAGAATCCAAGCTTCGTCCTCTATTTAAAAAGTAGCCTCAGAATGTTGGGCTCCCTTGACAAACGAAATCGAGCTGATTTACTCCATGTGGGACATATCCTCTGAGTAGTCTTTCTGGAAAAGGGAATGGATCAGCATTGCTCCATTTATTCTTTCTGGTCCAGTTCCCCTCACAATCGTGAGTGCTCATTTCTGAGAATGCTGACCTGAGTTAACGCCCCAATCTATACCTATGGGATACAGAGCATCAGACAGACCCACACAGAGACTCGCAGTCCTGGGCCCTGACTCACCTAACTAAATACAGTGTTTTCTCAAAGAGAGAAATCGTGGTAGATGAAATTCAAATAGATTCAGTTTTGCCAAGACAGCCAGTGTCTATAATTTGAGTCAGCTATGAGTCCTCTTCTGGCAAACTTGTGTTTGAATTGAATTGAACTGAGTTTCCCATTCAATAACAAATATTAATCGCAACTTTACACTCTCTGATTTAACCATCCCTGAGAAGTCGATGTACTTAGATGCCTGTTATCACATTTTAAATGCTCTCTTAAATATTCAAATTATATAATTATGCCTAATTATGCAATACATTGTATTTGAATACAAAATCATAATACATTTTTGGCATCATTGCCATCTTACAGCATTTGCCTTATTATGCTGTGGCATTTTGAGTATTTTTGATCAAACAGTATAAATGGAATGGGTTTTGCATACTGAGCAACTTAAAACCCACTTTAAAGAGATTTACTATCAATGCACATTTTCTGTTTGGCTGGAAAAAAATAACTTTGTAGTGTGTATTATGAAATGTTAAATATTAATACTATTTAAAGTTAATGGTATGCCACAGAAAATGGCTAATAATACATTATACAATTAAATGCCTATCATGTGAGCTCATCTATTAACAAAATAAAATAGATTTAACCAGAAGCATTCTGATTTGTAGTTTTTTAGAAAGGGTCGCCTATGTGTAAAAGCTAAATTATTTATTCAATTTTAAACTGCTGGATACATCAGTTTGCAATTATTTGCATTATATTTGAATGCTTTGTCATATGCCCTGATACAATAAACACAGTTTTCTCTTCTTGTATGAAGGCATTTTCTTCTACACAGATGCTACTAACATTGACCGCCACTCCAAAAAAAAAAAAAATCAACCAAAAAAGCACCTCCCACTCTGTCTAGAGAGACACTGGGGATTCCAGGCACCCTGCAGTCACCAAAGAGCTCAGCACTACTTTGTCAGACCCTTTGCTGGACTGCATTTGTTATAACATCCTAACTGGGTCTGGAGGTACATAATTATGTATCATTACGTGGACCCTCCAGTATTTATCTTTCTCAGTCCAAGGTTAAGTCTGTCCTATTTCATACTCTGTGTTGTGATTTTATATATCTTGATCCATAGGTTCTTGTACACCATCAGGAGCTGACTTTCAGGACAGCTTTTCTTTTCAACGTTGGAAGTCTAAAATACCTTGAAAATATGTGGGTTTTGCTTCTAGAACATCTCAAAGAATACATATTAGTAGGATGCCGTGAGGGCCCTTGCTTGTACTGGAGCTAACTAACCTGCTTGACTAGGAAACAAGGACCCCTTTCCCAAACCTGTCAGTTACAGTGGTTTGTTTATATCATCTCCCAAACCAATTACTGTGTGTTTAAAAAAGGCCCCCTAAACTTGTGAAATGAACATAGCTAGAGAGATTTGAGCAAGTTTAAGAACTGCTTGAACATAAGAGCATTGTTTGAGTGATGCCTGACATCTCTCCCACATGCCACTCCCCAGGCATCACATTCATTGTCTTAACTATAAAAGTTTATTTACTCAGTCTAGAGAGCATCCTACTTCTGGACATACTGTACCAAGTTTTCTTGGGGGAGCATCCTCCTCTTCCACCCAATTTATGTGCCTTGGATGAGAATCTTCCTCCAAGTATGGAGCATGTGAACTTTGTCTAAGCCAGTCAGCCCCAAGCAATTTCCTGAGGCACAGTGATGGATTCAGGTATTGACTAATGACTCAACTTTAGTCATTAGTAATCAAGCCTGTTGGGAAAAGAAATTTGTGATGAACTCGAAGCAGGGACCATGTTGACCCAGAGATGCTGCAGCCATTTTTCCACTGGGTGAAGTCTGAGAATGAAGTGAATATGGAAGAGAGCAGAGCTGAGAGATCAAGAGAAACTGGGTCCTGATGAGGTTGTTTACACCCCAGAATTTGGTCTTGCTTGAATCTTGGCTGTTTCCTGAATTTTCCAATTTCATTAAAAAAAAAATCTTTTCTTTTTTTTTTTTGAGGACAGTTTGGATTGGTTTTCTGTCCCTTGAAATCAAGAGTCTTAACTGATTCCCTTGTATTTTTTATTTACTATTTTTATTCCTTTATGGTGCTGAGTTTTTCAGCTGCTGCATTCTCATATCTCAAAAGGTCAAATGTATCAATTAATGGGAAAGTCACCATTTCATTAAAGTCCCCAGTGAAGGGCGCTATATTTTTAGCTAATACAAGGAATGGGCTGATGGCATCTTAAAATCAAGAGACAACTTCCGTTGAATATTGACATCTAGGGCAGATAGTGGGTTTCATCTACATTTTCAGGCTCTGTCTCAAAATTTGTTTTAGTAAAAATAAATCCTTCAACCTGAGCCCAAACTATGTGAATGCCAAGTAGGAAGACTGTGGTTGGAAATGTCATTTTAGTTTTTCTCTATTTCAGGTGACTTGCTTTTATCTCCCGATTAGGAGGATGGGTTCTATCTGCAGTTAGACAATAGCTTTGTGGACAGAAAGATGGTATTTCATATGGTCATCAGCTGAAGTCATTAACTATGATGGGAAAGTTCTTATAGGGAAGATTATTTTGGACTGCCTGTCATTCCAATGGGAACCATCGACTCAATATATGGTTCTCAGCATGAACAAGAGTCAACTAAAAGAATCTAGTACTAACTTATAACAAGGGAAAAATATGGTTAGTGGGTAAAATAGGGTTAGACTTGGCAAAATAATTAAGTAAAATATGGCTTTTTTAGCTAATTCATTGTTAGAATCAAGACTTCTTTTTGTTCTTAAGCTTTCTAGTGTTTCTTTTGAGTTCTTCATTCTTTCGGATATTCTCTCCTCCTCTTTTGATATTTCTGAAATTTTTCGTTCTTTGCTGTATTCCCTCGGAGGTGTGCTAGGTTACACGTTATCCTGCCTGGTAAAAAGATTCGCGTTCATGATATTTCCTTCATATGTAAATCTCATATGATATTTACTTTCTAATAGCCAAATTTTATTAATCCTGTACCATAAACCAGAAACAGAAAGGATGTAGCATGCATATTGAGGCTTTTCTTTCAAAATAACGCTTATGCCATACTTCACTAACAGATCACAGAACTCATTCTCACTTATTCGGGACGCTGCTTCAATATCCTTAACGTAACAATCCAATCTGTCACTAGCAATCAACTGAATGTCATACAAGAGGTGAAATCATTTGCCTTTTCTGCCTTAGCCAGATGAATTTATTTTCTAATTGTGGCATATCAGGCCCAGTGAAACGATGATGGGAAATTATTTCATATATAAAGAATTTCCTTCATTGTGCATGTAAGATCCACCTACACTACCATCAGATCAGGTTTGTCCAGAGGTATTTTAAACACAGTTAAATAAGAGGCAGAGATTTGAGTGTTACTGGGTAGTGTTTTTACATTGTCATTTGAATATGGATGTGGTCTATGAGATACCTAAGTGAGTGTATGTCCCACCTCCTCCAGTATCCATTATTTATAAAATAATTCAGGCCACTTCTTTGTCAAAATAACGCATTCCATCTAAGAAGGCTAAATCAAGTACTCTGGTCCCAGCTTCCCTTTCCTTCCCTATCACCCCCAGAATAAAACTATTCATATGGAAAACAAAATACAGGCACTATTAGGACGGTATCATCTCTTATTTACTTCACAAAACAGAATACAATATGGGTTGCTGTGAAATACAAATGAACTGTAATCCTCATCAGGTTTGGAAATAATGGATTCAGGCTAACATTTCCAGAAGAAATATGAAGGCAGTATTCTAAATTTCCTATTCTTTCCCAAATGAGTTTGCACAAAATGTGTCGCTAAGAAGAGTAATGTGCCCATCACGTAGTGAAATTTCCCACTTGCAAAATGAAAATGAAAAGTCTGCATTTTAGGATGGCGTATTTAAACACATGCACCATGCTGTTTGTACAGTAGGGAAAAGAAAGCTCCCCCTACTGGAGCATAAAAAGGCCTCATCTCTTCCCTGCACCCCCCATGGCTCCGTCATATGCAGGAAGGCACAGAAACATATAGTGTTCCCATTATCCCACACAGAATCCTGGTTCTCTCATCAAAACATTACATTTTCCTCATTTCAGTTAATTAAAGGACAGCTGGACATTTTGTGATTGCACCCGTCTCAGCTCTGTCTAGTTGAAATGGGGCATGCAAAGGTCTTGGTCCCACAGACACGTTCACCAGACAAATGGTTTTAAAATTCATGCCTCTGATGGAGAAACTCGAAAAAGAAATAAAAACAATATTTAAAGTGTATACATATGTGTGTCTGTGTATGCTTTCTGCAACACATAAGTGTATACATACATAAGGAGAGTGAAACCCAGCATAGAATACATATGTATATTATACATATGTATATATAACATACGTATTATATATATATAACACACACAAATATACATACATAGAGTGAGAAAACATAAAAGCACACATATGTACATACTTGAAAGGTTATTTTTATTTCTTCATATGTATATTACATATGTAAGAAGGAATAAAAAGGTGTCCTGTGATTGGTGAGTTGTTATTAATGGTTGGATATTAGCATGTATTGGCAAATCTCTAGACATATGAAACTCAATATATATGTATCTTACTCTGTAAACACACAAAAAAAACTAATGTAAATGTGAGAGGTTTAGAGGTTTAGTGGCATAGCCAAATTAAAGTTAAAAATAATTTTTCCCATGACAATATATGAGGTCCCATGTTTTACCATGAGGGAAAAGGGGATTATAATGGAAAGGATTCTAATGAAAATTTTCCTCAAAAGAATTTCTAAGCTTTCCTAGTTGAAGCACTTGCCATCTACAGAAAAAAAAATATCTACAGTTAAACCAAAGTTAAAGGTATTTCTACTAATTCTATCAGGATGGGGGGATGGCTAGAGGGACATTAAGCATGTTCCCTGTATCTTTCCATGGCTTTAGTGTTACAGATCTGTGACCCTTTGGGGACCCTCCTCTGTCATCACAATTGTTGGCAGCCTTTATCAGCAGAGAGATAACAGGCACTTGGAACAAGTCTTGCCTTTGAGGTAGGTTCAGTTAGGTTCACCATTTTAAAGATGAGGCTCTTATTTTTGGTCTTCTTCTGTGAAATAAAACCTTGGGGCTGTACCTCCTTCAGAATCAGCAAATAAATAATGCACTCTGACACCATCTCCCTAGTCTCTCTCCATGTGCAGGGCTAAGCCAAGGACCTGCTTCTAAACCAGCTTTAGACTCTCAATAATAAAGAAGAGTTCTCTGGCCTTTAGGTGCTGGGAATTGGTCATCAGGTTACCACTTTTTAGAAATTTGAGCCATTACCCTCAAATGGTTTTGAAACTATAGTGATTGGATTTTTAACCGGATGATTCCAAACCCTAAAGGGTGTGTGAGGATGAGGGGAGTGTCCGTGTGCATGCCTGCATGGTTTCAGAAACAGAGATCTTGCATAGATGTTCTTTGCCCTTTTATAATCTCCTTTAATAGTTCAGATGTAACAATTTTCAAAGAAAAAAGTGTTTGGTAATGGTCATGTAGAAATCTACTTTGTTAGAACTGTTTATGCACATTTTCAAGAAAATAATATAGTCATATATTGAAAATAATCCTGATTTTTTTTTCTCCTCTCAGTCCTGATTTTATTAGACATAAAATATAAGAGATGCCACTTTTTGTAGAAGTGGACAAAACATGATTATGATGTGCAATGAATGAGGGAAATATATAAATCAGATGTGTCACTCATTTTCAGCAACCAGAACTGGGTTTACCTCTTATAAAGGAAGAGCACACCTCTCAACCCACTATACTAGGTATGCTGGAACCCATAAAATTTCCAATTACTGCTTCAGAATTTATTGTGCACATATGGAAAATAATACTTGTAAAACAGAAAGGGGTTTGTGCCTTGTGCTGTCAATACTGTGAAGGATGGGGTGATTATAAAGCAAATTAACAATACTTTTAAATGTGCATTCACTTATCTTTCCAATTAAATCCTTGTTAAACAACTGCACAGACAGTAATGGCGCTTCTGCAAAGCACTGATCAAGACAGTTTTATTGTAATTTTTACTCTGCGACAATTAATCAAGGAAGCATTTTCTTTATTATTAAATTATTTAGTTAATAAATATTCTCAGTTGGCTAACATATTTGTAGTTTACATGTTATTTTTGATTTTCCTACAGTGGAACATATTTGGGGGTATTTCCATTTGCAAGCAGAGGGACCATTAAGGGATGTGATTTTATAAATTTCTTTTCTCTAGAAGAATAACTATGAACAAGAGAAGTCCTTGAAAGTTTATACCATTCAAAAACCCTATTTCAACCATTTTTTTTGTAAAGAATGTGAGCACATTGCTTTTAGCAGATAAGAAATAAGAGTTTTGCTTTAAGAGTGTTTCTGTTGGGATAAACATTAAAATTAGCATTTTAAAAGTTCATTAATAGCAGTTACAGACTTTTGAGTCATGAAGCTCCACTGTAGTTAGTATTTCCTTTTCTTATCCCCGTGAAATGAAAAGTATCTGAATATTGTTTCCTTTATAAACACACAAGGTACAAATTAAAAACCAGATATAAAGATACCTAGAAGTATTTTTTTTTGCATTTTGAATTTCCATTTTGTAGTTTGGAGATTTGAATTTATCTAGTTAGTAAACTTCACTTTTAAGATGCTTTAAATGGATCTTTATGTAGCCTTTTGAGTTGTATTTTGATATCTTAAAAAAAAATTTAATTAGGAGGAATTCCCAGGAAACTAGATTAGTAATGAGGGCAGTGATCTCAGAAATTGCACCTGGCCTTAGGATTCAGGAGGGCTATGTTAACTCAGCAGTACCAATAACACATGAGAGATATGACATTTTCTTGAGTCATAAAAAGAAAATTTCAGGCAAGGCTAGCTTTATAGTTGTCCAATTGGTGCAATGAGGTGACCCAACATTACCTGTTGGGATGCTTTATGTAGGAACTTCATATCATCACTATTGACCTGATTACAGGAAGTCCCTTAATTATGCTTCCCTAGAGTGTGGGGACTGTGAACTAGTATGCTCAGATTAGCTGACTATCACCTTGAAAAGGCTGAGCAGACTCTTGGGAAACTGGGATAATAAAGATCAGCAGAAGGTAAGGAAACAAGTAGAGTGTGAGAAGGAATGGGGAAGATGGGTGGTTTAGGCATGAGTATGGAGAAAGTGGGTTTGTTCAGGCTCAACATCTTGGAGGTATTGGGGTGAGGACAGGGTGACCCGAAGGCCACACAGGCCCCCGGGGCCTCTCTGTGCTTTCACAGACAATTGACCTTAGTTTCAGGTCAGGTAGATCTCTGGGGATAGAAGTGTAATTCTGATGCCAAGACATGCATTCCCCTGGCTAGGTAGCTGGTAAACCCTCATTTTATTGAGGGCCTATAAGGTACTTGGCACATGGTGGCCATGATGAGGAATCCAGAGGTAACTGCAAAGGACATCTCCCTCTACAGCATCTAACAGCCATCAAGAATGGGAGAGAGATGTGATGTGAAATAGACTAAAATCAGTGCTGCACCGCAGGTACAAAATGCAGTGGTAATACAGTGGAAAAGAGGCTAATTCCTGTTGACGTGTATTTCAGGATCCTGAGCTCTGTCTCAAGGAGATGAGTTTATCAGTCAGCAAAACCAACAATTGTGTGCCTCTTGCTTGGAAAGATAGATATGCTGCTCCTTCCACTGGGACCAGTCAAATAATAATATACATACATACTCCAGCTCCCGACACTGAATACCAACCTCCTGAGCAGAGGAAGGTGAGTGAACCCCTGATGGCTGTCAGAATGTGAAAGGAGCAGGTTAACAAGAAGGGGGAGCAGGGTACCTACTAAGGGAAAATGTAGCAGGGAGTGAGGAGACCACGTAAAAAGACAAACAATCTGGAGATCTACATAGATGAGACCGTGAAACAGTAATAAAGGCTGCTTTTTAAGCAAAATTATTCCAATGGGCCTTTTGGAATCTTACAGACCTTATGTTAAGGAGACCTTTGGACACCCTGCTCACCTTGAGAGCCTCCAAGATGGAGACCAGGCATTAGAAGACCACAGCTGTTCTAAATCCAGCTTGTCTCCAGGTGGCCATGAGACACATAGTGTCTTATCAAAATATCCACTGAATGAACAAATGCAACTCTTAGCAATTCATTTAAACACATAGAGACTTTTGTTCATCTATGAAGTGAATAGCTTTCTTTTGAAAATCTAGAGAGCCAGTGTTTAAAAGTGCTTTGCAGAGAACACAAGAACTGAAATTCCCTTAGCTTGTTCTAAGGAGTA
Organism: Smutsia gigantea; assembly: GCA_032199065.1. Lineage (NCBI taxonomy): Eukaryota > Metazoa > Chordata > Mammalia > Pholidota > Manidae > Smutsia > Smutsia gigantea. The sequence goes on along the minus strand of JAVSCE010006678.1, from coordinate 134,440 downwards.
CACTCCATTCTCTTGAAGAATATTTACCTAATTCTTCAAAACTAAACATACATGCTTCTTTTCTCATTTCAAAAGAAATCTGTGTTAATTGTCAGAAATTAGGAAACAGTTTAGAAAAAGAAGACAATAAAAATCACAAGTATCTGGTCTTAACATTTTATGCCTTTCTTGCCATTATTTCTGGAACAGAGTTTAGGAATGCAGTGAAAAAGACCATTCTGAGATTTCTCTCTAGCATGTGCAAAATGGCTCATCTTCTTTTTAAAGGAAATGGACCAACCCTGGATCTAATCAATAAATTAATTAAATGTGTAGAGACTCTATCAGATGCAAGACATTCTTCAAGGTGAAGTAGGACAGACTTAAAAGATATGACCTCTGTTCTTAAGTATTCAGTGTGTTGAGGAGCTAAGTATGTACATAATTTTTACTAAGGATATGTGACAACATATACAATATGAGATGATTATGTATTGAGTAATTGAAACTTCAAGCATAGGATTTAAAAGGAGCAGCAATTTCTGTGACTTGGGATGGTCCAGGGAAGATTTGGACCATTAAATAATCCAAAGAGGACATGAGATTAGCCCTTTACCAAATATTCTTTCCTTTAAAAAAAATACCTCATTTTAATATAATAGATGTCTCCATTAGGATGGTTGTGAGGGATACATTTTGATAGAACTTGCATTTTCACATGGTGTAACATTTTCCCGTGTAGCAGGATTATCATTTCATGTGATTGACCCATGTCAAGGGAATAGATAATCTTGCTTTAAAGATAAGAGAATCACCCGGAGAAGGTTAGGTGGCTTAGGCAAGATGACACAGCTAGTAAGAGATGACATGGAAACTGACCCAGATTTGTTGACTCCTGGGCCAGTGTTCTTATCTCACCTTATTGACTAAAGGAAATGGTTCAAAGTCACGGAAAATGGGACAACCTGGAATGTAGAGTTAACCACATATAAATCAGTTGTCATTATTATATCTTGGTTGAACTACTGTAACAACTTTCTACCTCTTCCCGTATTTCTACTCTTGACCTCTGCAATTTATTCTTCTCATAGTAGCCACAATGATTTAAAAATTAAGCCACCTACATCATAACTGGTCTTTTCCTGATTACCATGCCCCTCCTCCCCAGTGACTTAGAGTAAAAGAGAAAATTACCTTGATTTGCAAGGGCCTATCTGAGAAGGACTTCCTCCTCCCTGACCCTGTGTCCTGTCGTGGAAGCCCTTCTTCCCTGGGACCAGTCCCCGTCCTCCTGCTCTGCTGCCCATCTCTGCATGTTTCTCTCTGGCTCTCAGGCCAGGCCTCTACTCAATAGCTCCTCACCAAAGAATCCTTCTCAGCCCATCCAATATAAGGGCCGTCTCTCTTATCCCCATCAATTACTCTCTATCATGTTATTATCTTGATTTTTGACATGACCTGTAGGCATCCAGTGTATTTGTTTAATAGCAATCTCTTTACACCAAATAATATGCAAAAGATATAAAGGCTGATTACCCTAGGCTCTTCAGTACCTACAAGACAGCCTGGCTCATAGAAGTTTTCAACAAATATTTTTGAACGACTAAATCCCTGTCTGGAGTTTTCTTTAGGCAAAGCAAAGCCTTGTTTTATTCTTCAGTTGTCCTGCTTTCCCGATTCTTCTCATATACTTTGCACTTGGTGTAACTTTATTTGAGCCATAGCAAGGCCAGGGCAGTTGCTTGCGGTCTGAGCTAGAGGTGTCCTTTGGCAGACTGATAATGGGACTGCCAGAGCCTTGACAGTAAGTAATGCCACTGAGAGAGAGTCCGTTCTGGAAGTTCACATAAGCAGGTGACCATCCTGATTGTGGCTTTCTACCTGGGTTTGGTGGTGGAAACAAAGTCACCCACTGCTTAGGCAGTCTTCTTGGCTTCCTGGGCCAGGATGTTAGGGCCGGCTCTAATCTAACTTGACAGCTGCCTCCTCTCTCGCCAGCTCTTTCCTCTGCGGCCCATGTTAGACAGTCACATTGTGACCTCAGTTGGAGGTGGCAGGTGTGAGGCAGGGAAAAGTATATGGTTCACTGGACTGGGTGGACAGACTCTCAAATTCTGAAGATTTTCTTTCTTGAAGCTGCATTTTTTTTTCTGGTCCTAAAAGCTAAAGGTTACCTTTTGATCAGGGCCTAATCATCACTAGTGATCTGACACTATTCATTAGTAATTTGCTTATTGAATTCATTAATATTCAACGATTACTTACTTGAAGGCTCTTAGGTGCCAGATGCAATAAGAACTTGGGATACTTAGGTACCCAAAACAGGCAAGATCTTGCTTACATAGAGGGTATAGTATAAAAGAGGAAGGTAGGCACTGAAACCACACATAAAGAAGCAAGGCAGTTTCAGATAGTATGTGCTCTGAAGAAAAATAATATATTGGGGTGGAGGGTGACTGGGTAGGCAGTGTGGAGGCATGTTAGTCTTGCTGAGAAAGTGACTTGAGAAGAGTGAGTCTTGTGTGGGTCTGAAGGAAGTGCATTTCAGAAGACAGGAGCAAATGCCAAAGCCCTGGGAAGGAAATGAGCTTGGTGTGTCTAAGGAAAGGGAGGAAGCCATGGCAGTTAGAAAATAATGAGATGAGAGAGAGAGATACATGTGTGATCAGAGAAGCAGGAAGGAAGAGAAACCTCGGGGCAGATCCTAGTATTTTCTCCCTAATTCACATTGAGTAAGTCATCAGGCTTCTTGGCTGTTGGATTGGTATGTCCATGGACATATAGGCTCTATGTCAGTGAGAATGTCATTTGTTGCATTTGCTACTGTATTTCCAGCATCCTGCTTGTTGCCCAGCACATAGTAAAAGCTATTTAGGTATCTGTCAATGAATGAATAATGTAAAAGCCAACAGTTTTATTTTGTGGCACTCACCTCTTAGTTCCATGTTGGTCCTGATGTGCTGGGACCCTGAGGGAGAAGGAGAGCTGACAGGGATATCTGTCCCTCCTTCTCCAGTGGCCCATGAACATAAGGGCATCAAAGAGAATGGACTTTGAAGTCGGTATGACCTTAAGTCATTCAGATTTGCACTTAAGCATTGCTTCAGCCCCTACCTACATTTGCAAACTTTGGACACTTATCTTTAGGGTGTGCATGGGTACCTGAAAAAAAGTCCTTCCCAATCTTGCAACTGTTACTTGTCCTTTCCAGAAGCAGTTTTGAGGTGATAGAATATTTTTTCTCCATAACGCATTTTGTTAGGAAATGCCTCTATACTACAAGGAACACCTTGGAAAAGAGGTGCTATATAAATATATGTGTCACTGAAGTGGTGATAATAATAGGGACTTCCTGTGCAAAAACAAAAACACAAGCATACTTTCAAAATTCAAACTTCAGTGCATGGGGTTACAAGAGCAATAGAGTGTCATTGCTTTTTATCCAGTTCGTTTTCTCTCTACCTAGTCTCTCCCAACATTTTGGAAAGCCAAGATGGCAAGCCGAGTTATGCTACTCCTGGATATCATGCCTGACTTGCCCAATTGCTAATAACACTATTTGTTGAGTAACAGTAAGCCATTTCTCCTTGAGTTTTGCCTTTTTGAGACAGAGAATGGGGATACAGGATTCTTCACTCTTCATTTCTGGCCCATGATTCTTTTATTCAATGTAAAATTACACACTCATTTATAGGAGTCTGGGAGAAAACACAATATAAAACATAGCTTGAGTTTTCCTTACTCAGACACCCAAGAAATGGAACCTAGTAGAATGTACCAGTGAGACCACTGATATACAGTTGGTTTGTATTAGGATTTCATCATTCTCTTATTTTATTTTGTAGGCACAAATCTTTATGTATTGTATACAGAATATTGGGCACTTTGCCATATTGTGTATACAAAGACAAATCCAACTGGCTATTCTTAATGATGTCATAGACAGGGCTATTTATTAAAAGAACACTTTTAAATGGGTTTTCTTCTTATAAAAGGATTCCACAGACTGGACACCAAGAAAATATAGGATTATAATGAGAATGAGTGGTATCAGATTCTTTGATGTTAAACAGAAGAAAATATCTTCCTGCCTGCTCCCCCATGGTAAATTGAATCCAGCAACCAGCAATATATTCTTTGGAGTAAGTTTAAAATGGGTTCACTGTCTGGCTTCAAAACATATTAATTTTGTGGTCTTAGAAAAGTTACTTAATCTTGTTTAACCATGATTTTCTTGTGTGACTAATGTGGGTAATAAAGTTTATCTACCTTGCAAACTTTTATGAGGGTTAGAGAACTCTAACTTTCCATACCTGCCATGTAGTAAATTCTCAATTAAATGCGAGCATCATTTTGCTACATTTAAAAATATTATTTACTCTTTAGTTTTGTTAGCAAATCCTTAGGTAAAGCACCTTTCCCTTGCATTTATTCCAGAATCTACAACATTGGAAAAGGATTGCAGCTGTGAAAAATCTGTCAGTAATTTAAATCATACTAATAACACACATGATACATCCATGGCATATTTTAGTTATACTCCATATCATGATTCAGACTTCATAAAAGTTAGTGTACATTGTTATATCAATTGATAGTCAAAGAGAACAACTCTCATCACTAGAAAGTCAGTTAACAAAAAAGGGGTTCAGAGTCTATTTCTGTTTTCCTCAAATGTAAGCCTCACATGTTTTATGGCTTATAGGTCATGTCTCCACTAAATACCCATAATACAACTAGCTGGATATTGTATAAAAGGATTCCTAAACCTGACTCTGCACTTGATTCACCTGGGGAGTTTTTCTTTTAAATAGGTATTTATAGCTCCAACCCCATACTTTTTACATCAGTTTCTGTGACTGGGCTCCAAAATCTTTGTTTTTGAAAAGCCCCGCCACTTGATTGTTAGGGCAGACAGGCTGTAAGATGACCCTGATTATTCCCTCCTCCTTGTGTAATCCTGTTCCCTAGGATATGCATAGGATCTGTGACTTGCTTCTAACCATGAGTGCCCTGAAGCCGATAGGATGTAACCTTCATGATTTTCTTACGTAAGATTATAGCTTCTGCTTTAGCTGTTAGTTTCTCTTCCTTGCTGCTTTGATAAAGCAAGTTGCTGTGTTGTAAAATGGCCTATGGAGAGGTCCCCAAGACTTTTGGCCAACAGCCAGTAATGCTGAGGTCTTCAGTCCAAACACCCATGAGGAACTATATCCTCACAATAATGTGAGCTTGGAAGCAGACCTGTCGCCAGTCGAGCCTCCAGATTAGGACCTACCTCTTGCCAACACCTTGACTGTAGCCTTAGGAGAATTCAGATAATCTATGCCCAGGCTTCTGACTGTGAACACTAGGAGATAATAAGTGTGTGTTTGGGAAGCACCTAAGTTGGTGGTAATATTGTTATGCAGCCATAGATAATCAATACAACTCTGAAACGTAGTCAGGTTCTGGGACCAGTGCTATAGAACATAATTAAGAGCAGAAGTAAGTTTGGTGTGTTTTCTCAGTCATACTTAATAACTACTCATTAACTCTGATGGCGATGATGATGGTTTATGATAATGATGGACTTTTATACATTTCCTTTGGGGTCTGGCAGTTACATAACTGATTTAATTTCTGTACTCAATGCTGAATCTAAATGAAACACCCATGATGGATTTGGGAACTAAAATTTCCGTGGACTTCACTCCACTTTCCAATGAACATGGGGCTATGCTCTTCGAATCTGGAATCTCCCAAAAGCCTATTGATAACAGAACTGAATTTCTCTTTTGTGTCCAGGAACCCAGAGGTCTTATGAATCTGACTAGTAATGAGGTGAATCACTAGATAGCAGGGAGTCTCCAAAGCTTCCCTATATTTATTTTTTTCCTAGAAAAAGAATCTTAATGTCATCAAAGGAAATTCAATCATGTAGAAGCCATAAACCATACTTGATTATTAATATTTAGTATCATGATCAAGAAAACGAAGTGATATGGATCTAATCTCATCTCACTACTTGCATCTTAATTCAAGTTAATTCTAAATATCACTTGGCTGATTCAGAGTTTTTTAAATCTTCACATTTTCGTTATTATTCCCATTTTGGAAATGAAGAGTCTGTGATTCAAAGGGGTTGAAATTGTTGCTATTAGGTAAACAGATAGCTCAGGATCAAGATTAGGAGGTAGTTTCATCAATTCTCACCTGTGCTCTTTCCCCACTAGATGGTTTCTGACTTTAATTGTTTCACCACAGAGTTAGGTCAAGTGTTATTGCTTGGTGTGTAATGAATTATAAAAATATAATCCACAATAAATGGGGGGTATAATTTTGCTTTGAAATAAGTAGCCAGAATTTGTGTACTCCATAAGCTAGAAATATTTGTAAAGTTACTAGAATATCATGTAAAAATGAAAACCTATATGTGTGCATGAATGTGAGGAGCGTATTGTTTTGACCTCTGTGTTCATCATTATTCACTAATGACAAGACATTTTCTTAAGCAGCTGAAAAGCAATACAAGTTTTGTCATCAATAGTCTTCGAGTTCCCAACTCAATGTAGCTGAAAAATGAGGTCTAAGAAAGTTTCCAATGCCCTGAATGATGTTAGAATCTGGCCCTTTTATGATCAAGTGATCTTTTCAGCTTTAATGGGAAAAATAAATCATTGTTAAAAGATAATTTTGTCACATGGAAGCCAGAAAGGTGCAATATCAATGATTCGACTTACTGAAAAGCGCCCTGCGGAATGGGATAAAGCAAATAACAGTTTGTTTTCGCAGCAGTAAGAGTGAAGTAGGCTTAAGGAAATACCTTGTTTTTAAAAATAATAAGAGGGAAATACAAACTCAGTAGAAAAATGAATGTACTTGATACAAGGGCTCTTTTATAAGAACAGAACTCCCAATTGTTCACAATCTTTCTCTCTTTCCCCTTCTTTTATTCAATTTTTGACACTGCAAATAACATGAAAAGCACAGGGATAGCTCCTAAAGTTAATGCTTTGCTTGGCTTTGTGGTACAGATCTATATAAAAGTAGTTTAGATACAGTTTATAACACAAAATGGTTTCTGTAATAGTTTATTTTCAATGGAGCTTATTCTTAGCATGTTCAAAATAAGCAAATTCATCTCTTTAAGCCAATGTTTAATTTGGATTATTATGCCGATAAGATCTGGGTGAATAAAGATAGGCAACGTGCAAGACTGTAAATTAGTGGGAAAAACCCTCTTCCATTTAAAATAATATGCACACAACTGCATGCATGTACACACACACACACACCACACACACACTTACACATGCCCACGCATCCATTTAAGATTCTTGGCCATGTGGATTTATGGCACTTATATATTTTATTCCTCTGGGTATGATAAAGTGAAGGAGGGTATCCCTAAGGATGTTTCTTTAATTTTTTTTCTATATATGGAAAACATGTCTAAAATACTCGTAAAAAGTAACTCTGAAGTAGTCATTCAGAGAAATGGTTAGAAGGAATATTTGTTACTGTGTTCTAAGAAACACCAGTCTGGAAAAGTCCCAGTCAGTGTTTTCCTCCACCACTTCATAGTTCTCCCATTGGCTCATGGGCTTGGGAAGCTTCATAACTGGTATTTTCTGAAAAGGACACCAGTCTTTCTTATCCCTTTTTTAAGGGTGAAAGGGAATGTCTAAGTAATACTAAAGAGAGGCTGAACTGAGCTTGGAGTTTGGGCACTAAGCCTAGATGGGCAGCTCAAACCAGAAAGTTGATGTCAGGAGGACTGGCAGATCAGCCTGGTGGGATTTCCAAGCCCCACCATCAAAAGTTCTTAAGACAGTTATGCAGAGACTCAGTGCTTAAGTCTGTCCTTTGCAACATACCCCACACAAGAACACCATCAGCTCACAGATCATTCTGAAGAGTCAACACAGTGTCACAGGCTGATGACAGGTTGACATCCAAGGTCATGGACTAGTTTTCTTTGGGGGATGCCCTCATAGAGAGGAAGAGTTGCATCAGCAAAATGTCATTGAAAGCTGTCACCAAACACAACAAACAAGGCAGAGCACTGCTCATTAATGCCCCGACAGCCCAGTAAATCAGGAGTCCTCGGTGCTCCTGAAGGATGCAACCAAATACTGTGTTAGAGTAGTTTCTTGGTCCAAACATAGATCATAAAGCCCTCCAGAGAATGGCAGTGCCAGGCCTCCTTCTAACTGAATGCTTGGCATTTTCCCAGGCATTTTTCTTTCTTGAACAGTTTTAGCCAAACTCCTATGGCGTACTTGTCACTTACCAAAATTGGAAAGCAGGATAAACAAAAAGTCACTAAAAGTATGTGTAGCATGAAAAAACTAGTCTCCACTTTTATAAGGAGGCTAATCAATGGTTAATCAAAGAGAAAAGCTGGACTGTGGCGGTGGTTCTCAGCACAGGCTGAGAGAGACCTGGGGTCTAGTCCTAGCTCCCTCACTTGTTGTATGATCTTAGGATGTTATTAACATTTCTAGCCTCAGTTTTCTCACATTTAAAATGGAAATAGTAATAGTACTTATTCCATGGGATTATAGGAAGGTTTCAATTAAATGATAGAAGTATTTAGGACGATGCGTGGCACATAATAATTTGTGAAAATATGTTCGCTTTTACAATAATTACATCATCGTTACCAGTGATAATTAGGAAATGCTTTTCAAAAGTGATCACTTTGAATTTAACTTTTATGCCATCTGATCTGGAAGTATAATAAGGGTATCCAATTCCTACTGATTTAGTGAGTCAAACAGAAAACCAAAACAAATTGAATCATTCAACTGGTGTATTTAGAATTGCTGATGATTATAGCATTCAAGAAAGTTAGTGAAATACATAAATTGCAATTGAACTGTTCTAGAAAATCTCCCAAATCAGTTTTCATTTGTTTAGCCTAATGGTGGGTAGCGCTTGCTCATTTTAAAAAATGTATATTTAGAGCCTCCTGAAAAGGAAACACTGTGGAATATGAACAAGGAGATAAAAGGTGTTAATACAAAGAAGGTATGCCAAAATCATTTATGCTCCATTTTTGAATACAAACAAGAATGTATTGCATTCACATACCACTCTGTTCTTTTCATGGAATTATCATGCCATTGCCACTTTATTTCATTGTGTGTACGCCACACACACACACACACACACACACACATACATGCATACACACACATACACAGAAAGGGAGGCCACAGTGTACACATTCAGCCTCTTTGTACCCAGCACTGATTTTCTAAGTCAGTTCTGCTGTCAGAGACCAGCATTCAGATGGAGGGAAAGGTATGGTGTTAGCACGAAGGTTATGGGTCCACTCCAGAAATTTCATTCAAAGGGTAATCTGATTATCAGAATTTCAGAGAGCCTGGTATGTGCATTTCTTTTATCACCCAATTCAAAAAACTCCACAACAACTTGGACAAAATCACCAGTATCAAAGGTACTAATGTAGCATAATTTGTGTTGAGTGTGCTGCATTCTGACAGTGCTATAAACCAGGGAGACAGTTTACTGACAATTCTGTGCTACCAGATACCAACTCAGGCCTCTGTCCAGCTTTACATTGTCAGCTCTCATGGAAACATGAGCAGTCACAAAGCCTCAGAGGATGCTGAAGTTTGGATTGCAAAAGATGAGATGGACAGATTTCATATTTTCATTGCAGATTTTTTTTTTTTGCCTTTTCAAACTGCTGAGCATAATTTTTTTAAAGGCAGGAAATGCAACTAGTGTTTGTTTCTAGCATGGCTTCTGTTTTGAGATTTCTTCTTTGTAGAAGAAATGTGTTGCCCAGCTGTCTAGAATCCCAGTCAGGATATGGTTTCAGTATGAAATATATTACAAGAATGATTTTAGCTGGTTATAAACAGTAATGAACATGAGGCTGAGGCTATTTTATCCAATTTTTACCCACAGAGAGGGCACTCTAGTTCAGTCCAATGGGGCCAATATGAATAAATGAGGTAAGGTTTAGTTCTGATTTTTCCCAGGAAGGAGAGTTACTATGAAAGACAAAGGTTCACATTAGTGAACAAACAGAGTAGTGGAGATTCTCAGTTATAGGGATTCTCAGAAAACAAGAACCATGTGGCTTCCGGCCAAAAGTAGTACAATCAACACTTAGAAGGGTGGTTCAACCCGAAATGAACTATTAATGCTTCTCAGTATTAATACTTCTATCCACCCCCCCCACACCCCCCCCCCACACACATTATTCAACAAATATTGATTCAGAGCTCTCTATACAGAGGTCTCTGGGCTACTACTGGCTAATGAGGGAAGATACAAGGATGAGTCAAATCTTACTTTTTTAGGTATATAGAGCTTTGTGGAGGAGACAGAAATTCAGCCAAAATCCTATTTTTTAATTCTAAGACTAACATTTTAATGTTTGTAAAATATAATCACTGAGTACATTTGATAATATTCTCTTGAAAGGATGGCATTAAATCTCTGGGTCTTATAATAAACAGAATCGGAATATTAGAAGTTAGATGTGTCTGTAGTAATGCAAATGTAACTATGCAAAGTAATGGGACCCAGAGAAGGAATCTGACTGAAGGAATGTTGCAGGCTTCCTGGAGGAAATAATTGATGATCTTGACCTTGAAGAATAAGGAGAAATCTTCCAGGCAGTAAGCTTGTACATGTGGGATGGGAAGGAAAAAATAGAGGGATATTGAAAGTAGAGGGAAAAGAGTATGCAAAAGCATTAAGAAACAAAACAGTATATAAACCCACAGGATACAGTTAGGAATATATTGTGAAAGAAATTGAGAGGCTCTGCAGCTAGCTAGAAGTTAGGTGGAAGCCAGATTATGAAGACTGTGCAAATTCTCCAGAAGGCAGTGAGACACAATTGACTGTTTTTAAGTGAGAGGAAAGCTTACATATATTGAACAACACTGTGAGTCTGTTATGTTACTAAGGGAATGCCACATGTTATCTCATTTAATTCTCATAAATATTTCCAAGACATTTCCCTCCTGTTTTTACTGATAAAAACACAGCACAGAGAGGTTACATAGGTGCCAAGGACATAAACGGAGAGAGTCTGGGTTTTACCCCATGTGTCTGATTCTAAACCTATGAGCTGTCTATAACACCACCCTAAGATGTTTTAGTCTTTTTTTTTCCATTTCCTGATTTTTAAAAAATTCATATTCCTTTTTAGAGAAGTTTCAGTTTACAGAAAAACTGAACAGATAATATGGAATTCCATTATATCCTTTTTGTCCCCCCACCCCAACACATGATTTCCCTTATTATTAGCCTCTTGCATTAGTGTGGTACATTTGTTACAACTGATGAGCCAATACTGATACATTATTATTAACTGAAGTCCATAGCTGAAGTTAAGGCTAATTCCTAGTGTGTTGTATATTACATAGATTTTGACAACATATACTGGTATGTACCCACCATTACAAAATCAAATAGGATAGTTTCTTGGCCTTAAAAATCCCCTGTGTTCACTTATTCATCCTTCCAGTTACCAAGTCCTTTACAACCACTGATCTTTTACTATTTTCATAGTTTTGCCTTTCCCAGAATGTCAGATTATAGTTGGAATAATACAGTATACAGTCTCTTTAAACTGGCTTCTTTCACTTAGCAATGTGCATTTAAAGTTCCTCCAAGTCTTTTTCGTGACTGAATAGCTCATTTCTTTTTATCACTGAATAATATTGCATTTCATGGATGTGCCACAGTTTGTTTATCCATTCACCTATTGAAGGACATTTTGGTTGCTTTCTAGTTTTATCAATTATGAATAAGGCTGCTGGAAATACTTGTGTGCAGGTTTATGTGCAGATATATGTTTGGAACTCTTCTGGGTAAATGACAAGGAGTGCAACTGCTGGATACTATGGTATTAATATGTCTATTTTCATAAGAAACTGATAAATCATTTTCCAAAGTAATTGTACCATTTTGTGTTTTTACTAGCAGTGAAGGAGAGTTCCTGTTGCTCCACATCCTTGCCAGAATTTGTCATTGTCAGTGTTTTAGATTTTAGCCATTCTAAAAAGTATTTTATTGGCATCTCATTGTTTTAATTTGTAATTCTTTGATGATACATGTATTTCCTATTTTTAATTATTTTACTTACCTATTATATATTTTCTTAACATCTGTGATTTGGACTCTTACATTTGACTCCACCATTCCTTTATTCATTGATTTATCAATACATATTAAGTGTCCATTCTTCGTCAGTAACACTTTTCAAAGCTAGGTTATTTTTCCTTCTTTTACTTTTTTATTATTCTCTTCCTCATTTGTCGTTTGTCATATTCCAATCATTATTCAGTTCACATAAACTGTTAGTTGGTTGGTCCCTCTGCCTATTCTACTCATCTCCAAGAGCCTATATTTTATTTCTCTGGTGATAATTGTTCAATTTCTTCAACTTTCTCTTTTTCCCTTCACACCTTTGATTATTATATAGTCATAACACATACAGCACAGAGCCTAAACATTGTTGAGATGAAACTACTGAAAAATGTCTGAAGTGTAAACATCTCTTACCTTGGTTGACAATAAATCTTAACTTCTGTATTGTTGCCAGGTTGCCACTCACTCGATATATCCCATCAACATCTAGACCTGGAACCCAAATGGCATATTTTTATTCATTCATATAAGAATTGAGATGGTAAAATAAACAAACAAACAAACAAACAAACAAACAAATAAATAAATAAATAAATATATGGGAAGGAAGAAAGTAGTAAATAATACCAAACATCTCTCTCACAGAGAAAACAAATTTCTATGTTTTAAACCAAGCAATCTGCAATTTTAATCTCAGTAAACTAATCATGAAGGTCACTGAGTGTTAATCATTGACAAATTTGAGTCTAGCTGAACAATAAAAGTACAGTAGGTAGCTTGAGATTTCACAGTGTAGTTAATATTCACTCCCAAAGATAAAACATTAAGGCCGCTGGTGGGGGGGTGGGGGAAGAACCTTCACATAGACATGTATTATTGCCTGTTTTTTGGAAAAATAGAGACCAAGGCATTTGCAAAGCCTGCCTTCCTTCCTTTCTCCCTTCCCTTTCTGTCTCCTTTCTTCCCTTCCTCTCCTTCTTATTCTCTTCTCTTCTCTTCCATGCTATTCTATTCCATTCCATTCCATTTCCTATTGTTCCCTTCCATTCTCTTTGTACTGTAAAAAATATAGCATACCATGTATTGGTTTGGTTATTTGAAACTACATAATGAGAATTTCATTCCAGATATATAACTAGTATGATAATCTGCAGCATATTTACAGGTAATTGGTCACATATTTACCTGCAGAAAAAATCCTTGGAGGTTTGTCAAGGAAAAAGATCCTTGACAAAATGGTGAAATTAGTTTCAGATTGTGTTAAATTGATCATCTATAATTCAAAATAACTTTCCTGGCAATAGATTTGGATAATCAACCACTTTTTCCCCAGACATCTATTTATAGCATCTAGTATTTTCATGACCAAGTTATTAAGAAGATGAAGAAACAGGAAAACAAAAAGAGAAACACTTAATCAAACACTGTTATTCTCCCTAAAAAATACTGGTAACCTAATTTTAATGTCAGGAGTGTACATTCCTTGTTGTTTCTAGCTCTTTGGCAAGGCCTGGGTGAGATTATCAGCCAATGTAGAGGCCACTATCTCAGCAGCTTCTCTAGGGAGGTGGTATAGCACCATGGTTCAACATTGTAGTTCATAGTCATAAACACTAAACAAATTGGTAGAAATTATTGTCATAGTCTAATGGAATAAGGGCTCTTTAAAGTTCTTTACCAACATGAAATGAGATCCTTTACTATCTCTGTTTTTACATGCTTTATAGAAGGAAAATTTCTGTCATTAACAAAACATTTCATCAGTAGATTAGGGTAGTTTAATATAACTTGTAACACTGGTGTTAATGGCATGATTCAAAACAATCATTCACTATTTTTTAAGACTTTATTTTTTAGAGAAGTTTATAGTTCATAGCAAAATTGAAAGGCAGGCACAGAGACTTCCCATATGCTCCCTGTCCCTCACATATGCATAATCTCCCATCATCAGTATCCCCTAGCTGAGTGGTACTTCTATTACAACTGATGAACCTACATTGATAAAACAAACAAAGCCTAGTGTCTACATTATGGTTCAACCTTGGTGTATACATTCTATGGGTTTGGGAGAAATGCATAAGGACATGTACCCACCATTACAGAAACATACAGAGTATTTTTACTGCCCTAAACATCCTCAGTGCCCCACCTGTTCATCTTCACTATTGTTTTTGCACTTCCATGGAATACACTACAGAGTAACTAGGAGTAATGTCGATAAAATGGAATAGATATTAGCAAATGTATTAATTGGTGTATGTTTTGAAGTTCCAGAAGAAACTAATATAAATTACTCAGTCTCGGTCCTCAATCTGTGAGGAATTGGGATGAGATTGAACACCTATTCGTGTGTCCTGAAAGTGTCTAAGATTACATACATTTATAAAATCAAGTGCATTCATTCTTCCCAAGGCACAAAATAGCTCAATTAATCAAAGGATACTCCTGTTTATTTATATATATAATGTGCATTTGACAACTTAAATATGACAATCATCCCAATTAAATTTTTCAAGTATTTGATTCTTAGTTTCAGTATTGGACTGTGTTAAAATTTATTAATCATTTTCTTTCTTCTTTTGTCATTAGATAGTGTTTGGTACTAAGATTTAACACACAAAATTTTGCATAATGTGGTAGATTCTTAAAACGTTAAAACTTACGAATTCAAGTAAGTGTGTCATTTTGAAATTTTCCCTTGGAGGGTTTGTTTAATTTTTTTCTGAAGATGTAGCCATAGGGAAAATATTTTGGAATTCTCTAAGATCACCTTCAGTTGGTCCATATTGTCTATGGAAAAATGTTCATGATGGTATGTTTGGGGCCTTCGATGAGAGTTTTAGATTTGTATAAAGAGAACCATGGTCAAAGGTCATTCAGAACCACGAATGGCGAACAGTGTCATCTTGCTTGCCGAATGGACAGTTCACTAGATGAAAGTGGTTCTGATATTTTTCCATGAGTTATCAGTTGCTTTGAAGGGATTTGATAAAAAAAGTATTTTAGAAAATAGAAACATCAATGGAATATGCAAGTCTCTATTCCCCAAATGAGAAATCTTAGTGTTTTTTAAAAAGATTTAACTGCATTAACCTATTAAAAATAATGATTAAAGGTAGCATGTCAATTAACATTTAGTACAATGAAAATGAAAGAATGTACTATATATTTCTTTTAAAAATTAATTCTGTTTTACTGATCAGGTGAACTCTTATCAGAATCAATAACAAATAACATTTTCTGAATTCCCACAAAATTTTACTGCAGATAAGGACCTCAGTTAAGCCTTACTTTAATATGCATATCTCTTTATACAAGGTATGAAATTAAGTGCCTTTATATTTTAAAGCTAGGTCTCTTTCTTTTCTAATTACTTTATATGTTATTGAAATGCATATGTTGTCTAGAGTTATAAGCTGAATTTCAATTACTGAAATTCCCCAGTATCCAAAATCTTTCTTTACCTCTTACAGAAATTAAAAGTTACAACATAAGAAGTGCTTCCTTGGTCTTTTATAAACTTCAGAAAAGTTTTTTTCTTTTTAATTTTAGTAATCAAAAACATTTGAAAGAGCAGCATGAGTTGGATATATTACATATGAGCAATTGGAAAGCACTATACTGTTTAAACAAAGCAGCCTCATCCTAAATTAATAGCCTAATTTTCTTTTGGGATAAAAGGAGGTAGGGCTGGGGATGGAAACGGGAGGATAACTCAGACCAGTGCCACCCTTGTGGTTATACAACTAAGTCACAGCAGAGAAACGGTTCTGTGGCTTAAGATAGAAACCAGAAAGTAAGAGGGAGTAAAGCAAAACATACTGGATGCAATTTGAATCTAACTTGACACAACTTCCAAGCTCTTTCGATTCAGATATCAACACCATATATGTCGTGAAGGATAACAGTCTCTGACATTAGTGGCTCCTGCTTCAAATGGCTCATACTCCCCTGCTATCATATTTTTTACATTACGTGAATAGAGGGAAAATGAGAAAGTATGTATTAAAAAGGAGGGTTTTACATTTTACAAAATAGTCTGGAACATATCAGTGACTTTTAGCAGTTATAAATTATATAGGTACATCTTGAAGTTGATTAGTTTTCCCCCGAGTGGCTCACGGAATGGCAGCCCCAAAGTCCTGGGAATAGTCCCCAAATTATAATGATCCACGTGCCATCCTCTTTCTGCTCCAAGAACTTTGGAAGTTATGCCAAACCAAACCAATGTAAATTGGTGGATTTGGACATCCTTTTCATGACCACATTATCCTTGCTGGATTGGAAACTACTTATTTTGGAAATATAATTAGACCTCATATGATTTTTAAATGAGCAATGTCTTCAAGGTACCCATGTTGTGCTTTCGTGAAGTTTGGAGAAAAATCACTTCAAAGGTAATTCTTTCAAGAAAAAACTGAGTCTGAATGCTGACTGTAATTTTTCCTGTTATGCTAAAAATACTTTGGGAACACAATGAAACCAAGTCATTTACATTGCTTTATATTACACTGGCATTATTGTCAGTGATGAAGATTTCTCTGAAGAAATCCACATTCACCAAAAGATCGTGTATTTGTTCATCATCAGCTGACCTTCCGAAGTTTCAAAATAATGTTTACCGTTGACAGAAATCACTGAGTATTGCTGTAGGGGATTTTCAAAAGTCTTCCCCCACCCAACCCTTTTTCTTCTGAAGAAGCTTAGACTAGGACAGACACACAATTAGGAGTTATTAGACGAAATGGTGGTCTAACCCCAGTGGAAAGAATGCAGCTGTCATGAGTAATTCCCACTATAAATCTTAGACACTTTCCAAAGAGAAATCTAAGAGAACAGCACGGTTTCCAGAGTTGATTGGCTTATCTGCCAAAATACGGACAGTTTTAACAATGCAGATGAGCCTGTTAAAAATAGTTGCAAATTGTGGATTAGATGGCATTCTTGGTAGCTCGAATGATGGTCAAACCACGAAGATGGAGGGTTTGAGCCTAGTGGAGAGTTGTATCCAAAAGCTTGCTTGTTTTTCTGGAACATAACAAAATGCATTTGAACCTCTGGAGTCTGAAATGTGGGCTGGGAATTCTGCACAGTCTCTCTCCTGAGATTTATGGCACTTCCTAATTCCTAGGAGGCCAGAGCGACCACAAGAAGAGTCATTCTCGCAATATTTTGGTCTTCTGGCTTTTCACTCTGGCAAGAACTGTTGTACAGGAACACCCAGACCGCCCCCAAAGAGAGCTGCACATTTTTTTCTAGGTCCTTCTGAAGATCCTGCTTGGGTTCAGAGCTGAATATGAGGGGAGGTTTTATGCCATTCACACTGTTCCTCCTCCTCTAACTTACAAAGTGTTCCCAATGTCCTGTCATTCACTTATCTGTTCACACATCTTAAATTCAATGACAGGATATAATTTGAAACTCAAAATTTAATTTCTACTCTGTCTCAAAAGCTGATATTAGGCTGTGTCTATTGCCGGCTCTATTTAACTATTACTATTATCTTTTAGGATGATTTGTGACACTTTATAGGTAACTTGCGTTTTCTTTCAGGATTAAAAAAGTTCCCTTTAGTCATATAAAGTAAAATTGCACTGAGATGTATCTACACGTAGGTCCTCTCATTCAGAAAACATTTTCGCATATTATTTTCTTGATAGGTCCTTCCTGTGATTGTCTCTCTTCCTTCCAGCTAGAACTTATTAAGATGGACTTTGTCCAAATATTAGATTACCCCTTTTGAGTGAAGGCTAAATTAATTAGAATAAATGGTGGTCATGGGTATTTCTGCATTTGCACACTTCTCATCCCCCGTCCCCCCCTCCCAATCTGGCTTTCTTCTTAAATGGGCAGGCTGGCAAGGGTTTCCAGCAGGATGAATGGGTAGTGAGTAGACAGTAGTATAGCAGTTCTCCAGTTACCAGAGTAAGGAAGACTTTATATTAGGTGTGGAATACTTTAACTATTTTGCACCTGGACCAAGCTCTCTAACTCAGTGTCTGTTGCAGAGGACCTGAGACACCTCATCCTCCACTGCTTTCCCGCTCATATGCCAGCATCCTAGCATCCTCTCCTCTGTCCTTGTAGAACTTGTTCTCAGGCTCAAGAAGCTGCTGCAGGTACTTCCCTGGTTCCTGATAAATGGACATGGACTCAGCTTCCCAGATGTCCGATCCCATATTTAGTGAATTACCTTATTGTCCCTTTGCAGATTTCTGTTCTTTTTATTTGTGAACTCCAAGTTTGGATCTTCTCTAGGACATCCCTTGGAGGAACTGTGCCTAATTAGGGTGTCTGGGAATGGTGTTTCTTCTGCTCTAATTTCTCTACTTGTTTGATCTCATCTGCTTTCTGTCTTCCTGGAATTTCTATTTCTGGTCTATAGATGGTACCTTTTCTGTTTTCAGTACCATTATTTATTTATTTTTTCTTCAACATATATTTTCTATTATTTCACTGGGTTTTTTTTTTTTGAATGAGGAGAATCAGACATGTTTTTTCAGTCTGTGAACTTGAATGGGATCCTGTATTGTTTTTTGTAAATACAGACTTTTTAATGCTGAAAACAAGTTTCATTCGATTGTGAAGATAACTGCTGTATAATCAACTTCTTTATTGGCACACAGGATATAAATGATGTGAGATTTGATTATGAATGTTTAAAATATTCTTTATGTGTCTCCAATTCTAATGTGAGAAAATACAGGGTCCAGGATCAGTATTACTTCTCATTAGCTTTTATTTTTTTCACTCCTGTTCTTTTCTTTGCTTATAGAAGCTCCTATTTTCATTTATGCATTTTCAAATGTTTCCTTTATTACTAAGGCTGTTCTATATTTCTCTTCCATTTGTTCCATGAGTCCTTTCTTTCCTATTTTCATCTTATTTTGATATTTTTGTCCTACCTTTCCTTGGATCTCCACTATAAATTCTTGCTTCACAGAGACTGTTGCAACAAGTTTTTCCTTTTCTTTTTAATATCCTAATAAAAGACTTATGTTCAGTTTTCCCTTGCTATTTGTGTTTGTTTGACTTGGTGAACAGTCCATTTTCAATTGCTCATTTCTGAATGAAATGAATTTTTCATCTACCAGATGTTTTATAGTAGATTCATATGGAAAAGAACTTTGTCCTCTTAAGATATGAAAACGATAAGTATTGTTGCTTAAAAGAAAAATGTTAGACTGAAAAGAGGTCACTAAGAGAAGGGTGTTTTTTTTTTTTTCTAAGAAAGCTGCTTGGAACTTGTGATGCTAATAAACAAGCCATTATTTTTTACTGTTTAAATAGCCAGTATTCTAGAGTGGGCCAAAGTCCAGACTCAAATTAAATGTCCTAAAACTGAAAGAGTACAAAGTAAAGGAAACAATATATGGGGCTAAGGACAAAATGGTATCAAACATAGGGAATCTTGGATCAGAAGGAAGGATGCTGATTTTTCATCAAGTATTTTTCATTGAATACTCGGGGAGTTAGAATCATCATCAAATCCTCTTCTACCGCAATCTGTTTAAGCTGTTGTACAAGGAGATATAACTGTTAAAGATCCTAGACAAAAATAGTTAAGCATTTGCTATTTATTTATGTCATATTTGCTATTTGTCCAGTTTTGATCTCTTAACCAGCCTTGTCCTATCTGGGCACCTGAGAAGACAAAACTAGGAGAGGAAAAGGACAAAATATCTTGAGTGTTACGTGCATTACCTGTCGTGTTTCTCAGGAGTTTTGTGTTGTACCACTTATCCCTTGAAAAATCTATGACACTAGCATTTGGGGATTGTGTGGGGGAAAAAGGCTGGCCATCTTCTATCTTATATCAAGTATTCTTTTATAGAGCTACATTGTTGGGAAAATTTTTGGAAAACCATTTACTGCACTCATTTCCCTTCTCTCCAGTTCTTTCTAAGTAGGATCATGGACACCTCAGTAAGTTGAGGAGAATCAACTGAATTCTTTAAATGTGACCAAGAACACAAAAGCCATTCTTCTTCAATGTACACTCCTATTTCTCACTATTGGATTTCCCCCCTTATATTTATACTTAATCCTTGCCATAATATTTTACTAACTGTTTCATAATTAGAGATGTTTATCCAGATTGCCAGCAGAAATGTAGGTATGGTATATAAAAGGTCCTGTGAAAATTCATATCAGTACTGAAGATTAGATCCTAGTTTCCATTTGCTAAATACCTTTTATGTATTAGGTTTATTTTCACATATAACCTCCATGTGTTTAAATAAACTCATATCCCATTCAGACTTACTACTGGGCCAATTGCCTTTAAAATCATTTCTGTTAACTTACAGATAACTAAGTAATAGGCAAATACAGGACAAGACATGAAGAAAAAAGATCCAATATGACTGCTGTGATATAGATGGATATAGTTTGTATACCCTGTTGAATGCCTGGGTAAAATGAAATGATAGTCTAAGGATGGTGTCCTATGTATGGTTCCTCATTTCTTACACTTTAATTCTAACTACCTGTCTAAACTCAGCCAAGAATTTGTGCCAAACAGTATGAACCCTGCAGGATGTAAACATAAATGTGATTTATAGAATTATGTCAATCTTATGATCATTCTGGAAATATCTCAAATTAAGAAAGATCTCAGAAGACCCTGAATTGGCCTGTGAAATTTCACTAGGAAAACTAATATCTTTGATTTGATAAGACAAAAGATAACCAACTGAACTGATTCCTGCCAAGTGAGAAACAAAGTACCTGGAAATAGTCTTTGATAAATTCTTTTTCTCCCCTCCCTTCCTTTCCCTTCCCTCATCTTGAAAACAATTATTGACCAATGCTTCTGATCACCGTTAAGTGAGAGCTCTTCTCTAGAAGGAAAACTTCACATGTCTGGAAGATATTGAAGTTGGAGGTTGTCTTTGCTTCATTTCATATCATTCTCTGAGTTTCTTTTATGTCTGTGATCTGTTATTATGTTACGCTCTCATCGTGATGATGTAAATAAATAATTTTTTTGGTATTGTGACTTACTCAGAGTGTTTCCTTAAATGAAATAAGAGTAACAAGAATAAATAGTCTAATTTGTTCAGCCATTATCATCTGGTAGTTTGCAAGCAAATACACCAGCATACACGGAGGTACAAACTGCGGTGGGTGACCACCAGCAGGTTTAATGAAAGAAAACCAGCTTCCTGAAGATGTCCTTCCTAAAGAATACCTGGAGCCTAGGGGGAACTAATCTGTAAACTGTGCCCAAGTATGCTTTTTTTCTTTTTAAAATTTTAGCAACAATCTCTTTCGTAAGAGACCAGCAATAAAATGCTTACCGACACAAACAAGAAGAAAACACCAAAAAAGTCTCCTTCTGTGATGATGTCGTAATAGTTACATAAAGTCTAGCCTTTCATCCCATCATATTTAAGATAGATATTGACTTAAAATTCATATATTTGCTCTCATTCTTTTCAATCCTCCCCCCCATTTAAAAAAAAACATCTAAACAAAGTGACCTCATTGTTTTCCATTGGACTTTTTTTTTAAACATTGGCTGGGATGATTGAGATTCAGGAATGTGGGAAAATGGATTCCCAAACCATGTCCCTCCCCTTTCATTCTGAACTGTAATTTTTGGCTTGGTTTGAATCACAGTCATCGCATTTCAGCCTGAATCTCGCTGTAAAGTGATCTTTCTTAAACATTTCTCTCACTCATCACGGGATCAGAAACAAAGCTGTTCTAGTCTTTCAACAAAACCCTCACAAGCAGCTTTTACAGAGAAGTTGCAAGAGCTAGATTTCCTCTAAAATTGTTTGAAAAGCAGACATTTTCAGTGCTTTGTTGTCCTTTTTGTGAATCTTGTCATCTGTGCGCCATGAGCTCCAGCAGCTATTTTAATCTGTTTTTGTTTGCAATCCATTTGGTGTCCACCCAAGGAAATGCAGGTGATTCTAATTAACTTACTGCTGAAGATGTAGGAAAAAATATCTCAATCGTGTTGTAGAGCGTTATACACTTAAAACCTTTCTTCTATTATTTATAACATATTATTAATGAAAATGATTATATGAATATATTTAACTCATAATTCAGTGCTATTCACTTTCTTACATCGATGGGGCTTATGGCACAGGGAAAAGCCACACACATACACAAATACACAGACACAATACAGACCCCAAGAACGCTTGCCAACTTTTATTTAACAAGAGTAGCAACTTAAAAATAACATTATTTTTACTTTGTGCAACATAGTTTAATATCTGAAATAACCCTGTTCCAATAAAAACTGATTGAAATACTCTCAGCCTCACTCTGCCCTGAAGGTGAAAGTGATTAATTGAAAGATTTTGGCAGATCTCTGCTCACCACCAGGGCAGCTTAATTTAGAACACATTCAACCATTTCTCAGTGTCTCTGTGTTGGTGGAGCATAACTTTTGATCTTCTTTGGGGAGGTGCCTCTAATTCATACCCTTTGGCTAGCTACTTCCTGGAGGGTTTTGATGGTTTGCCTCTGCTAAGCATTCAGGTGAGAGAGAGCCCTTCCTGGCTGCTGCCTCTAAAGCAGGTTAGGAAAGCCAGATTCCAGACACAAAAGCAAAACGTACTACAGACCTGTTCAAGTGAAGTCCTATTTAGATAAGACACGATGGTTCTTTTCGACTTCTTGATGCTCTCCCAAACCTCTGAGAAACACCGTTATCATTAGACTCCTTTCTAGTCAAAGAAGATCCTCCTGGCCATGACAATAGATGAGACTGAAAAGACTGAGCCTTCCTTTCTCAGGAAACATGGATAAAATCATTGTTTTCTTTATGAGATACAGGAGAGACTATTGCATGGGTATTGTTAGTACTTCTGCTAAACAGAAAGATGGGAGTTGTGTATAATCAGTCCTCGCTGTTCAGCAGATGGATCTGTGCTAAACTGTGGTTAAATGGAAGGACAGAAAAATTCCAACATATTCTGCACAGAAAGATCTTGAGTTGGTGAACTCCAACTCTCCATGAAACTTAACACATAGTAAGAATTTGCTGTGTTGCATAAGTGTGCTAAGCACTGGGGATATAGTAAAGAACAAAGAATACACAGTCCAGATATTATGGAGCCATAGCATTTGAATTGTTCTGAGGCATTAACAGTGAATCTTGCCTGAAAGTTCATGAATTGGTGACAATGGCACCTGCACTCTCTAATATTTTCACATATACAACACATCTGAACAATACACTCAGGTTGTTATATATGCTCTGTAGCCAACTTTCGATGGAAACACCATTGTGATCTATGTTCAATTTCACATTATATCTGGAAACAGCTAATATATATTATATATATATATTAATTTATATTAGTGTAATTTATATTTGTATTTTATATACATTATAATCCATATATAATGAAGATAATCTGATATACACTGCACTGTTAATAGTGATTATCTGCATAAGGTGGGATTATAAAAACAATTCTGGTTTTATTTATTAGTTTATGTATTTCCTAAGTATTTAAAAATATAACTCTTACATATATGCATATTACTCTTCTGAACAAACAATAATGGTATTTAGTTTATTACCAAAAAATTATGCTATGGATTACATTTGTTTGTTATGATGTGAGTGTATGTTCTCACAGGCTCCTTTGAGAAAAACTGGTATATTATCTATATAAGTCTATTGAGTGTCCTTGAATGTTCTATTTTGTATCTCTAATTTAGCTGAAAGATGCTTAAAACCCATGATATCAGATTCAAAATCTTTATGAGACACAGAAGAAATATCAAAAGTTAAGTATTTTACAAACTATTCCATTAATGGAGATACCACACCCAGGTTTGGAGATACGAATACAAGGTCTCTGGCATAGAGCTGAAAGACACAATCATTTTCCTTGATTAGAAGCTCTACCTACCCCTGGTCAACATATATACCATTTTCATTTATGATTTCAGGACCTGTACAAAAAGAAATGCATAGAAAAAGCCCAGAGCTAGCACTGAGGTTGGTGCCTTAATTTCCATTATCACACTATAACCAGAAAGATTCAGCCTCATTCTTGACTACTTCATTCTTGTCTATTCAAGGGCTGTTAGCCACCCACATCCAGCAAAGAATTGCATACACTCTAGTTACTCAAAACATTACTTGTTGACTTAAAAGAAGGCATTCCAATGCCAATTGTTTCCTTATTTAAACTAATCTAGCACTAGTGTAATACAAACCAGATTTCCTGCTTCTGGATGATTTTGTCACATCAGTCTACATCAAAAGTCTCATTAAAATGTGTATGTGTGTATCCACACACATATTTAGCATCCTTCATTAGCAGCTATCATTTCGTTTTGATCTCTTGTCATGGAAAGAAGGTATATTAAACTAAGATGTTTTATATATGTTGATGTTCTTTAATACAATATTTATTGAATGTCTACCCCATACATGTAATTTTCTAAGTGGTAAGAAACAGAGCTATGCATACATCTCATGTTTTCCATTGTGTGAAATTTAAGTAAAGAGTGTCTTAATTTCCCCATTTCCTCAACTGGACAGAAGAATTTGAATTTTGAGAGTAATATTAGAAAATCCATGATCATTCACTATAGCTGACTCTTGAAGAGGCACAGAAGATACAAATGAAAGTATCAGTTTGAAGACCTGGACGTTATGCCATCAGACCTCTGGGTTAGTCTTAACATTAATTATAGAGGCTATATTTATGGTATTTTTTCAGTTGTTCTGGGATGATAATTCTGTCTTAGAATATTCCTTTTACACAGTTTGCTTATGTGTAGAAAATTCTGCAACTAGAATTGTATCCTTTTGTCTTTATATCCCATTGGGGGGGTAGGGGGGAATTTCATATGAAACCTCACTAACAATGTGCACTTTAGTGTGGATTAATCTATTAGATATTGTCCTGAAAGCAGACATCAGCTAAGAGGATAGCAAACACAGCTAGACTTCACTTGTGTAGGATGTAGCTAGGAAGAGCTGGAGGATAAGAGGTCAAGTATAATCCATAATGGGAGATGAGCAGAAAGAGGAAGTGGTTGTGCCATATTGGTTTCAAACTAATTCAAGAGGGCAGTCATTATTATCCAAATGTTCACCCTCCTTGTATTTCTGCTATTTTCAGATACACCAAGAGACAGAAATGGAGTGTTCTTACTGCATTTAAAGACTTGCAGGAGGAGAGGCAGTTTTCAGTTTGACTAAACACAATTTATCTTTAAATATGATTTCTTCTTATTGTCATCATAATTTTCCATCTTACGGGAAGTGTAATAAATTATCTTTCTTCTTCAGGGACAACTTACACAATGATTTTTCTTTTCGCTGAGTGTAATGCTCTAAACTGAAATTCAAAGCTGAGTTTATATAAATCCATATAGGGCTTTGCTCTACAGATTGAAACCTTGCAAAGAGACACATTGCTCTTCCCTGGAACTGTGAGATCTCTGAACTCCAGGCCTGTTTCCTTTCTGGGTAAGGCCTGCAGAAAACAGTCTTGGAGACTTCCCCCACTGCACCATTCTTTTGCACCTGTGCTGTGTGTGGGGCTGTCTGTGTAGAGACCACTGGCTCCATCACCTCTCATCCTCCCGGTAGCCTAAAGTCTCCCCTAGGAACTCAGCCTAAGGCTCATCAGCCTCAGCTGGAGAGACATGGCCCTGGACCACGGCAGCCTCCTGAGGTCCTAGAGTCCCAACCTATGTTCAAGTTTTGTTTTCCAACAAATCTTAATGAAGGCTGTTATGCCCAGAAACAAATGCACTTTTATTAATTCACTGGCCAGAATATCAAAAGAAAATAATGATCTTATTTCACCCAAGTTTACAGCAAACTGTGCTAGAAGCACAAGCCCTGGCAAGGAGGAGGGCACTGACTTGAGAGCACAGCATGCTTCTAGAGGTACCAGTAGGACCCTCTCCCCTTTGCCTTCCAAAAAGAACAAATCAAACTAGCCCTTTCCTCCCTGGTGCTTGAAATTATTCTAAAAGGAGACAAAGCCATTTAATGCCAAATCACGGATACCTTTTAAAACAACTGTACTCAAGGTAATACTCAAAAGAGCTATAGGGTGTTGGAACTTCAGGCTAAGTTATAGATGCTACTCCTTAGGCAGATGTGCCAATAGGAGGGTATCAGAGGTCAGACACAGTGCTCAGTGAGAACTATGAAGTAATACAGCCATCTGGCAAAGAAAAGGAAGGAAGGGGGCCAGTGAGGACCCAAAAGACATTCTGTTCTGACCTGTCCTAGAGCTGTCCTTGTTGAGATACTGTGTTTTGCCCCTGTGAGAATTTCAGTAGCAGTGTTGTAATTGTCCTCACAGTTCCAGGGTTTCAGGTCCCTTCCAATTTTAATTCTAACTAACAACATTAGTCATACTAACCTGCTCCAACTACGGAACTAAAAGCTCACTATCTGACATAAGAAGCATTCCCCCCTGCCCACCATTCGGTCAAGCAGGATAATGATAATGAATGATTCAGGGTGTAAATATAGGCCTATTTTCATTCTTAAATGCCATGTATGTTAGAAAGAGTAGACAAGAGAAGACTGCAAACATCTTTAAAAGTTAGGTTGTTGTTCATAACATAGTTTATCTATGCAATCTCCAAACATTTTAGTTATGCAAAAACACTGTCAATTACTTTTTGTTTGTTCTGGTGATGAAATTTATGGGAGTTGGTTAAAAATATGGAATTTCATGAATTAATTTTAACTCTTTTCTCTTCTGCAAAAATATTATTCAACTTATTTATCCATAAGGTTAAATTCACAGCCTTTATTTCAATACTGTGAATGTGCGTGGTCTTCTGTGTATAATAATAGAGATGCTGGTCTACCATGTGTCTGTCCTAATTAAAGCACAAACCTGAAATATTAAAGGTCCTTATATTTTAATCTGGAAAGAAATGGGTAAATACGGCCCAACTCTATTATTTTGCCCTGTGATCCGTGTTTTAGGGTCCTTGGATATTGCTCTTGGCACGTGGGACTCTAATTGTTTTCGCTGGCTCCTTAGGAATCTAGTCTATTTCAAGAACGATTTTTAGTTAAGAAGTGTTAATGTATAGCATTCATTCAATTTCTATTCTAATAACTTCCCCCCTTATATAGCTTTTCTTATATAGGTTACCCAGTTAAGAAAAACTGTTTTATCTGCTCCAGTCCATAAAAAGCTGGTGAAAAGACGCTTTCTGGTGGGGAAAGAATTTGAATGGAAAACATGGACATACATGTGTCAGACCAAAGATCAAAAGGTGAACATTAAATGTGAGGAAACATTACAAGAAGGTTTCACTGTATCAGCTTTTCCAAACCAGTGCTCCAAGCCAGCCTTGGATTATGTGTGAAAAGTCAGAACTTTATACCATAACAGGTGCTGGCAGGAAAACTCCCATTAAAGCTTATAGAAATTATGCCTGTAAAGTCCTGGCATCAGAGAAAATTCACGCATAAGAATGCATTATCCATCAGATTTTTTTCTCATTAGAAAAACAATGTGAGGCTATGACTACTTAACCATATTCCCAGTCACTATTTTGTTAACAACAGCCCTTCGTGATGATGTCTTTGGTGACCTTGTGTTATATGTGAAGCACATATCAGCCTTTATTTCCATACTGTGAACGTGCATGGTCTTCTGTATATAACAGTAGAGATGCTGGTCTACCATCTGTCCTAATTAAAGCACAAGCATGAACTTTTTTTTTTCTGTGGAGTCAATGGATTTATACTGATTCACCCACACTCCAAAGATTGACTTTTCATATGCAATATGACAAATAATTATGAGATTTTACTGGAGTCAGGAATACAAACATGGAGTATCAGGTAGTAATTAATATAGGCTTTAAATCTATAATATTGACTCATGTTGGGAAGCACTAGCAGTATGTGCGGCACACAGTAGGTGCTTAACAAATATTATCTTTGTTTTCCTTACAAAATACCCCATATCTGTATGACCATACTTTCAAAGACTAATGGTATAATTCTTTGAATATAAACTTGCCTACCTTAAAATTAACAAGACCTCTTTCTTTGATCAAGCTTAATTTTCTAGCCTATAAATTCTAGAGGTTAAAATAGTTTTTCACTGGCAGTTGCCTTCTGGATACAACTGAAAAAAAGATTTTCTTACTTTATTCTATAAATCTAATATTTATAAGGAATTTGATTTAAACCCAATTTGTGTTTGAAGCATTTATCAAGTTTAAGGACTGAGATAAGAATTTAGATAGTAGTGAAAATCAGACAAAGACCACTGAAAGTGACTGTCAGCCTGTATATATCCAGATGCATGTATCCATATCCAGGTGTGTAGCTATACTGTGGATTAAATGTTACTAGCTTACATTTATATTTGCATTTATAGTTTTAAAAATGCTTTTCTTATATCAATAAAGTCCTCAATTAGGTAATACAGCTACTGTCCAGAACACACACACACACACACACACACACACACACACACACACACACACACACACACACACTAGCACCAACCCAGGCAATCTGCCAAAGTATGGTTGCTGTGAAAAAGGTTTTGCTTTAGGGCAATAGCAAACTAGCTCACCACACCACTGCCCTGTCCACTCCTCTCCACATGGTCCTTTGCTGTATCCTTAACTTCCCCTCCTACAGTGAGGGAACATTTCTTCAGACTGTTTTATTGCCAATACATTTTTACTTTATATGATGAAATGAAACAAGGGACTGGTTTCATTAGAAAGAGAGGTAAACAGAGCATTAATTAAATTTGTTGATGATACTAAATTGGGAGGAGCTGTGAACATCTGTGAAGACAAAAGAATTATACAAATAAATGGACTTAAGGAGTTTAAAAATATAAGCAGGAAATAATGAAATGATTTTCAGCCTTAAATAAGACAAGCTAATACATTTGGGAAGAGATAATCAGAAACATGGATATTCAGTGGATAGTAGATGCCTCGAAAGGGGTGATAGTGAAATAAACCTAAGGTGATAGTGACAAAAATTATACACAAACTTACAGGGAAGTAGGCACAGAGCCTGGAAGGATATATACATATAAAAGAACATAATATTTGAACTAGAAAGATGATAGTCCCACTCTTATGACCCTGGTGGATCTCAAAAACATCATATTTGGTATCAGATAGTTGATCTCATCAGATTTATGAAACAATTTAACACAATTTGTGGAGAGATTAGTTTCTCCCTATTAAGAATGAGGAAGTCTGTTTTGTCAGAAACCTGTCCTGAACACCAGCCATTGCTTTATTTCTGCCCTTTCTTACCCTATTAAAGACTATTGCTAATATGGTACATCATAAAGATATAGATATGATATAAATATTGATATGGATACAGATGCATATCAACCACATTGCAAAAACAATCCCTTTACTTTTACTTTTAAGGTGGTTTCTCCACCTTCTGAATAACATGAGTTCACATTACATTTCAAGATACATTTAACCACTATCTCTTCAAGCAGTTCAATGAATCTTTAGTATATAGGATTTGATTCTCTAAGGATGGATAGATGGATAAAAAGAAATTTTGGATAGTATCCATTTATTCATCCATTTACTTGCCCATCATAATTTGAGCCCCTACCATAAGCCAGCTTTGGTGTACTAGGCACTAAGGAGACAAATATACACTAGACACCATCCTGGGAACTCCAAGGACTCCCATTATAGAAGGAGAAACAGATAACAAAGCCAGCCATTATAGCCCCATGCAATAAGGGCTATATTAGGGAATGCGAAGCTGTCACTGGAACACTGTGGAGGGAGGGTCTAATCATATTCAAGGGACCATGAAGGGTGGTTGAGGGTGAGTAAGAGAATATTCCTTGGAGAAGGGGACTCTTGTGCTGTGCATGAGAGGATGAAAGTGAATTTGGCAGGTAGATGGTTAGGGAAGAGATCTTTAGGGAGAAGGAATAGCACATGGAAAGAATATTGGCCTTTGGAAAACTTGATGTAGTTGGTATTCCTGATGTATTATGAGTATATGAAACTGGACAGTAGATAGAAGTCAAAGGCTTATCCTTTTTATGGGGCTAACTATTGTGAAAATCCTCATGGAGAAAAGGAACCATTGTAGGGATATTCTAAGAAGGGATAACACAATTCTATTTGGATTTAAGAGGAATAACTTTGGCAACATTGAGAGGGTGGCCTGGGCAGAAATGAAATGAAATGAGATGAAAGGCAATAATATTAACTGGTAGATTTATCTCAAAAGAAATCATGGGGGCCCAATAAAGACTATGGGAGGTGAAAGGAATAATCAGGTTCAAGAGATATTAGATAGTAGAAATCATTAGACTTGAATGATGCTGTGCATAATGAGAGAGAAGAATCTAAGATGTCCCACATATTTCTTTTCAAGGAAAGGGGGACAATAGATCATGATGCCACTGACTGAGCTGAGGAATCAAGGAGGAGAAAGAGGTTTGTCAGGGAAAGTGATAAGGTCAGTTTGAAAAAGTTGAGTTAGAGATACTAGAGGAAAGTTCAAGAAGCGTTGCCCCTAGACCTTAAGTCTGAGCGTGAGAAATAGTTTGATGAGTCATCTTCTCACATAGGTGCTTTGAAGTCACTGCAGGAATCAGTGCGATCACACTGAGAGAATGAGCAGCATGAAATAGCAGAGTCCATAATTAAACCTAGAGAAAAGGCATGTTTCTTATGCTGTCAAATGAGGCCAAACTTATGGACTCTGACATTATGCTTTGCAATTTCAAATCCACGCTAACTCCCGACCTTCAAGACAAAAGGAGAAAAAGCTCACCTATAGCGCTTACAATGCTGTCTGTAAGGAGATGAAGGAGTTAAGTTAGTCCAGGCTGTCAAAAATGCAAAACATCACACAAGAGCACCATTTTTAAAACAACAATGATAATATTTTAATGGCACGGGCGTGGTCAGAGTCTTAGAGAGCTTTTGATAGCATCAGCAGAATTTAACTTTTTTCTGCTGTGAAGTAAATTTGAAGAAAATGAAATCAATATCCAATAGCAGAAACAGAATTTAGAGTATTGGTATTCTGTCTTAATTACCTTCAAACTGATAGGTCTGTGTGATTGACCATATATTTCTTACTTCAAATTCTTTGATAGACTCTTTCAACTCAAAAAATTATCACCAAAATAAAAGTTTCCTGAGATCTGAACAGGAAATAAACACTGGATTAAGAAGGTGGGATGTTTACAGGGAAGTAAACTAACACAGAACAATACCATCGTGATAGTCAAAGTCTGCATTAAAAGAAAAGTTGTGGTGCTCGACTTCCTGCGCAGTGATGGGAACTGAGCCTATCTATGCCTCACCATTCTCAGGAATGTCACTCATGAGACATAGCTGCCATTCAATTACTTAATTAACAACAACAGACTATTGGTGTTGAAACCATGCTTAATGGTGTATGACTCCTTTGAAGAAACTGAGTAAAGAATGGTTATTCTATTAGCTGCTGATGGTGAACTTAAATGTAGTATCCAAAAATTGATATGCATACATCTTTAAGGAAACATATCTTCAAATATGCAGCAAAGCTGGGTGTAGAATGATATATTTAGAAAAATAATATACTATCAGAAATGCTTTAAATGTTTAAAAAGCAGATTTGCAAACGACACTATTCTCTCACGTCATGCAACAGCCTTCAACCAACAACTGTTGATCATTGATCTGTTTGGTTCCTACCATATGGAGGTGTAGCCATGGTGTGCAACTTTCCAAAGATATAAGGAATGTTGAATATAATTCACCCATTTATTCATCACTTATTGAGAACTCTTTCTGTGCCGGGCACTGTGTGAAGAGTTAAAAATAAACCCATGCTCTGTCTATGAAGACGCACACAGTGTAATGAAGCTAATATTTAAAATATTTTTCTTCTATAAGCTGTGCTTTAACCCTAACTCTCACGACATTCTTATTTCCTTAAAAACAGTGTGATTTTATATTTTGAGTCTACAGTCTACTCTAACCTCAAGAACTCCTCCGGCAGTATCTATTTCAGGGCTATTTTGGTTTTGCACAGTTTTTCTTCTCAAAGTGCCCTCCCTTGATTTTTTACTTTTATTTTTATGTTTGGTTTGATTGTTTTTTTCTGAGCTGAAAATAGGAAGTGGCTTGAAAGTATAAAATTTGGCAAAAGGGGATAAAACTAGCAAAGAAAAGATTAATTCGGACCCAAGAAAAACATTTCGAAGTCCACAGTCTGTTAGACTATAAGAGAAATTCTCATGGAATTTAGAAGAATCTCCAAGATGTGAATCTTTAAAGGAGATGAGTAAATTCCTGTAAAAAAATCCTGTACAGGAAAATACTCATGTTCAATTATCCAGACCAATTCAACTCCTTCTGGAATCTGTATGTCTCTTTTACTATATATTTAAATTATAATTAATGCTTACATTAGACACACTTCATTTGGAAGTGTGAAAATTCTTTGGGAAAGACATTTTTTCCAGACATTTTAAAAGGGAATGTTATTCATTAGGAAACCCATAAACGAGTATAATATTTTGGTCTCATTCATTGCTTCCTAAACTAATTTAAAACTTCTTAATTATCATAAATTTTTAAGCTCTAGGGAAATGACTATAAAAATACAATATATAGATTCTTGGTCAACCAATAAACAACAGATTATTTCACAAAACAGAGTGACACTCTTGTAAAAGTTTTGATTATTTTTTGTCAATTGGTTCATACTATGCAACAAGGGTAAAAAAAAACTCTATTTGAAAACAAACCCATTTTTGAATCCCAGGGCAACAAATATGTGAAAATCTCTGTTTTCTTTGTATTATTATTATTTTGCCCCTGTTTATTGAAAACCTGAAAGCTTTCCAAATTCATGTGATTTTTTTTTTCAAATTTTGTAAATATTTGCTTCCAGGCTAAAACATCCTCCCAGTTTTCTGCCAAGATTATTTTTATGGGTGAACTATTAACTTCTGAATACAAGGGCTTATAATAGAAAATCTCCAGACCCAGAACTTTCATCATGTAAATGACACCACTATAGGATATTTTAGAGTATTACATCTCGACATGAGGGGGTGTTGCATTATTTAAATTCCCCATCCATGATAAGATGCAAATTTCCTAGGGTGTTTTTCCTTCCAACTGACTCCAAGGGAAAAAGTATGGTAAGAACATAAACTTTAGCATGGGAGTGGGAGTGGGGAGGAGGTTGGAAATTAGATTCAGGCTTTATCTGGGAAGAGACATTATTTATCCGTATGCATTCTGGACTCATAAGTGTGGGAATATCCGCTGACTGATTTAACTGGAGCCACTTTGCTGCGCGCTGGATATGTTAGATAGCCTTTCTATTGAACTACACATTCACTCCCCCATTAACTTCTGTTGCTTTTAAGCTTTCTTTTTGATAATAAGACTCATGTATTGCCAGACGTAGATAAACTCCATTAAAGATCACTAATAAGTACAGTGAATTAATTACTAACCATGTGTATGCACAGAATCTGTGAATATTCAGTGTAAGCTTGCTGTTCACGGCAAGACTTAACTGCTATGCATTTTCTTGAGCAAGAGTAAATTTCTCTGGAACAGAGAAGCAGGTATCAGGTGACTATGGCAGAGATGGTAACTGGTTCAGTAGTCTGTCTTCATTACTAGACCTCACAAGTGTATGCTTTTATTAACATTTGTTTTAATTACAGAATACAGCTCTTTCGCTCTCGCTCCACCTTGTCATCTCTGATTTCTTTTGGTTGTCTTTTCCCAGTTTCTCTTTTTATACTCTTGCTGGCTGTTTCCTGTTTACTCTTTTTTGATTTTTGTCTTCCCCTCTAGCCTGAATGCGGCTTTCTTACAGACACAGAGGCCCCAGCATGACCACCCCAAAGAGCGAATTCCAGCTTGGATCCAGCACAACGCTATTGCTGTCAGAAGGTGGCCGTCGTTGGGGTTGCATTAAAACAAAACAAAACAAAACACAAAACACTAAGCTGGATTTAATTTGAACTCATAAGTAAAAACTGAGGACAATTCACTGCCAATCATCGTGGTGCTACTTTGAAGATCATCTTTATTGTAAATGCATTTGAATGCCTAACTTCAGGCATTAAAAAAAAAAAGCAACCCATAGGTCAGTGCCCTCTAAAACATTTTTGTTCAGTCCCCAAATATTCTCGGGGGGAAAAAGAAAAAGCACTTATCTTGAACTCTTGATTTTTTTTTTAACCATGTAATTTTTATCAATTTGTTTTGTTTTTGTTATTTTTTTTTTCCCACTCACTGCTTATAAAACTAGCAAGCCGAAGTCTCTCTGGAACAAGATAGAATCATAAAAGTTTTCAAGAATCTCGTCTCAAACTAAACAGTACAAATTGCACATTCTTCATGAAAGTATCGGCCTTTAGTGCGTGCCTGGATCCAACTATAATAGATTATCCCAAAGTGGGAAAGAATGAACAGCACAAAATTAGCAGAACTGGGAGCCGAGCTTGTTTAGTGAAGGTAATATGATCTGCACTTCAGGGGCTTGATTCTCAGGCAACGGGAGAAGGCTAAGCAAGGTTTTATTTTTGCAAGTAAACACTTGGTAGGCTCTCAAGAGGCAGACTGGTACACTGAATTGAGTATCAGGAAAGTTATATTAATGAGTATACTGTTTGTATGTCTTACAATAATAGCTATAGTATAATCATGCCTGTTATTTATGTAATATTACATGATGTACATGCCTTACCTAATAGACAAATGTAACCCATATACAGTAAATATTCATGTATTTATGTATATTCTAGGTTCTGTATTTTTATGTCAGGTAAGTATATTCCTGAATAGGTGTATAACGGTGCCTACTTTATTAACAAGTATTAACACAATTAGAGAAATAGATTATGGTTATAGTGTCATGGGCTTGTTAGTGTGACATTCCTTCAAACTTCATGTAATAACAGAGGAATTACCAAAAAGAAACAGTTAAGGTATAATAATAATTTTAGCCATTCTTTTTTCAAGTTACTATAATCTACCCAAAGATAACTAATTGTTCAAAGTAAACATTCCACTGTGACCACAAAGGAATCCATTACACAAACATATAATTCACAGTCATTTTTAGTGGGCTGTAAACAGTTTGGAATGAGCATAAAATGGGACAAAAATCAAAGTGAGCATTTTGAAATGAAAAAGTGTTTGCTACAAAAGGTCAGTCCCTTTGCTTGGCAAACTATGTAGAAAAGCCTGGGAAAATGCTGATCACACAAGCAATGAGGGAATTTTAAAGCCAACAGCCTCCTTGTTTCTTTAAACAGACATCGGAACCTATAACTGGATCCTGTCAAACAAACGACAGCAAAAAAATATAACAGCTGCTAAGAAGTCAAGTTGAGAGATAAAGTTTTCGAGGCTAAGGACCTTCTCAGAAGTAGACTAAAGGTCTTTCTTAAATCTTTAAGCAAGGTTACGGATCCCCAGGGTGGCTTTTAGGCACCAAGTCAAATATGTAACTTTGTGTATCATTCTTGTCATAGAATTTTGTGTTCCAGAAAAAAAGAAAGAGGACAAACTTGTTGATTAGCATCTGCTGAGGCTTTCTGCAAAGTAGCTTATAGCTGGAATCATCAAATTTGGGAGACATGATATCATTTATTTTTAATTAGAGTTCTAAAAAACCCATGTAATATAAAATTTACAATCTCAGTTACAGTACGGGAGTGTTAAGTTCATTCACACTGTTGGCAACAGATCTCCAGGTATCATTTTCATGTTGTTTGGGGGCATACTGACCAGAACTGGAGCTCATGAAGGAAAATTGAATTATTAAACCATTTCCTAAAGGATGAATCTCAGTCCAAATGAAATTGTGATGGTGTTTTTTTTTCTTAACATTCCTATACCTTTACAAACAAAAATATAATGGATGCATAAAAATACACTTAGGATAGAAATATGTCCATTTATTTAGTTTACACCATTAATACGTAAAAGCTGTCTTTAGCAAAGATTGGTATGATTGGGTAAGAAAAGGACTGGTTTACCATCTTTTTGGTAATCTCACATTAAGTGACTCCTTACATTGCCTTGTCAAGAAAATAACCTGGGAAATAAAGTGAAATTAAAATTCTCCTGCTCTTACCAGAAAAGCTAAAACCAGACAAGTACATGTTTATTATTTAGGGTGTATTATGTCACTTTAAAATATGTATTTTAAAATTGCATATATTTAATTGTACAACTTGATGATCTGATATAATTACTACAGTCAAGCTAACTAACATAGCATCTTCCTCAAATGGCTACCGAATTTTTTGCATGGGATGAGAGCACCTGCAATCTACCGTGTCAGCATATTTCCAGTATTCAGTCCAATATCATTGACTACAGACATTGGGCCTGCATATTAAATACCTAGATTTATGCATCCCAGAAAACTACATTTTGTGCTCTTTGATCAACATCTCTCCGTTTCCCTAACTCCCCTTTATATCACTTTGA
Source organism: Smutsia gigantea (assembly GCA_032199065.1). Taxonomy (NCBI): domain Eukaryota; kingdom Metazoa; phylum Chordata; class Mammalia; order Pholidota; family Manidae; genus Smutsia; species Smutsia gigantea. The sequence continues at coordinate 97,864 of JAVSCE010006678.1, read as the reverse complement.
AGCAAACACACTTCTGCAGCTTAAAAAAAAAAAAGAGCATTGTAGTGGTTATTTTCTCTTTTAGTATCTGTTCTTTTCCTTTATAGCATTTATCACAGTTTCTGAATCACTTGTCTTTTTGTTTAATATGTACCTTCTCTGTATTTTCAGTTGGTACCATGGAGGATGACACATTGGTAGGCACTAAATGGCTACTTGTTGCTCGAATGCAGCAACCCCTTTGTGTCTGTTCCTCTTTCCAACTAGTATTTATTGATGGCTATAATGTGTCACATACTGTGTACAGCTCTTTCTAAATAATGGGCCTTCACATAAAGGAGTCAGTCAGCAACCTGCTTTACCTATAAAAAGCTATGGATTAAGGTCTTAATATTAATTACACTAGTTTAAATTATATACTGTACTTTGTTTAGTTCATATCTCCAGGTCCTTGTTTCTAAGAGATATAGGTGACCCTATTTTTAAGTAAGCAATTTCTTTACACTTTTGAAGTCATCGTAAACTACACAATGTACCCTATCAAGCAGTGAAAAACGGACTTCTCACTGTTTAGATTCCCAGACCACCATATGTCACAATGCCTCCTCTGCATGTTTATTCCCCCAGACCTCACAGAAAAGTGTCAGGTGATCTCAGGCTTTGGGGCAGTTTACCTTATATATGGAGCATTAGTGGAACAATGATTCAGTATTTTTGCAGAAACTGCTTTGGAAAAAGAACCAGAAATTGAGTTTTTCTTTGGCTACTTATGTTATGTCATATGCATGGTCTGCAATGTGAAGGCCACACAAGGGAGAAGGAACCACTTGGAAGAGCTTTAAAGACTAACACTCTCCTTTACTGTTTGCCCTCCAAGTTTTGTGTATATTTTCTAGGCCAAGCAAACAATGTCATAAACCACAGAAATGACTTTAATCTAGTTATAATAGTTGGTGAGCAGGAGAATGCCCTTGTGGTTTAAAGGCATAAAGGAAACCAAATCAAGATAAGGATATATACTGAACAAGTTATTCACTAAATTGGCTTACATTTGGCTCACTAATAGATTTTCTTCTAAGCATGTCTATGAGTCACAAAATTTAAAATATACCTAATGCCACTTTACCAAGATGAATAAAGAACGCATTTTGTGCCAAACACTGGGTAGAATTTCCCTAGAAAGACAAAAGGGGCATTAACAATTTGGTTGGGCCAAGTGCAAGGAAGCGAGACAAATAACTGAATGAGTGACTGACTGAATGAATGGTGAGATCTGCCTTCCTGATGTTGTTTCATTTAAAATCAGGCATGTAAGAGCATTTTAAAAATATGGCTACAATTTATAGATGATTTTTTTTCGAGGTGGGGGAAATAACCTCAAGAAAAAAGGGAGGAAAGAAACAAATCTTTTTTCTATCAGCCGATGGGCTGCTATAGTGAGTTTTGAGGCCATTTCTCTAAGACTGTGAAAGTAAACACACAGTTTTCATTAAATGTGCTTTTCCCATAACTGGTCCATAAGCATTTCCCATGACTCTGCAGTTGAGTATCTTGGCTGGAAGAGGATCTGGCCATTAGAAGGAGGGCTCTAGATATGCTGAGTCCCAGCCATGCTGCTAGACTTGGCATCCTTATATGCTACTTTCTAATACCAACCCAGCACAAAATGTCATCAGAAGCCTGCATAAACATTGGACTTAGACTCACATAAATTATTTCTGTCCTAAGATGCTTTCTGCCAGAATTTAGCAAAAACAACATTTTGAGTAAATAGAATTGGCGTATAAATGTAAGAATATTAATCCAAGAAAATGATCATAGAAAAATATAATCAAAAGTACACACTTGTAAATCTTGCAGTGATGTGAGAGGTTTATCTTGTGCCTCTGAGTTTTTATTGAACATTTCCAGAGAGTTCCTTTGAGCTGACACTGCCAAAGTGCTTTGAATTATCAGTTGCTTTGTGGAATTGCACAGTCTCTGAGTTTCATTAAAATGCTTAGGAATTATTTTAATAATCATATGTGTGATTAGTGCCTGGTTAGTGTTGGATCTACAAATTCATTTTAAGAGTAAACATTGGGACAATGAAATATAATGCCAGATATGATTGCTCCTGTCAGCAAAAACATGGCCTTATTTTATTAAAAATCGCCAACAAAATGCCATGAACAAAAGGCACAGTTTCTATTTATAGACATTTTATACTCAACGATATTATGGTATCTGCACCCCTCAAGGCTGTATCTAGCCCAGTTTTCATTTTGCCTGGGGTATGTACATAAGTGGAGAGGTACAGAGCCCTTCTTTATATGTGTACACATCTTATTACGTACAGCAACCTCCAAAGTCCTATTTGGATTTTTGTTCTAATATAATAGTGCTCATACCGTCAGTACTGAGTATTTACAAGTGAATGAAGATTTCCTGAAAATGATGATAATTTAGCTACTGGCAATAATAACATTATAACATTCTCAGCAATCCATTTTGGCTTTAAGTACTTATTAAATAATATTTATTCTTAAAATATGTACTTAGAAAATTAAATGAGACTGCAACATGCACTAAAATCTCATTTCTCTCCAAACTCCAATTGACTCCATTCCTCACAGATAGCTCTCCTCGTGTTCATTCTTGCTTTTACTGTTTTCTACTCTCTCCGAACTCTCAGCTCTTCCCTCTGATGTGTTGATATGCTTTCTCCCAAAGCCACTCTCTTTATCTACTTTCCTTACCCACTCGTCCTCTTCTTGTTATTCTCTCATTCCCTACTGATATGGGAATAATAGGATCCCAAGGCTGTCCTTGCGGTATAATTAAAGTATGAATTTCCAGGAGTTGGAAATTGCAGACCATTTTTATTATGCTTCTATAATAAAGCCAGGTAACATTGAGAGAATTAAAATGGCTTTTTTTCTAGCAGATAACTTGGTAAAGATTTTTTTTTCCTCTTGGTTCTATTGTTTTAAGAGACTGGGAGCTGAAAACGGGAATAGATTCACCAATTCTTTTTTTCTGAAAACATCTCTATCTTTTACATGATATATATCCCCCTAGATCCTGGGAATAAGTTGTAAACTTGTAACAGATGGTGATGAAGCTTCACATTTTTATACAATACATTTTTTGAGATTCTGCATCTACCGTATGTAGCTTCCAGGGAAAATGACCTTGAATGAATGAAGTCATGTCTGAAGGAAAAACACCCCACAGATAGATAGACTAGCATAGGAATGCTGCGACAATTTGGTTTTGTTTTGTTCTCCTTGGTAAGATGAAACCGTTTCAGATGAAAAACAGAATGTTGAAATATAAGGATCAAAGGTCATCTTAACACTGGAGGTGTATCTGTTAATTGTTCCAGGAAACCCAGCTAGCCATATTCTATATTGAACAGAAGCACGTGGAAGATGGAATATCACTGTTTGCATCAGGAGTGCTATTTGCTTCCCTTGGGTAATGTTGGGGGCTTACCAAAAATTGTTCTGGCACGACATTTACCAGCACGAATGTCAGGAGGGTTCTAACGCTGCAATTGCTGATATTTTACGAATGTTTTAACACTGGCTTGAAAACAAGAAGTTTGCAATTGAATCAACATGTCAGAGAGACAAAATATTAAAAAAAAAAGTGAGAACATTAGTGGGAATTACTGATGTCCCTATTGTAAAAACAAACTGAAGTTAAATAAGAAACTTGATCCTCTTAATCGATTAACAAAAGTCAAATTTTAATTGCATGGCTTCCCAGACAACCAAGTGGCGCTGTTAACTTGAGCATTGGTTGTTTAGAGGTGTGCTAATGAGGGAAACTGTTGCATATTCAGTTACCCACCTCTTTTTTCGACAGCTTCAATGCATTGCTTTACAAACCGTGGAACTGTGGAATGTTCACGTTCACACACTGTGTGCAGATGAGAGCCAAAAATTTGATCTGCAAAAGAAACAAAGATGAACGTCATTAAAATACAAGCTTGCGTTGTTTGTTAATTTCATTCTGCTTCCATATCCACTGCATGCTGAAATCTGCATCTTGCATAGGAATCAATTTTTTGCTTTAATTTCAAGGAGTCTATTGCAGATACAAAGATCATAACTCCCTCCTTTATGGAAAAGGACTCTGGCCTCAGAGAAGGGAAATTAACACTCTACCATCGATTAGGGAAGGAATGACTGAGTAAATTACAGTCTCTGGGCTCAACTTTGTTGTCTATAAAATAATGATGAGGAATTAAGAAAACTACAAAATAATGAATCTTAGTGAATTGGTATCTTGAGTGTTTTAGAAGAGGTTTATCGATGATCATCAAAATTAGGATTTTATCAGTGTATTTAGAAGATTCAAATAATATTTAAAGAGGCAACTTCCAGATTTACTTTGAAGTGAATTTCTTAATATTTCCCCTGTGTGAATGTCCTTCCTTTTCTCTAATCTGAGTATCCCCTTTCCTTTCATCACACTTTCTCTAAAAACTCTTTCCTTCCTATCTCAGCTTTTTGTTGCCTTCAACACAGATTGTTTGGAGTATCGATTCCTTAGAATGCTAATAGGTGTTTTGGAAAAAAGGGCCTGTGATCAAAATGGTTTAGCAACATTGGATTAAACGAAGTGAAACAGGTTTCTTTCATGTGTATTGTAGAGCCTGCGATATGTCACCATGCACTGGGAACCTTCATAAGGGCTAGAGGAGGCGCTAGTTCCCAAACGTACTTGAGTAAGATCCTTTTATATCAAAGGGCATCTCTCCAGACTAATGTTTCCGAGAACCCACTCTATGAAATCCTAGCCTAGCCTTCTCATTTGGAACGTGATTTATGCTACCTTGCATTGTGTATTTACATTTATAATATATGTGATGTATTTACTCAAAGCAGATCCTGAGTGCCTGCATCCTCTGTGTGTTCTTATAGTCACCAGGGCTTAGCACAGATTCTAGCCTACAGGACTGACCCTTTGATTTTAATTTTTATTGTGGTAAAATACACATAACATACAATTTGCTATTTTAGCCATTTTGTGTGTACAGTCCAGTGACATTAAGAACATGCCATTGTTGTATAACTGTCACCACCATCCATTTCCAAAACATTCTTAAACAGCATAGATGTTTATTACTGATAATGAAAGAAATATTTAGTAGATCCAAGGGCTTCCCATCTTGCTCAGAAAGAAACACAATTGTCTATCAAGGGTTCCAGGCATTACATGATCCAACCTTCTACCAGCTAGTAGATTTAATTCACTTCTTCTTTCCCCTCCCCGTCACCACTTGTCTTCAGCCACTCTGTCCACACTGCTGATTCTTGCCCATGCCTCAGGGACTTTGCATTTATTATTTCCTGGGCCTGGGGTGTTATTGCTCTAGGTGTCTGATCAAATGTCGGCTTCTTCTTCAGCCTTTCCTACCCACATTAAAAAAATGACACTGTGGCTAACAGGAACACTCCGTGTGGTTTTCCTGCCTCACTTTTCTTAGGGCACTTAACGCTACCTGACATATTAGGTGGATGTGTTTGCTGGCTAGTTGCTTCCCTTCCTTAGAACGTAAAACCCAAGAGAGTAAAGAACATACTACCAATTTGCTTTATTACTGTTTCCCCAGTACGTGGGCAATGTTTGGCATATACTAAAAGTTCAATAAACATTTGTTGAATGATTGACTGCAAGACATTGTCTTAATCATGGTCCTCAATACATTTTTAAAAGAACATCTGTAGTAGCATTGGGGAGAAAAATGAAATGCAGCATAACAGAATGTTAACTGTTATTTATTACAAAGAGGTAGTCAAAACGGAGCATGGTGAGACTTCAAGGAAGTCATGATTTTCATCCATCTCTTAGCAAAAGCGATGGCTTGAATTGGGGACAACAAAGCAGAGAGAGAAGCAATTCAGGTTAAACCACTAACAATCACGTACTTCAATATGGGAACGCACATTTTCATCAAAGAGGCAGAAAGAAGGTAGTTCAAAATACATCAACCTAGAGTAGAGAAGTGGGAAATAATCCTGGCTATCTGCTTTGAACACTTGATCAAGTAACAAAGATTTATTCAAAAACAGTGTTCCACCACTACACAAAGTGTTACTTAAGAAAGATAACCCAGAACTTCAGATCAAATAATTTAAATTGACTAGAGATTGTAGCTGGGAAGAATTGCAATAGAATATAAAACTTTAATGGAAATCATAATTCAAATCAATCTCACAAATATTTATGATCTATCTTTAGAGCGATGAGGTAGGCATATTAGGTTGTAAAATGGAAATCAAAAAGTTTATGATCTTTTAAGGGCTAACAGAAATATTCAAATAACATACAAAATAGAATGCAGCAGGTGTCATAAAAAGTACTCACTGCTAAAAATAATGTCCTACAGCATAGGTATTTTTCTGCCACTTAGTGCAGATGTGGGTATGTGTATGTGTGTGTGAGAGAGAAAGAGAGGAGTTTGTGAGATGAGGATCATTCTACAAAAATAGATTCCTGAATGAAGTGGTTATTAAAATATGGAGAGTATTTTTTTCCTTTGATAGTTTGATACAGGAAGATAGAGATGGTGACCTTCTGGGACATTTACTCTTTCATTTATTCAGTTATTTGCAATAGAAAATCCTGAGTGTCTGCTCTGTGTCAGGAGCCAGGAAAGGCACTGGTAATTTAATAAACAAAACTCATTCCCTATGTTCTAAATTTTCTTGTCTAGTGGACAGTATAGAAGTAAATACAATAACACTTCATTGTGAAAAGTGCTATAACTGGGGAAGCACCGATGCAATAGAAGGAGGGGCTTAGACCAGCCTTGAGCACCCATGGAAGACTTCTCAGAGAAGAAGTGAATCCTCAAGGATAAGGGAGGCTTAAATTGGAGAGGTAAGAGAGGGACAAAAAAGCATTTGGGGGAGATGGAGGAAAAGTAAACAAACACATCCGTGGTAGGAAGAATGGTGTGTGCAAAGGGAAACATTCACTCTTGCTTATTTAGAGAAATTCTGATGTATTACTTTTTAAAAGAAGATGAAGTTTGTATTATCAAGCATCTTAAATAATAAGTCAGAAGGTTAAATTATTTGAGAGTGTGTAGATACCACTGATGTCTTATACAAACACTATTCCCATCCCAAGTTCTTTATTGATTTTAGACTCCATTCATAAGACAAAACCCGCAAATGTTCTTTGATTTCTGCCTTCCTTGAAGCATTGCGTGATTAGATAATTCCAGTCAATGAAATGTAAGGGGAAGATACAAGGGAAGACTGTTTTCACATGATGAAAGAAGAGGGGTGGATGAAGGTACTATTTTTTTCTTTCTTCCTGCTTTGAACATCACTGTGCAATAAATGTGATGCCACGAGTAACTGCAGTAATCTTGTCACCATGAGGCAACAAGTTTGCAAACAAAAGCTAACATGATTGTTACAAAAAACCCTGAGACATCAATGACATTGCTGAACTTCTAAACCAATCCTAAAACATTTCCTCTAGACTTCTTGTTATATAAGATAATATAAATCATTTTTAATTGGGCACTTTATCCCTAAAACCAAAAGGTTCATAACCAAATAGAGGCACATATCGTGGAGAACACTGGACAAAAGGAAATTAGTTAACAGGCTAATGTGATTGCCTAGCATGATATAATGAGTTATAAGAAATATATATTTGGTCATTTAGATGACCAAATGTATATTTCCCAGGTATATTTGGTTTTGATGCACAGTTCCTGAAAGTACTTCAGAGGCTTAAAGGTGAAATGGGTGTCTTTCCATGTTAATAAGAGACTTTTGGACCCCACCCAAGGGTAGGGGCTAGAAGTTGAATCAGCCAATGGCCAATGATTTAGTCAATCATGACTGAAGCCCTCACAAAAACCCATGAAAGGGACATCTCTCTGTCTTGCATCCTGTTTCTCTGTCAGAGAGAGCTTCTATGTCTGGGGGACCAGAAAGTTTCCACATGCCACCAAGCCAGCCCCAAGCTCCATGAGGATAGAAGCTCCTCTGTTTGGAATCTTACCCTATGTATATCTTCATCTGGCTATTAACTCATATCCTTTATGGTATCCTTTATTAAACTGGTAAACTTAAGTGTTTTCCTGAGTTCTGTGAGCTGTTCCAGCAAATTCATCAAACTTAAAGGGGAAGTCATGGGAACCTCCCATCTACTGCTGGTTAGTTGATCAGTTAGAAGCACAGTTAACTGCCTGGGGCTTGTGACTGACATCTGGAAGAGGGGGCACAAGACAATCTTGTAGAACAGAGCATTTAACCTGGGAAATCAGGTGCTATCTCTGGGCAGGTAGCATTGGAATTGAGTTCTCAGGCACCCTGCTGGTGTTCAAGAATTGCTTGGTGTTGTGCATGAAATGACACCCTCCTCCATCTCCTACTCCCCACACCTCCCCTCCCAGCCACACACACACACACACACATACACACACACTCACTGGAACTGGGTCTGGAAACCCAAAAGGTGTTGTACTACTGCTGTGTAGAGAAAAACACACCTACAAAAGATGTTATGAAGACCAGAATCAGGATAGAAGTGTGGTAAATTTATTGTTCACAATTCTTCTCATCCTCTCTAAATTAGGCTTATACATTCAGTTCCTTTGTCATGTAACTGTGGTAAAACTCCCTAGAGTGAGCAACATCTATTTCCCCCATTCACTGATGTTGGGCTTGGCCATATCGCTTGCTTTGGACAATGTACTGTGAGCAGAAATGACAATGTGTCAGTTACAGACTGAGAGCTTAAGACACATTACAGATTTCTAGTCGCTTGCTTGCTTTTCTGCTACTGCTCAAACAAGAGCTTCCCTGGGTAAGTGCTGCCCTTCCAGTCTGGGCTCCAGAATAAACACATACAGCACAGAACTGAGGCTGACACTCAGTGAGGAGGTAAGTCCAGTGAAAGCTGAGCTTAAAGCAGAGCTATCCAGTCAGGGCTTTCCTAGACTACCTGACCAACACACATGTGAGAAATAAATGCTTCTTGCTGTCTGCCACTGAAATTTTGCATTTGTTATGCAGCAATAGCTTACTAAAAAAGATGATAACAAGAGTCCAGGTTTTTGATTGATCTAAGCTGTGTTATGAGTGTGAACACAAAGAGAGTTGATAGGACTTGGAAACTGGGGAGCAAATAAGTCAAGAAAAAAAGTCCTAAATTTGCTAAGCATATCAAATTATGCATCAGTTTAGATTCAACCCTGAGGAGGAGTTTTAAAGGAAATTGTTCTCACCTTAAAATTTAAACTCATTACCCTTTACCTAATATTATGGCACTTCTTATTCTGTATTCTTTCCACATCAACTCAATTCTGTCAGTTCAGTTCAGTGAATATTCTGTGAGCACCTACCATATGTTGGGCATTGTAAAGACTGCAAAGAGTGATTCAGTCATTCACTAGCTATCTATTTACATGCCCACTATAAGCCAGATAGTGTGCTCTAGCCTGAAAATGCAAAATAACTCATAAAGTATGATCTCCTATAGTCTAGGGGGTAAAAATAACTCTCACAGTTACAACATCATATGATTAGTGCTATTGCATGGGTGTGTGATAATACTTGTGAATATTTATTGTGTACTTACACTAAGCCAGGAAAGTTCAAAGTACTTTATATATCCTAAGTTATTCAGTCTTTACACCAGTCTTCAACCCTTTGATGATAGATACTGTTCCTCCTGATTTTATGAAGAGGAAACTGAGGCACAAAGATATTGAGTTGTTTGTCCATAGTTACGACGTACCAGGCTCTAGGGAAGGAAAAAGATAAGAACCTGAACTAAAGCAGTGGAGAAAAGGGGTGATTCAGTAGGATTTGTTAACTGGATGAGAAAGGTGAGCTGCCGATCCACCAAGCAAAGAGGGCTTCCACATTTCTCACTTGGTTAAATGATGCAGAAAAATGAGGGCTTGGTGAAGAAAAGAGAGACTGATATTTAGAAGTTGGGATAAGCATTTCAGACAGAGTGGAATGGTGCTGGGAAATAAAGTAGAAAAGTCCTCACTGGATTTTGGCAATTCAGAGGCTATTGGTGACCACGAGAAAAATGGCATCAGTTGGAGAATGAAATTGAAAACTGGATGGTTGTGGCTAAGGTTTGAAGAGATAAAGCAGTAGCAAATGGACTCCTGTTTTAAGAAGTTTAGTGCTGGGAATTAATTAATTATAAGGGAAGACAGGACTTGGGGAGGGAATTTGAGGTGGGGTAGGTAGGAGAGAATTTCAACTGCCAGTAGTTTTGATTGCCCTGATGCTCTGGAGGGGGTGAGGTGCACTGAAGGCTATTTTGGGTCCTTACAATTCCAGAGGAAGGGGAGGTGCATTACTGCCACTTACTGGGCGCTCCCTGCAAGTGCAGGCAATCTCTCCCGGAAGCACTGTCCCTCCCAGGCTGCCAATAGAGCTGCGTGATAAAGGAGCCCGGACAGACTGAATTTCATTAGACAGCAGGGAGATGTTTGCTATCACCGGTTACCGCAAAGCCAAAAATTGTCTTATTAGTTTAGCCTCTCTTTAAACTGACAATGCTTACCCAAGAAGGTAGTGGCTCTAGAGTAGAAGAACTTAGCCCCTCAGGGAAGCTGATTGAATCAACAATATTTTCATACAGCCCAAGCTGGGCCAATGAAATCCTCCCTCCAAATATTTTAGAACTGGATACTACAGACGGAGGTAGTTAGCTCCAGGGATTTGAATAGTAAGGCTGCCTAGACTTAGACATTGTGGTTTGGGGGTAGCCAGGTGGGAGATCGTCATGTGCAATGTGTAAGTGGGCACAGGAATTAATTTTCAGAGAAAGGTAAATGAAGTAGACACACCCAGCCCCTCACTTTCTGATGTCTAACCCAGAGGACCATATATTCTTGCCATGGGGGACGTGAGATCCCCTGGGTTGTGACAATAACTTCCATTTCAGTTGAATATTTTTGAGTGAACTTCTGTTTACTGCAACCAAATAAACCTGACTAAAACATGAACACAGCCTTGGTCAGAGGTTTCAAGAGAGAGCTTACCTCCCAGTAGACAGGGCAAGCCTAGACAGAACAGCTCAGCGACATTCTCTGTTACAGACGACACTGGTGAGGAGGAGTACGACGGATGTCTGTTGGTTTTGCTGATGCTGTCACTATTCCCCTATCCTCTGGTAAGAGCGCCCTGTTCTCCTTTGCGGATGACGCCTTTCTCATTTTGCTGCCATTTGTTTTGAGTACTGCTGACCCCACTGCCTCCATATCCAGGGATGAACATGCATTTCCTCTCACCGGCCATAGTAATTGGTTCAGACTTAACACTTGGCCCAAGTTGACCTGGTCAAGTAAATCCTCAGGCTTTGTCTCCTAGTGCTATTGGGAAAGAGAGGCCTTATTGCTGCAGGTGTTGGTAAACTAGAGGGTGAGAGTCTGAACTTCGAGAATTTATGTTGCCACCTCCAGGAGAGACATACTGGAGAATCAAGCTAATAGACTGGAAAACATTGCTGAGTGATGGAGGAGATAAAGATTTGGTAATATTTTTGTGTGCCTAGATCCAGTCATGCCTGAAGCTATCCTTGCCCTTTGGACTTTTCAGGTAAGTAGTTCCAATAAATTCCATTCTCACTTTTGTAGTTTGGGCAGGTTTCCATCGATTACAATTGAAAGAATCTTGACTACAATATTAGCCTTCAACATAAAATGATGGATTGTGTAACTTAAAGGAAATGGTGATGCACATGAAATGATTTTGCAAAGGATAATGTACTATCCAAAGAAAATAAATCATAGAGATTTAGCTAACATGTCAATGTCAAATTTAAGGACTGTGGTAGGACTGCCATCCATCTGTAAATTTGATACAGTCCAGAGTTTGATACAGTCCACGAAGGAGGACCACTAAGTTATAAGAATGTGCTTGAACCAGAGAAATGGCTACCTTAAATTAGTGTAAGAAAGAGGGAGGTAGAGAGAATGTGTTATTTTCTTGGCAAGCACTAATGAACTAGCTTTTGCCCCCTAAACTTCCATTCCTGTTGTCCTGGCACAACATTAAGGTTTACTTCTGCTTTTCCCTTCCTCATGGTATTCCAGAAAAGGGAGCAGTCCAGAACCCTGAGCTTCTGACTCCCTACCTATATCCCCATCTGCGGACTCACTGGAAATCCTTTCTTCTTCTCTTAACAACTTTTTGTATTTAGAAAACACCTCTTGATGGGGTGCCAATATTTTTGGAATGCTCTGCAAATGCCTATGGCCTTGGCTAGCGCGAGCATTGGATCTTCGTTCTACTGCTTCAGCGCTTATACTGGGGTGGCAGGCAACACATTGGTTGGAGAAAATCCATTTTCAGCAATTTTTCTTTGAAAGCATCTTTTGGTGAGAAAAACAAATAGACCTTCCACATGACTGCACTTATAAATCATGTTGTTTACATAATGAATTAGAGTTTAACTAGGGAATGGTGGTTTTTAATCTTTAAGCTCTCAAACTTTTGACCGATTTAGTTAGTTCATCAGCATAACCAGGTTAAGTCTCCCAGATTACAAATTAGCTTCCTTCTCTCTCATCTCTGCTATATATTTTTTGACAAATTATGGAAAGAACACCCAGTAATGGGATCTTTGTCAGCTAGATTCCAAATGAATCAAAACTATGAGGAAAACTACTCAATAGAGGCAGTTAAATGTTCAAATAATGTGACGGTGTTATCATCATTTACCCAGGGAGACAGTCTCCACATGCTTTTCAAAATGATTATTCTGCTTTCAGGAGAGACGGCCATTGCAGCTAGTCTAGTAAATTTTAAAAAGGAGAAACAAAGCACCGATAGCTACATGTACATGAGGAATATAGAGGGGAACAGAAAAACAATAACAAAAAAAACAGAACTGCCTAGCCACCCACACACACACACATACACACACCCATAAATCAGACAATTATTTTTGTCATGAGGTATGTTCATTAAAGCTTTTGGATGCAATAAAAAAAAACCTTCCTGTGGTTATCTTAAGCAAAGAATTTTTTCAAAGGATATTGAGGGATAGGAGTTGGAGAGAACACAAAAAATTGACTGGGAACTCAAAGTAACGTACTAATTACTCTAAAAATAAATAACTGGAGGCTGGGGGACCTTTCTTGGAGATGTTTAAAGTCCAAGGTGCACAGGAGATCCATGAAATAAGAAGCAGGATATCTAGCAACCGTCTTGAACTCTGTGAGCTGGGGCAGGATATTATTTTCATTGCCGCCTCACTGCCCCCACCAGCATTTGACACCAGCAAATGACGCTTCCTCAATTGCTCAAGATTTGATGTTCCAGTAGATGACCAGGTGATTGAGATTATGTTAAAAAATGGGCTGGGACAAGAAAAAATATAACCGTGGGAGCTTCCATAGTAGGTAGCATTCACTTGGAATTTTTCTCCCTCCAGAATGTCATACACATGGTCAGATCAGTTCCCAATAGGTTGCTCTAAGAGAAGGGCAGTGGATTCCAGACAGCAAAAATAATGTTCTCAATGTGGGTCATTTCAGCAATTGAACTGAATTCATCCTTTTATTTTAAACTGTCAGCGATATTTAGTTTTCCTTTTGAGAGTAGGTTTCCAGAGCAAAACTTTCAGATTGCTTATCAAGAAATCCTGTTTCTACTACTCTTATCTTTTTTATTTTCTCCACTCTATCCTTGTCACCTTCTCTTCTTCTCTCTTAAAATAATCATCAAGTGAGCCCCCACCATATAACTTTCCCACAGCTTTACTGAGCATTTTTGGAGAAGTGGGTGATTTAAGTAAGTAGTATAGTTTACGGATGGCTTATATCTTTGAACTAAGAGGCAGAAAACCATGCCTAATGCCGTAACAGTCCCGAAATGAATCTACCTAAAGTGTTTTAGCAGGTACTGCATTAGCTTACAATACCCCAGGGCTTTGACAAAAAATACCAGCTATTGCCTTTTGGTATATAAATATAAAAACGTGGGCTACTTCTCTGCTGAATCTCTGATAATACACTAGAAGTAAATCTTTCTCATTGCCTTGTTTACTTATGATTTTTTTTTTCTCATAAGAGGCAAGTACAGGAAAAGCTTAATTATTTTAACTTTTAAGTACTTTGGAATCTAAATAAATAGGAGTTCTAAATATATGCACTTCTGTGTATAGTTTTTCCCCACATGTTTATTCATTTGTTTTATAGCTCATCTAACCTCACAGATTTTAAGTCCCTGGTGGATAATGATAATGTCTACTCTGGAAAGGCTGGCCTGCAGAAGATTTGCCTATGACTCTATGGAGATTTCTCTGGAGATCTATTTGCCTAGACTTTATGATTCTATGGAGATCTCCCCATGTAAGGGTGGGCTTGCGGTCTGCAGCTTCTGATCCAAGTTGGACAGCTGGCCACAGGGGCAGAATCTTCTGATAAGAGCACCGCAAAGATGGCTTTCAGAGAACATCCAGACAGAACGGCAGTGTTCTTCCCCAGCTCTGTCCGTTGTTCTTCCCCTTCTTCCCTCTTCAGGCTTCCAGCAGTCTCCACCCTTCACAACTTCACCCTCCACCCCAAATACCCTTTGGCTCCTTCTTTTAAGCTCCTAAACCCTCATGGAAACAGAGCTCAATTCAGTTTTGGTCCAATTAATGCGGTGGATAATTTGGTGAGCCCACTAGCCAGGAAGAAATTTATATTGTAAATGAAAAGTTTATTTACCCAAATGGAACAGCGAGTGTGTCATTTTTCGGTATTTGTCTACTCCAGGAAGCAGCTTTGTCCTATATTTCTTCTTCCCCCCTAAATCAGCGCAGCACCCAAATACACACATCACATACACGCTCCCCACATGTGTGTGTGCTCTGAATCCCAGCAGTACAGTACAGTTTGACCAAGTGAATATTTCATGCATTTTTGTGTTTATCGGTTCAATCTGTCTACCCTGAGTATTTTTTAATGCCTGCCAGGGGTGGACTTCTGAAGAGAACACTGTCTGTCTTCACACAGCTTATATGTAAACAGGTAAAAAACACATAAATATATCAATATATAGTATAATGTCATATGGTGATAGATGCTATGAGAAAATAAGCACGTCAGGGAGACAGAGAACTAGTGGGAGGTATTGTAATGGAAGGCCTTTCTGAGACGGTGGCATTGAGCAGAGACTAAAAGAAATGAGGGTCTGAGCCATGCTAATACATAGGGAGAGCCTTTGATCAGAGGAGCAGCAAGTGCATAAGGCTGTGGAGGTGAGCAAGGTACGCTAGAGGAGCAGCGAGAAGACCTGTGTGGCTGGACTGAAGTGACCAACAGGAAGTATGGTTGAGGATGAAACTGAAAAGGTACCATAGGCACCAAAGGAGGTAGGACCACCCAGGTCACAGGAAGGACATTAGATATTATTTTAAGTATGATTTTTATTCTACATTATTGGAGATTATTGAACAGGGGAGTGACATAATGTAATTTATGGTTTTAAATGATCCTTTTAGTTGCTGTGTGGAGACTAAGTCTAAGAGGATCGAGAAAATAAGCAGAGGCTGATAAGGGGGCTGATGAAATATTGAGGGAGATATGATGGCCCTTAGATAAGGGTGGTAACAATGAAAGTGACTAAAAGTGGTTGAACTTAGAATATATTTTTAAGGTGGGATTTGCTAATGAGAGTAGAAGAGACAGCAGAATGGAGGGTGACTCCAGCTGGCAAATAGCAGTGACATTTCCTGACATAAAGAACAGGTTAGAGCTCGGGAATCAAAGGTTGCTCTAGATAAATGTGAGATGTCTACCAAACATGCAAGGAGATGTCACATAGATACTTGAATATGCAAGTCTGGAGTTTGAATCTGAAGTTTTAAGTTTAGAAAGCCTATAGATGGACTTTGAAGCCACAGGATTGGAATATTTCAGCACTGGAATATCTCTGTAATGGCCAGTAGTTGGAGAAGGAGAATGAAAAGAGAAGTCCAAGGACTTAACACAGGCATAGCCCAACATTGTGAGGCTGGTGGGAGGAGTAGGCTCCAGCAAAGGGGTACCCACTGACATGAGAGAGATTTCTATCTACAGATTTCGAATTTAGTGTGCTTTAGGGCATTTTGGATGATTGACATGGCCAACTTCTGTTTAGCAAAGACTGATTCATTATATGTTGAGCTGACCTTATTTTCTGTTTTGCATTTGCCTATCTTTACCCCAAATTTGTGTACACTTTATATTCTCAAATAGAAAACTGTCCACAGCCTTCAATTTTCAATTACATCACTTACTGTAACTACTCTGAAGTTAAAACTTATCAGTTGGGTTGCCTACTTACTTAGTAGGAACTTCACTGGAGTTTAAAACCTACAGATGTTTGGCTTCTGATGGGGTTATATCCTAATAAATCCATTGTAAGGTGAAAATATCATAAGGTGAAAATGCATTTAATATGCCTAACCTACCAAACATCATAGTTTAGCCTAGCCTAGTGTAAAATCATCAGACCACTTACATTAGCCCACAGCTGGGCAAAGTCATCCAACACAAAGCCTATGAAAAACAATGGTTGTATGGGGACAGTATGGTTATCAGCCTGTCAGTTGCGTACCACCGTGACTGTGTAGCTGACCAGGAGCTGCAGCTCAGGGCCACTGCCCTGCATCAGAATGGAGTTTTACATTGCATGTCATTAGCCAGGAAATGACTCAAATTCCAAGTGTGACCTACTGTTTCTACTGAATGTGTTTAGCTTTCACACCATCATAAAGTCAAAGCAATCTTAAGCTGAACCACTGTAAGACAGGGACTGTCTTCCTTGTGAAATCAGTACTTTTGTAACTTTAAATGACAAATCTAAGGAGAAAACTTGATACATAAAATTTATTTAGATAATGGAATTAATTCTAGATGATTTAATTTACCTTTTTAGCCCAATGAATACAGACTAAAGCTGAAAATGTCATTTAGTGATTAATAAAAGTTGAAAGATTCTTTTAGGGTGGAGAAGGTGTGGAAACTGACTCACTCTGAATTTAAGTAAAACTTAGGAAAGAACACTGTACTTTCCCTAATTTCAGCATAGATTTGTTAGAATCCCAGGTGGTAAGACTTCAATTTATTTGCATGAATGCATAGCTCAATAAGAAAAGATTCAAATTTAGTTGGAGTAAAACTGCTTAATGATTTCAAATATTACTTGTAATACATTAATATAATGGCTTTGAATATCTATAATGGCGTCTCTTTCATTTGGGTCTTTAGGATGTTCTCATAGCCACTAATGCTGAGTGCTAGGTACATGCAGAAGCACCTAAGAGGAAAGCACTTTAGGTTAAAAGCACTTTCTCTTCTCAGCCTCGGGTTAAAAGCTATTTCAGACTTCTGTTAAAGGCATTCTTTGGTCCTCAGCTTCAGCTTAAAAGCAGCTTTGATGAAAAGTGCTTTGAGACAGGTAAAGGATTTTATAATAAACCATATTAAGAGCAGGGGAATCAAGTGGCCTGTGGACGTGTTGGCCAGCTCTGTGGAGGTGTGGTGTAAGCCCTGCCCATTCCCCTTGTGCTGCTCTGAACAATGTGGTCTGCTGGTTATTCTGTGCAAAGAAATTGAAAAACATTTCCAGGAATGTAATTGGAGAGGAATTTTGAGCCCAAATTAGTAGACCATGATGCACACATTTCCGAAAACATTTTGTGTCTTCGGACTTCCAGTCAAATATAGTGTGTGTTTTTCTTTTTCAGTCCTCAGTGGTAGAAAGTGTTTATACAATAACACCTCTAAAACACCTTATCTAGATCCAAAGCTGCCCATAGCATTAAACAGATACTTCACTATATAAGATGCACTTTGTATATTCCACATCTTCTGGGTTTAGTGCATACCCTGTTTATATTACTTTTCCAGCTAACAGGACCTCACATCTAAGGAAATGGGGCTACATAACGCTGGAACGGATATCTCAGTTGGGTCTGTCTACTGAACTGGCAAAATGATGTTCATAATCCAGATGTCTAATCACAAGCATTGATATTAGTTGGTGAAAAGACAGTGACCTAGGAGGACTTTTGAACTTATGAAGGGTAGTGGGAATTCTAAGAAATGGCAGAATCCTACACGTATCTTAGCTAAGTCCCAGGGAGTACATCTGACTTCCGTTGAGGAAAGGTCCCCTGACATAAATGGAAAGGAACGATCTTCTCACTTTGTGAGGTTTCAAAGCCCAATAACTGTTGCTTCAGGTCCTAAAAAATAGGTGCAACATGGGTGTGACTGGGGAGAAGTATAGTATTCCTGTTTGCTCTGGATGGAGAGTGGATCTGGAGCTGTGGGTACCATAGGGTTTGGAGCACTCTTTGGTACCCGGAAGGTTTTGTGGGTTTATAAGCTCTTGTACAGTTCCTTGACAGTGAAGCAATCCTCTCTTGGAAGAAGCTGGCTGCATGGCCATGGTAAGGTACCTCCCTTGGGCAGTTTATTTGCAATAGGGTATCAAAGTATAAGAATTTATAGAGAACATGAGGAGGGCAGTCCTCATCATAGGCAATACATTCCAGGTGCTCCCAGAAATAGCTAGGGAGACCCTGAAGATAGAGAAAGGCTGACTTGTTACAATTTTCTAGGTGAGAATCATAACTTGTTATATTTGTACCTTAATGTCAGTATTACTTCATTCATTTTCACAGGCAGCTGGGGTGTGGCCTATTGAGGTTATATAGGAATTAAGTAAAACTAGATAAAAAGCATTAATTCCATAGTACAGATTTCTAATACATATTTCCATTGTTTTTCTAAAACAGGGCCAAGTTTGCAGGGTATAAAATGATTTTTTTGATGCAGAACATTTCTTTCTAAGCAGTGCTAAAGTGTCTAATTTTGAAGGAAGGAAGCACATTTGATGCATCATTTTGGCCCCAGTATCTAGCTCATTAGTTGCCACACAGTAGACCCTCAATAAATGTTCAAAAAATAAAAATAAATAATGGGTACTGAGTAATAAAATTGTCTATGAAAAAAGAACATACTCTACCCCTTAGCCTGGCATTATGCAAAAACACCTGCCACAGACACTTCTTTTCATCATATCCTCTCCATTTTCTCCAAGCCACTGTTCCCAATGCTTCCCCACAAGTGTGCACCTTGAATGTCTACCTGGTTCTCCACATCCGCAAATGCTCTAAGTCAAGACTTAGCGTAAAGACCATAGAATACAGGTAACATTAATCTTTCCCATACTTTTTCCCACTTGTAGTTTCCCCAGATCTGTGACTGAATGCCCCTTAAAGCATTTGACATTTGATATATTATGCCATACTTGTGGTGCATTTATCTCCCTTACTCATTTCATGGGGTACTCTGCTTTATGAAGCTCTGTATCCTCTTTGAATGTAGTGATCTAAAAAATATGTGAGTAGGCAAAAATGTGAATACTATTTGAGGCATAAAGAAATGCAAGCATGGTTCTTCAGCCCTGTTTTTGGATAGTGCATGCAAAAACTATAAGCAGAGAATGCTCACAATGCTGGCATTGTTAATATAATGCCACAAAAATCTCATCATAATATATTTGTTCTGCAATTTTCAGAAGCCCTACTCTGCATTCAGGAGAAGAAGCACCTGCAGTATGCCATTCAATAGTAAGAGTAGAATGATGGGAAGAACATAAGAATAGTTACTATTTGCTATGCTAATTGTTCTCAGTATAGTATCAACAGTACAAAGAGGTATTATCTGGAAAGTGTTAAGACAGAGAATTTCATTAACTTGTCCAAATTCTCAAAGCAAGTGAGTAGTACAGCCAAGACTAAATTTCAAATCTATTTCAAAACTGAGTGATCTTATGGCTTGATGACTACAATGCATTGTTCTTTTGAGTAAAACACAATGCATACAACTCTTTCAAATAGCATAGGGACAGTCTGTCACAATCCTTATTACTTTATACCATATGTAACCAGATCCAATGAAGAAAATAGTCTTTCATATATTTAATTATTCCAAGTGTTCTTTGTATACTTAAACATCATATAAAGCTAAGTATGGTTTTGTGTTTAAGTATCTTTTTATAATAATAAGCTGCCTTTCTTGTTAGATATTCTTGGAGTCTAGGATTCTAGGCTGGTGATAATGGGGGCAACAGGCTGGGACCCTTCTCTAGCAGAGGGCTGGTAAGTACAGACTGCTCTCAGAAGATCTTAGATCCAGCTCAATATGTGAAACTGAAGCTCAACATATATCCACAGCAGTTTCTCAGGCTCGTGACTTAGGGAATTGCATCTGGAAGACAGAAGCTTCCTCTGAGCATTTGGTAGTGTTCATGCTATCATAATTGATTGTAAGAACAGATGACTTTGGGTTATCACAGGGAAGTGCCTCCATTAAAACTTTATCCAAAACTATTTACTACCATCTCCAGAATTCCTCAGATATGATGTTCCACCTCCCCAACTCTCCCCAGTAGGCTACTTATCCTCCACCTTCCAGTCCTGGACCAAGGTTGTGGTCCCTGCTTTCCCCACTATTCATCTCCTGTCCATCACTGCGAGGCCACAGCAACCCAGCGAGGGCTTCTGCTTTCCATTCTAGCCTCCAAGCAATGGCATGAGACAGGAAATCTACTAATAGTAGTGCCCTGGTATGCAGCTCTGTACAGTCACATTTGGAATATTAAATTCCCATACTGCATAGCCACCCTTGGTATACTTTCTCCATACTGTTGTGGCATCTCGAGTTGCACATAATGTCACACACTGATGGGATTGTCTGTCCTCATGTTTGACTTAACAGTGTATTTCTAACCAATATTACTTATCTTCAGGATTATTCATTCATACTATAAAATGTGATCTTTCTGATTAAAGGGTTGGCATGCGAGTATGTACATGAATAAAGGAAGTTGTGCTAGAGAATTTGAGATATCTGACATCACTGGAAATTCTGTTTTGATGAAGAGAGGGCCTAGCCTTGCTTATATATCCCCCTAAAATGTTTGACTTTTTCAGCTGATAATTATGTAACCAAAATGCGCTCTCACTTCCTCTTTTGACAGATAATTGTTTCTAAAAAACATTAAGTGAGGTCCTGTTAAATTCTTTACGTAATATTGAATGTTCTCCTATGCTTATTAACTTTTTTAAGATGGAAAAATCATAACATGCTCAAGGCCCCAGTGCATGTGAAATACAGAGTCACAAAAGATGTAAACACACTATTTTCTGTCCGGAGAATGAATGTATGAGGTGGTACAAATGATGAGGGAGTCTGGGGGAGTAATGGCTCTTCTGAAATTTAGATTATTTGGAATCTCAAGATATTAAGATATCCTCAAGATATTATTTTCAGACCATCTGCCTTCTTATTTCTCAGCCTTTAGTTGCATGACAGATTCCTTCATCATAAGGTTAACCGAGGCCAGTCCTCTTCTGCCTCCATCTTTTCTTTTCCTCCTATGAATCTGAGTTTCAAGTTCAAAGGGACAAGTTAGGAGTTATATATTCAAGTTAATGACTTTCACTTCTGTTTAACTTGGATGACATCTCCTCTAAAACCTCCCTCCTGTCTAATATGGGTAGATAAGAAAATCATTAAAAATTTGGAGTTCAACAACTGTTGAAAGAGAATGAGAACTTCTCCCTTTTGCTCTTATGTTTCTAAGGGAATTAGACCTTATGAAAATGTCAGTGCTCATAGCAGCTTTTTGATGGCTATCTGCACAAGTTATCCATCACAACACACAGCGTGATTCAATGGCTCATGTGTTTTAGAGAGGTATCAAGGTAGGTAATTTTAAGATGTAGTCCAGGTACACAGGTTATAATCTGGACAAAATTTTAGCAATAAATATATAACATTTTCTTATAAATATTGGCCTTCATATGTTGATTATCTTACATGTCAGAACAGGAGTACCAGTATCCACTAAAGTTACTGTCGAATATATCTGAATCTCTTATTCCACTAATTGTAATTAACACTAGGTATTTGATGAATATATGGGATATGCTAGCTAGGCACAATGTTTTAGTTTTCTTTTAAAAATGTATGTGAAATCGGCACGTAATATTTAGCTTTATATTTCTTAAACAAATCCTGACTTAATTTTATTATTGAAGCTCTATGTCCTCTATCAGTTAACTATATAAAGTGCTTCCAATATTTTTTTAATGGAATGTCAAAGGTAAAATACTAGAAACAATTGAAAAGTGCAGTGGACTGAGGTGCCAGTATTGGACAGTAAGGACACTGAAGTCTTGGAAACATTCGAGCTGAAGAAGGCATGGCTTGACAGATATTTCTTTCTTATAAACTTCTTTCGATTTCTCTGAATTCTTTCCCTTACTGGGCTTTTTCCCTAAGCTACTCTTCAGTCGTTAAAGTACATTTTGATAAAACCTTTTTCTATTTAAGTGTTGGTGATTTGAGGAGGGGGAGAAAAGTTTTCTTATTTCTTTTCTGTGCTCTTTTTTTGTTCCTGCATAAGAAGAAAGTTCAGATCATCTTTCCTAATATTGAAACCAGTAACTGTCCCCTGGTGAATGAGAGAGCAAGGGAGAGGTATTGTTAGACTTAGCTGTGATAAGGCATGTTGGAACTTCAGTTTTATGAATTGAGGAAAGAGATGTACCCAACACTCCAACCCTTCTATTATGACAGTTTATGCTCCCTATACAGATTATTTAACTCAAATGCCTAGGAAATAGACACAATTACCACCTTATGGAATGCTACTTAACTTTAAACATTCCCTACAGAATAGGAACCCACTTCATCAAAATTCATCTCAGTTCTCAGGAATTATTTCTTCTGTGGGCTGCTGAATATTCCTGTGCAATTTTACTATCTAACCCAAGATGGCTTAGAAATAACCGTGATATAAAAAGAAGAAAAGTCCCACACCCAGGAAGTCTGTTCACAATAGTTCCTAGGCAAGAGCTATGTCCTATGCCCATATACACTTTAATCATTCACTCTTTCAGCTGTTATCAATTTAAAGCCAATGAAACTCCCACACTGAGTCCATTTGAGCAGTCAATTTTAATATCTTGAGGCATCTGTAGTTATTCTGAATTGGCTGCAAGAGCAGAACTAACAAGTTAAGCTCTAACCATAAGTCGACATCAGGCTGGTAAACCATACATCAAACACAGACATTTAGTCAATATGCCAGTATGAAAAACCAACCAGCATTTTTGAGAAGAGCGACACAGTCATAATATGTTTGGCAGTCTGGTTTACACTGCTTCCTTCATGGCTGTGCCCTTAACTTTCCAGTCAGCTTCTAGCACTGGTACGGCAACGTGTTGGAGGGAAAACCGGTCAGTCTTCCAGTTTGTGGGGGTTGTATTTATACTTCAGTAAGAATGAAAGGGATGGAGGGATGTGCCTTTTGTGAGTAAGGATCTAGAAAGTATCTTAATTGTTGCTTTTTATAAGAAAACGCTTTCAACCATATGTTCTGGATCTTGGCGTGCAGTCCCTACTTCACATATTATGTCATTGTCAGGCCATGTGTCCCAGTTTTGGGTTTGGAAAATATGGCTGCTTGAAATACCTCTTTCCCTTCCAGGCATGACCCTGTGACGGGGCTGTTGCCACCCACAGAGAGAAGAAGACAGTGAAGAAGGAGGCATGTTCAAACAAGATCAAGGCAGTCATCACTTCAATCA
This sequence comes from Smutsia gigantea, assembly GCA_032199065.1. Classification (NCBI taxonomy): domain Eukaryota; kingdom Metazoa; phylum Chordata; class Mammalia; order Pholidota; family Manidae; genus Smutsia; species Smutsia gigantea. Next base: position 74,254 of record JAVSCE010006678.1, on the reverse strand, counting down.
AATTGTTTCCAAATTTGGGGGGCTGGGGTCCTGGGCGAGAGGGAGTGCAGGGTATTTATGACATAGAGCTGCCTGTTCCAGAACTCTCTCATGTACTTTTATTTTATCTTCAAAAAGAAAGGACATATTAAAGGGAAATATCTAAGAAAGACAAATGCTACATAAAGTTTTGGTTTTCATATCTATTGCCCCAAAACATGCTTTGATAAAACATACTGAGAGCAATATAGCCAATTTCAAAGAAAAGTTGAGCATTACACTTCTCCATATTTCAATCTGACTAAAACTGACAGAACACTAATTATGATTATCCAAATTCTGATAGTGCCTCTTGCCTCCTTCCCACAGAGAGAAATAGAAAATGCTCTTTAGCACTTTTGCAACATGGAATTATCTTTCTGAGGACTCTATTTTACAGAGGTTGATTAAATTTCAATGTCAGTAACCAGGTAGGGTAACAAGTCAAAAGAAAGATATTTTTAAAAAATTTATAGAACAAAATTTGCTGCCTACCCCAAACAAAATGATATAGTTATTATTATTACTTTTTATTTATCTTGGGAATTTGTGGAATACTGTTGATTTTTAATAGACGTGAGTTTGAGGGTAAAGATTTGCAGGCCAAACTGTCAGTGATGTTAAAGGAAATAAAAGAACAGTATCTTTATCTCAGGATATGTCACCATGAATTGTTGGCATTACTATTTCCTGTGCTCGGAGTAGTCCATACATCTGTTGGATGTGGCCCCTGATGAGGAGAAGCTGGGTATGAGAGCTCTGATATGCACTATCTTCAGAGGCACATTCAATGCACACACAATGTGGACTCTCAAATCCCAATCATACCATGAGTGAGACCTCTTTTCTCAAGCACTATGGAAAATTCTACTCATCTCACTGCATACAAAGCATTTCTTCATACATTTGTTCAAATGATCAGTTTTACGGTCAAAATGAAATTCTGTTGTCCTCTCCCTCGATTATCCATCTGACTGCAAAATGAAATCACCAGCCAGCACTTTATGTAAGCAGTAGAATTATAAAAACTGCAAAGGAGAAAGCGAATAGTCAGCCACTGGCTGGCTTTGTTTACAGTTCATGGGGTCTATGGAGGCCTGGAAAAGCTAACAAGAACTAAGCTGAAGAATCTTCCACAGCCTGTGAAGCTGAGTTTAGGAGTCATGAGGGGACTATGTGGAGCGAGAACACCTGCTGGAGAACAGCAGGGTATCAATAATAAATGCTAACCTTTGAAAAAGGGGGATTCTTGTGAACATGACTAGGGCCCTGCATCTTTCCTTCTCTTCAGGTGGTTTCATGGAGGAAAGATTTAGGATGTGATTAGAGGGTTGCAATGGTCTTGGAACCTCTCTCCAGAGGGCTGCAGCCTCCTGACACAAGAAGGAAACAGCACGTTAGTGTGGCTTTTGGTCATCTGCAACTAATTGAGAATATGCTTCAGAGAGCATATAAACTTCATCTGGAGCAACATCAGGGATGGGAGCGGAGGCTTTGTATCTGTTCTACAGTCTGCACACACACACACACACACACACACACACACACACACACACACACACACACAGTCTGAGTTAGAGAACAGGGTATGCTTAAAATGTGGTATAGATTGACATTATGAAACAAAACCTGTCTTAGTCTTACCATTTCCTTACTGGTGCTCATGCTCCATTTCTTCTTAGTTTAGGGAAACTTGTCAGTCTTCAAAATGGAAGGCTTAAAGACAATATTTTAAACTGGCACCAGGATTAGACTAACCCCATAGGTATGCCAAAATTTTGGGCAATCTTTTAAGGATATATAGTCCATGGAATGAATAGAACCAGCATCTACTGCTGGGGCAAGAATTAATATGGGTTTTGGACACCCTTGGTTAAAAACAATATGCCAATATATTCATTTCAAATCAATTGGGTTTTACTTATCCTATGTTCTCAGCATTTAGCCTGTCCATTACTAGGCATCCAGTCAGTTTTAGGGCTGATGCCTGATATTTCTCTTAAAAAAGGAGAAATATCTCGAAGATTTGACTCAATGGGAAAGAAATGTAATTTAAAGAAAGTAAAAAGTAGAATTGATACTTCATTATTATTTGCAAATACACAGAATATAGTGGGTATACTAGGAAATTACCCATAAAACCACTTCATAGATATTAAAGATCAAGTATATATAAGTCACTGTCTCAAATAATAATATATTCTAACTAATGCCTGTATAAAAAGGTATTTTTCCATAAGAAAGTAAGTTCTTGAACTACAGGTAAACCAACTTATTATTCTAGCTGGTTCTTTTTCACCTTACCTAATTCAGTCCCCTTTCTGGACCTCATTTTTCTCATATTGCTCCAAAGTTATTCTGCTTTTAATATCTCATAAGACCTGGATCATTTCCTCCTTGGATAACAGGCTTTTAAAAGACACGAGCTTAACCTGCTACCCAGGTGCACTTTTTTCTTAACACTTGCCATTTCTCATGGTGACCTGTATTTTATTATTGAACCAAAGCTAGCTATGTGGTACTCCATTACCAACACATTTGCTCCCAAGAGCCTTTAAATAACAGAAACTGCCTGGGAACTATAAATGCAAAGGAACCAGGAAGCTTGTAGGCCAAGATAAAGAAGCTTAAGGTTGGCTATTAATTTTGGCTAATATTAAATCATGACATAGCTCACACATAAGGATCATAGTTCAATTATGAACCATAAAGGAGTTTAAAGAAAAGAAGATTTATGAGATATTTTTAAGCACATTAGTGCATATGTGGAAGTTGTGAGAGTATTTCAGGCCCAAGCAATGATAGACCCATGCCCCAGTATATAAATTTAAATACAATTATTCTCAGACTAACACTGATAAAGTGACAAAGTTGGAGCATATCTTTACTCAGAGGTACATTGCAGTGTTGCTCATATATATTTCACTTAAATTAACAATGAGACAGGTAGGTTACTCTGTCATACATCAGTTATCACAAATTATTTTAAAAATACTTTCCTCCAAACTCAATGATTTTGCTATTCATAAACATGACTGTTGAAAGTTTAGGGCTGATAACTTGTATGTGCAATTTCAGTGGCAAATCTTTCTTTACTTCTCAATGTAATTGACATGTTTTACAAAAGTACTCTAATTTCAAAGACATGATTTTCTCATATGATGGAAACCTTGAACAATTAGTTGTGTCTTGTGGGTAATTATTTAAATGTCCCAGCAGTTAGATGACACCATGTAAGCGGATGTAGTTAGGAAGGAAAATGAGCTCATGCCCACTTATGTATAAAAAGTACCATGATAAAAATTACCAAAAAGGTCAATATGAGCCAACTGCAAATTATCTCTTTACTTTGCTTGAAGTGAGAGAGTTACTTCTGCCTTTCCTTGACCCTTGCCTAGATTGATTTCGCAAACTTTAAAGGACTATTTGGGGGAAAGATTTCCTAGGGACATCTTGGTTATAATTTGCTCCATGAACCTAAGTGAAAAGAGAAAGAAGATGAAAAGAAGGAAGGACGTTGCTGAATGGTTAGAACCTGGGCCCTCACCGTGCGAGGTTCTTTCTATATATCATTTCACTTAAATTTTATGATGTAAATTTCATAGGTGAAGAAGTCAATAAACAAATAGTAAGTTACATAGCTGGTAAAAGGCAGAAGCTAGCATTAACTCTAACTTAGTCAAATGCTGAAGCTGCTGTACTACCGGATAAACTCAATTTACTTAACCGTAAATGATATTGAACATTTTCTATCATAAAAGAATCTATAAAGTTCAATACAGTTTATCAAGAGTATATAAGACATTCTGTATCCTTTGGAAATATTTAATGTTTGAGGCAGTGTGGGAGTCCCTGCAGATTATTCCATAGCAAAACTGTATCATTGACAAGCTTTTCCCAGGTATGTAGAGCTTTAGCTAGTCTGTGTGGAGTCTCATTCTGGAAGAAGAATGAACAACCATTCCCCACCAGACATATGAGCTGAGTCACTGAGGTGATGAAGAGAGAAGGAGATAAATACATTAAAGAAAGGAATCTGGATGAAATAAAGAACAGATGAGAACATTTTAGAATAAAAAATAAAGACAAAAGTCCAAAACAACAACACAATTTCATTTATATCTTTAGATAACTTAGAAAAGATATACTCTATTTTCTCACTTATTCAATTAGTTAATATGTATTGAATGTTAAGTGCCTCCTCACTATTAGATAATGGGAGTGGAGCAGTCAACAAAGTTTTGCCCTTGTGGTGGTACATGAAGAGTAAGAAAAGCAAAAAAATAACAGAATAAGGGAAACATCTAGAAAATTGAAAATATAACTGCTAATGTTAAAATAAATTAGTATTAAGATGAGGGATAAAATTGAGAATTTTTCAGAATATAAAAAATAAAATCAATCATGATGATCTGATATTCACATCATAAAGATCCCAGAAGAGGAAACAGAAAATTGACAGGAGGAACTTATCAACATAATGATAAAAAGACAAAATACCAGAGCTGAAGAGAATCACAATTCTTCAAGTTAAGTGCCAAGCAGAATAAATTTTTAAAGTTCTGCCAACCTTATACATTATCTTGATTACAGAATCTCAAAATAAAGACAAAAATAACCCCAGTGCTTCTGAAAGAAAAAAAAAATTCAATGTATAAAGAATTGAACCTACAACTCTATTCTAGAGGCAGTGGGATTTTATGCCCAACTAAACTATTGATCAAGTGTGTGGGCATACTGAAGGTATTTTTACACACTCAAGGTCTTATGTTTTCTAAATGAGTTACTGGAGCATGTTACATAGTTATAGAAGGAATTACAGCCAGCACGAAAAGGCATGGGATTCAGAAGACAGTGACTACAACTCAGAAAGTCAGTGAAAGGAGATACCAGGGGGATAAAGGTGAAGCTTGGAGAGCAGCCAGTCCGAATTGGAGTAAGATAATGGAAGGACTTTAGAAGATATTCTGGGGAAAAAAGCAGGGAGTTGCTAACAAGAATACGTAGACTGTTTAATTGAGAAGATTAAAGACCTTGATGACATAAAGGCCAAGAAACAATGAAAAAAAAATTAAACTTGGGGAAAAAATCTGTACAAGAAATTCACAATCAAAAGATGTATCAAACTAAAAGATAGCATGATCATAAGCAAATGATGGAGCATAAGCTTTAAGAATAAGAACATCATAATTCGCATAGCCCATAAGGCAGAGCATTGAATGCATGGATATGTTAATCCAGTCTGGCACATTACTTGGCCAAATATTCCATAATATTTACATAATCAATATAAAGTAAATGCTGATGACTGATTTTTTCACATTTAGATCCAAAATACAGGAGAAAAAAAGAGAGATATTGAGTGTGCTTGTGAAGCAGCAAAAGTGTATTAATAAAACCTTCAAATGCAAAAGAGCAGAGGATCTTTTTCACTATGCTCAAGGGGCATTACTCTTCAAGGGTCACAGGGGTCATGATATTGTCAGAACAGAGAAGGAAATATAATACTTGGCACTGCAGTAAACAACCTTATGTAACCATAATCATATGAATGCTGTTTTTTGGTTTTTAACTTTTAGAATCATCCTATAAATAAGTCATAATTATAGAAACAAGTGAAAGAATATAAATTTTCATGATGTAGAAGTAAAGATTACAATAGCAAGCAGAACAGATGAGAAGGGATGATGACACTAAATTCTCATCTTATCAAAGGATATATTACGGCTCAATTTTCTATGGTTAATAGAACAATAAATATAGATTTAAGTATGCTGGATGTTTCAAAGAAGCCAGTGAAACCAGCAGGACCAGCTGTATGTGACCATGAGTATTTGGAGAGGAAAAGGGCCAGGGAGATGAGGCCTGGTTGAATTCATGCCTGTTGTAAAAGAAATCTGAGGTAATGTCTAAGCTTGATAAATCAAGACATTATAGCATTAAAGATAAGGATGATATCAACAAAAACAAACTATCCCACAAATAACAATACAGTAAGATATGGAAGCTACCACCAGAAGAACTATAAATAGAAACAGCTCCAAGTTGTGCCCTATGTGGAGCAAGACCAGGATGAAAGCAAGAAGGAACTGCTTTTCATCATAAATCCTGAAGGTACACTATTTAATCTTTAAACAGTTTGCTTCCTTTATAATATACTAAGTAAAAAATAGAAGCAGTATAGCATTACTTTTAATTTCTACTAATACCATTTTAACATGAAATAAACTATCTTCTACACACACAAGCCTCTCAAACTCTATCACATTGATATAAGGAAATAAAGTTGCTCCTGAAAAACCAAGTAATTGTTATCTTTTCTAAACATTGCACTGCCAAGGGTCAATGCTGAATGTCAATGCTGTTATTTGAAAGATTATATAAGGTTGTTCGGCTGACCTAAAGAGCTATTACTTCAGTTCTAAAAGCCAATAGACGATATGTACAAACACTTCTACCGCCCTAACATGTACCCTCTTGCCTATAATTTATATATCAAACTGATTCGAGTTTTGTTTCCAATGAGAGAGTGCAGTAAACTCATACATTTAAAAAGCGCTCGCCATTCCCTCCGCAAATGTGAAAGCACTTGAGAAATCGAAGGTGTTTCAGAAGTTCCCACTGCAGTGGCACAATGATCGCTACGAAGATTTCTTACCATGGAGTGATCATCAGATTATCTGCTGGCCCTTTTGTGGCATCACAATGTACTCTTCTCATTAGCTGTATTAAAGAAATTAGAAAATGCAGCCCCACCAAGTGATTGTTTCGAGATCTACATACCAGCCAATGAATCACATGGCCGGGTCTCCGTGAGTTCAAAAAACAGTTTCGAAGAAAGGGTTTGTGACTGAGTGTAGATTGTATGATATTGAGGCGATTCTCTTTTCACATTAAGTGCTTTGTGGATATTATTCTGCTGGGCATATAAAGTCAACAGCGCGCAGCCCTTCCTGCCCCCCAGAGGGTGCTCAATAAAGGCTAGCTGAATTCAAAACTCAGGCCTCGCAACCTGTTAGTAGCACTACAAAAAAGAGTAAACGCTTAGAGAAATGGCTGTGGCCCTGAAAAGCCCCTTCCAGGTATCAGGAAGTACATTAGTCAGACCCAACCACCAGGCACAGCTTTCCTAAGCCTTGATGAGGGAGGCCTCTGTCCCACATCTGGAAGATTAGACAGTGTAAAGAACTTGATCCATATTCTTTAGGCAAATGCACTGCAGAACAATTTTAAAGGCCAGTATCTCTCTAAATAATTCTCCTTGAAAGAGTTAAATCTTTTTAAATGGAGATTATTGTCCATGTAACCATTAATCATTAATTTATTTTATATGATTTTTCATAACCAATCCAAAATACTATTTTCTTTGCTTTTTCTGTCTTTGCCTTCAATGTGCTAAGAAAATGGACTTAAAGTACTAAATATGACTGGGCCTGTATTTTTAAAAATCAGTTTAATGCTTTTTACTCAGTTAAAAAGAAATCTCAGCAGAAACCTTAAAAAAATGCACAGTTTAAACTGAAACGACCTCAAGAAATGACTATATTTGCATAACTTGATCCGTATTTGGAAGAAAATTCCACTGAAGACAACAATGGAAGCTTATCAAATCAGAATTTCACATAGATTTTCCATAGCCCTCCTAATGAATACTGACTCATTGGTCAGCTATGGTGAGAATTTAATGGAGCTCTAAGATGGGAAATGTACACACTGAGTGTGTTCAGTGGTTCCATTACATCAGTATGAAAACTGCATTAGGCATCCAGTTCCTCTGCTGCTTTCTGAGACCAATTCTAGAGCATGTAGTTAGCGGTTCTTTAACGTTTTGACTGGGGCCAGACCCAGCCACTGAATTAAAACTCCTTTCTTTTGGCAGCAGTCATGAAAAATTTTGACTTTACGTCAAATTGGGATTGTTTGGGCTACTAATCTAGTTTTATATTTTTTCTAAGAAGACAGGTAACCTGCAACTGAATCCCTTCTAAGAAAATGATAATCTGTGGGGTGAATTCTAAGAATTGAAGATACTCATATATTTTTATATGAAGTTAAATCTTTACAGGATCAAATGATGTCATGTGGTACTGAAAAAGATATCAGAGAGTAAAACTCTGAGATAAGCCTCATTTAAAATAGGTGCTAGTTCTATCCTCAAATGCTTACATTCAAAGAATTTTCCACCCTACTGGTGATACGTATGCTCACTTTTCATAAAATTTTACCTTCCACAATTGGGTCAGAATGAGGGATGATTTTTGTGATATATTCAACTGCTTCAAAATGGACTGAAATGGATAGGTCAAATAGAATTGTAAACCATTTAATTCTCATACTAAGTATATTGCTGAAAATGTTAAGCTCTGCTCTTCCCTGTTCCTGAGAAATGACTGTGTATTAAATCTCTTCTTGACTTCTGTAAGGATCAGTCTTTCAACTTGGTTTTCAGAGTTGATTTTAGGAGTTTAATTTAGCCCCTTTTCAAATTCTTTCTTATGTCTCATTTTCAAAACACACCCATCAGTTAGAAAACTTGAATGGCAGGGAGAATAATGGACTCAATGCATGCATATATTCTTGTTAGAAAAAAATACATTTTACCTGTGTGATCTGCAAGGTGATTTCCAGCTACAGAAGTCTTTATCACTGTTTCTATCTATCCATCCATCCTCTCATCTGTCTGATGCACCACAGTAATATCAGTAGTCAATACTAGTAGTATTAATAGTAGAGGACATTTATTGAACAGTTATATTCCAGAACTCAGTTAAATACTTTACATGCATCATCTCATTTATTTCTCTCAAGGGCCCTCTCAACGGTGGGTGTAGTAAGTATCCCCATGTAATAGATGTGCTATCTGAGGCTCAGAGAGATCATAACTTGTTCAATGCCAATATGAGGGAGTGGTAGAACCAAGCTCTGAATTCAAATGAGCCTAGTGCCAGAGTCAATGCTTTTCTGTTCTGATGGGTAGGCTGGTCTAGGGTATTTTATTCTTTAGATATATTTGCAGAAGTATCTGCTTATTTCTGTTTGGACTGAGCTCTAGGTCCTCCAGTTCTCAAATCCCTAAGTTTTCATGACACTAGTTAGTCTTAGGCTTTCTTCCTTGCACTCCCTTCAGATTATAAACTTATTAGCCAAATCAGAACACATCTGAGAGTGAAAAGGACTGCTGTGATTAAGTGTGCTGGGATAACAGGTATAAAACTGGATTGTCCAGGCCCATGGGGACACTGGTTCATTCTGATGGGTCACCAAGATAGCCCTTCTGTGCTGCTGGTACAGAGCCCAGATCCTCTAGGGCAACCTACGTATTTTTTTCAATGATCCTTTGATGCAACCTTTACTTTCTCAGGATTAATTTTCTGGACAACTACTTTTTCCTCAGTTATAGAGCAGGACATTTAATAAGCAACTGAAAAAGAATAAAATATACTAGTATTCTTTTAGAGCTGAACAGCAATGGATATAGAGGCACATTCATTTATCACTGTCACAGTAAAAAAAGCATAAAATGTCCTATACCTTTAATAAGTCCTTTTTCTTGCAGAGTTTTCAGAGAAGGTCTTCGGGTAATAAACTTCTTTAATCTGCTTTTAACTCGGTTTTTGTCGCTTGTATCGGAAGCACTGTGATGTAGTCTGAACACTGGAGATTAAAAAAACAAAGTCAGAGGCTTTCAGTAAATTTCTCCTTTATGATTATTACTTTATGTAAATATGAATAGAAAAACAGTAGTAATGGAACAACTACCTGAATTAAGGCTCAGGCCTTTCTGTTTAGACAGGGCATATGAGTAAAAATTTGTCTATGTGAAAATATTAGCTTTGTTGCAACAGGAATGTGCACTGATAATGTGGCTAACTCCATTCAGTCACAGTTTATTTTCACTTTTATTCTCTCATATTTAACATGCTAACCTTCATCTGGATAATTCCACCTGTCTGTGTCTATTCACAAAATTATGGTCAAAGAAAAACACTTCAATTAGAGGAAAATAGCTCTTTAGACTCATTTATTTCAATTAATTATGATCATATATTGCCTGTAGGTAATACAAGCATTTTCAAAGGTCCTTCTTGCCCAGATAATTATGTCAGTCTTCTTTGTTATGTTAACCCAAAGTGATTTCTTTTAGTGGTATCTCATTCTTCTTATTGATGTGAAATTATCACCAACTGTAGGTGAAATTCTGAAACACAAATTTGCCTAAAAACTTTTCCATGTCTTCATTGGTCCCCTATCCTCAGCTTTCTGTCCTCATCTTTATCTTTAAAGTGAGGTGTGTGTCAAATTCATTCTGAACAGATATTGGACGAATTTCTACTGATCATCAGGCTCCAGGCTAACGGTTATGAATTCAGAGATGAGCATGACACTTAAGGTCTGGACTTTCATTAAGCACAGAGTCTAAATATATTCAGGTTACCTTATTATTACATGATAGATGGAATTTATTGTCTCTATAAGATATAGATCTTAACTGGGCCCTCCGCTGTCTTAACCCAGGTACTGACATAATGTGAGGATTTGGGTATTTTATTAGGTATCTAGAGGTTCTTTTCTTTGCAAACCTTATCTTAGAATAAGCTAATCATTTAATTGGCTTTAATTTAGGTAATAATATACCTAAAATGTATTGAGATCTTACTGTGTGCTTGATAGTCTCCTAAGCTTCTAACATGATTTAACTTAATTCCACTACAATGTAAGCTCCATGTGGGCAGGGATTTTTATATTTTTGTAAGTGTTGTTCAATAATCTGTCTCTAATACTTCAAACATTGTTTAGCATATAGTGAATGTTCAGTCAGTATTTGTTGAATCAATTCTCACAATAGCCTTTCGAAGTAGGTAAAATAATTTTACCCATGTTAGAGATGAAGAAGCTGAAGCAATGAGGTTAAGTAACTTGTCCAAGGTCAAATATGGATGTGAGGTCAATCTCATAGGATTTTTATCTGGTATTTTAATTTATTGGAGTTCTGGTAAGAAAATAGGGAAGAGAAATAAGCAGGAGCTCCATTACTCAGTTAAAGTAGAATGGTTTTAATCAACTAAATTTCTTAAAGTAGTTCCTGGGTGTAAAGCGTTTTGCTAAGTTATAGTTGCGAGGGAGCTAGAGTTGAACCATCTTATCCCCTCCTAAGGAACTCCTAAGAAGAAAAGAGAGAATTGATGGAGGAGTTGCAGCTGGAAAAAATTAATTGCTGAATTCGAAGATTTAAAGTAAAAAATTATTCCTAGTGGGGTCTCTCAGGCAATCACAAAAGTGCCTAGTGGGAGAATGTCTACTTTAAAAAGTCTAACTATCCTAGAGAGTGAGATGCCTTCTTGTAATTGGCCAAATAAGGACATTTTTTGGATCCTCTTTCCCCTTAGCTTTGACCACAAAGTAGTTGCAAACATGTTAACAAGATGGAGTGTCTGGGTGAAGTGTAAAGCTAAGGACACACAGAGGAAAGCATCCTGCTCTCCTTCTAGCTAGGTAAAGTGTTTAAGTTTAATTTTAAATTAAGTTCACAGTTTTGATTATTACATGGAATTAGGCACTATTGAGACAATACTTGCCACTTAAAAGGACCATGATATTTTATATTAACTTAAAGCACTGTTCTTAAAACGATTGCTATTTTAGGCCAGACAACTCCTGTTTTGCAGTGGGTTGTCTTTGCAGGAGGGATAGGGTATTGAGTAGCTTCTCTGGCCTCTACTCACAATCAGTTGGTGGTACCCACACCTCAGTTCTGACAATCGAAAATGTCCCCAGGCATTACCAAATGTCTCCTGTAGGGAGAGGGGGAAATTGCTCCCTGTTGAAAGTCACTACCATAAACTGAAAGGAAAAGGTCTAGGACCTGCTTAAGTTCTCATTGATTAGAATAGATGGAAGGTCCACTCACACACAGAGAAAATGTAAAGAGGGTGTGAAAATAGAAGGATTATTTTCATAATGTATCTCTATAAATATATTGTCTTTCCTGAAGGTTTCAGCCTTGGGCAAGTTCACTATGGATTCAGTGAGACTGAGAAATGACAATGGAAAGTTCTTGGGGTAAAAGGCTTTATTCTCAGGGCAGTAGGTTGAGCACTAAATTCAGATATGCATCCAGCAGCCTGCAGGTCCATAATCCATATCCATCTCTGCCTCCAACCAGAGCACTGGGCAGAGCTCTTTATATTAAGACTCAGTCAGTAATAGCTCATTGCCTATGGCTGTGGAAGCAGTAGCCTAGCAGTAGGCCAATTACAGCAACAAGCAGTTTAGGGTCAGGTGAGGATCCTGGCCAAAGGAACTTCCATTTTCCCCACATATACATGAAGAATATATATCTGTTCTATCATCTATTCCTCTGCTCTCTATTTATTAAATAAATTGGTCATAAAAGCAAAACCACTTGCATGTGAACAGGGTCAATGGGTTTATTACTTGAAAAGGTTGAGAACCATGGCTGTAGACCAGAGCTTCCCAACCCCTGCATGTAGCAGAATGATTACACAGAGTGAGAATCAGGAATGCCCCCAACGCTCAGGGCAATGGAGCAGGACCAAGACAGCCTGAGCCCCCAGGGCAGCTGCCAGTGTCAGTGAGCAGTCTTACTCATGTCCAGTGGCTACACAAATGTAATTGTCTTCAATATGTACCTGAACTTAAAATGCTTTCAGAAGCATTTGTTTAGACCTGTGCTGTCCCATTCGGTGGCCACCAGTCAGGTGGGGCTGTTGAGTACTTGAAATGCAGCCTGGGCCACAGGTTGAAATAACAATGGTTTGGATATTTTTGATTAAATAAAATATATTATTAAAAATTAGTTCTTGCTACTTTTTAAAATGTGGCTACCGGGAGATTTTAAATTACACATGTGGCTCACATTTTATTTATGGACAACGCTGTTAGATGTTGAGAAATAAATTGGCAACACACTACATACACAGCATACATGGTAGTGCTGTATTTAACTGTTGAGGATAGAAATGCACATGGCCTATGTAATTATAATACAGCATGGTAAGAGTCTAAGAGATCTGAGGGGAGGGATTGACCTCAGTAAATTTGGAGAAATAGCAAGTGCCATTAGAACCATGGAAGCAACAATTGCTTTTATGGGACCCTGAATATCAGACATTAACCGATTCAAAATTGTATGATTAGAAGTCATTCCGAGCATCTTAATATACTCCACTTACATTACATCCTACCAACTTTTATCAGGGTCCAGCCCTGGCGGTGACTACTGGTTATATAAGATCAGCTTCAACTGATCCCTGTATCAAAGCCCCATGGGTCTGGCTTCTAGTATCAGACACTGCAGGAACACTTAGCATCCTTCACAAAAAAACAGCCTCAGGATAATTTTGGTCTTAAGCCGGCCTTTGAAGTGTTATTGAATAATCAATCTAAATTTTCACAAAAGGTAATATTTGCTATTTCTAGTCTCACCTCAAAATCTTGCCATTTTCCATGACAGGATGCCAAGAAATCCATGGCCAAAAGAGGTATTTTTTTTCTGCCATTTTGGAACTAGTAAAAATGATGTGATTAAAAAGTACTTTGCAAATTAAAACACATACACACAGTATATGCATAAGATTACAAAAATAATCATATAGTGAGTTATATCTTTTTGGAACCCCTCAGGTACTCTGGTGATAGTATTCTTAATTAGAGAGATATATATGTATATCATATTGTTTTCAGTACCACCATCTGGCTCCACATGTGAGAAATGTGTATTAAGGTGCATTGGTTTTTCAAAGAAAATGGAAAAGTATTTTTAAATGCTTTATCTTGTTTCCTTCTCACGCATACTGAGAAACTAGCAGAATCTTGGATATGATTACACGGTTTTTAACATAGCCAAAAACTCTCCAAAGTTGCCTCTCATGATGACTTTCCTGGAGACAAACTAGAGCGTCAACTGCCATTTCCTGATGCCATAAATAATCGTCCTCAGATGACAAGTCAAATTACAAGGACTTTGCCATCATTCATTCTGCTCATTTTGTTCTAAGAAGAGTTATGCCGAAGTTAAAGTCAATAGATGACTATAATATATGGCATACTTTTTATTAACCAAATAACTTGTAAGCACTATAAATACAACCCCCCAAAATGTAAAAAGCACATGGTTATAGCAAAGTCCATCACTGGGTCCCTGTAAACAGCAGTAAATGTCTTTGAATATTGTGGTTTACAAATCTGATTTTAACAGCCAAACTTATAAAACAGTTTACGCTTTTTTGTTGTCAAGGGAGGAAAACTTGCCAAATTGTTCATTTTAAGTAAATACAACATAACCAATTAAGGAAAGCAAAATTTAAACACATGCCTATGATAATCAGGACATAGTTTGCTTCTGATTTCACTACCGATTTTAACAGAACAGTGTTCCTTCCATTTTCCCACAGCACCCAAGTGACCCCACACATACTTTTAGAAACTTGTAATCACACAGTACAAATAAAAGGACACTTTACTGGAAAATACACAGTGTGGTACAATAATCCATCATTTATGAAAAATAGAATTCAGCCTTTTCTTTTTCCTCAGAGATTCAACTACTTTTTGAGGATGAAGCTTACTGCAATTTAAAGATTTTTGTTAAGCCAATGAGCAGTTTTTTCATTTTCCATTTAAGCTTTATATTCAAAAATGAAAAGAGACTAAAGAGATATGGATTTAAATTCCAAAGCATTTAATCTGAGTTACAGGGGAACCACTCTTAATTCTGCAGATTTTCACCTCCATGAAAAGTTACCCTGAATTGGATTAGCTTTCCACGTACTCTAGAATTTCCTTTTATTTCCTTTTCACCTTCCTCACTTTTTCCCACTGATGGATGATCTTTTCTTTCAAGCCAAACAAACAGAATATTTTGCAAAGCCTAAGAATTTTGAATAACAATATGCAATTTAAGTCTCAACACACACAGGCCAAAGGCATTAGCTTTAAACATCATCCTTAACCAGTTGAGGGATTTAATTGGTGTTAAAGCAGCTCAGACCAGAGAATAGTTAGGATTGTGGGCTTTTTAAGATGATCTTCAATAAATATCATTGCATTTGAGAATAGGCATTAGCCCAACACAAATTTCATACCTGACACAGCCATTACGGTGTTAAAATCACCTTTAGACATAGGAACACATATTGTAATGGGTGCCCTTTGTGTATTTGTTTTCCAACTGTAGTAATTGGAGGGGGAAGCAACACAGTTTGGGTGGTGAATATTCACTACCATTCTATTAAGGGATGGGAACCACAAAAGAAAACTCTAAAATTTTCCAGAATCCAGCAGTTTGGATAATATGATCCAGAATTGTGCATCTGCCAGAATTTTTCTTGCTGGGGACTTTATTTTGAAATATCCCCTTTTCCTGCCAAACTGCTGTTTTCACGGTATTCCCATGTTACAATTACATGTTATTATTGTTACTTTTTTTTTTTAATTTGGAAATGTTGGAGAGCTAATGTTTCAGAAATGTTGCTAAAGGGAAGTAGAGTCATTACCCTTCAGAAATGCTGTTACAAACAACTTTCTAAGCTACTAGTTGTGGCTTTTTTGGTGAGGTTTTTCATGGGGATCAACATCAGGTGTGGATTGTTTTGTTAGCAGCTAAGAGCTCCCAGCCCGGCAAGCCCAGAGTATGTTCAGGGCAAAGCTGGAGGTGGTTGCAAAACATCTTACCACAGTGCAGTGTCCGGGGAGGGAGATGGAGAAAGAAATGACAAAATGAGGTTATATCAGGCTCTTAATCCCCAGAGATTCGAAAAAACACTTCTCGAACCATCACATGGATTACATAACAAAGTACTGAATTGTCTCCACTCATATTTTCCAAAACGACCTTCTTGTATTCAAAATTACAGTTGTACCACGTTCTAAGTTACTGAAATAAGAGCCCCTTACCCGAAGTTGATTGAAAAGAGAAATAAAGTTTATTAAATTTATTTTCAGCCTCCTGCCTGATTCCTTTCCAGGGCATATAATGCTTATTTGCCTTCTCAAGCATGTGGCTTTAGAGCTGGAAAACTTTGCATGTAACTCCCTGTGTCAGAATGGGAAGAAAGGGTTAAATTTAATGTACTCCTGGTCATGTAATATATTTTTTTCACATGCTCAGTGTAAATAGAAGTCATAATTTCAACCCCCAACTTGTAGCCTGAGAAACTAAATTGTTGAAACTTTAAGTGACTTACTTGAAACACAAATCATGATTAAATCTGGAAATCATTGGAAGAGGGAATGCAGGGCATTTTAACAGCAGTGCTTTCTTTTAACCACTTAATTCCTACTTAGATGTTGTAGAAATACAAAATAAAAGAACAGTTTGGAAAAGAAGGTTATGCAGATATTATCTACCCAATGATTCATATTTATGCTATCTACCCATTTAAGGAGAAGTGAGAATTCACACAATGAAAAAATGTTTACTTTTATATTGAATCTAGTTTCAATAGTCAAATCTAACCACATTTTTACATGTTCAGTGTCAATAAAGAGCTGGCAGTTTTGTCATGTCCCAGTCATTCAGCCATATGGAAATTCCATGACTACTTTTTCCCAGTAATATATGTATCCATGTGTTCTACCTTCAATGCATTCATCTGTCTGTGATGTAAATTCTTCACTGCATTTTCATGTATAATCTTAATATTTTTATTTTGCTGGTGATATATGTCAGATATGTCTACATTGGTAACATATTTCTTTAGTGTCAGAGTGCTTGGTTTAAACCATTTATGGCATTTAGCATAGTTTTGAGTTAACTTGATGAATAACTTTCAATGATGACCTATAACGATGATGCTGATGACAACCTCGATGTAGTGCAAATATTGGGTAACATCATCACAAATGTAACTTTCCTTCAACTGTAAGTCTGTCCTGTTTCTTTTTGTGAGCCAGAGTTGAAAAAGATCTTTGCATCAAAGGTTATGGAAATACTACATATTTAGAAAAATTAAAAAAAGAAAGGAAAGAGAAAATATACCTAAATAGCAAAAACCTGTGGTGTGTATAGAGACATATGACATTTTTTTCCTGAAATAAGATACAGTATATAATGTAGGGTAAAGATTCAGATCATCAAAATATCTATTGACTAGATATTTTATCTTGGCTTCTGTGACTTGATATAGTGTCAGGAAAACTTTGTCACTTGAGAGCTATTAGAAACTTTGATAATTTGCTAATAAAGTAAGGAGTCTCTGAGGCAAAGCAGCAGCTGATTTTTGAAAGCGAAATTCCTGGAAAAAGAAAAAAAATAACATGGGCATCAATCCAGATAAAGGGCACCATGAAATAGAAATATGTTTTCCATGAGGAAAGACTGTACATTAAACACAGGAATCGGCTTTCTCCAAGTGACAGAAAACAGGCCACAGCAAATCAGATGCGAAGAGCCTTACAGATGCATGTGAACATCAGAGAACAAAACTAAAAAACCAAGCAACAGAGTTGTAGGCATGGCAATTCCACCACCAAGAACAGCATGGCAAAATTCTAGGACCTTAGCACTCAGATTTCTGTGGGGAAAAAAAGGCAAGTTGGAAAATGAAATAATATTCGCATTTAAGAGTAATGGAAAATTTCAATGCTGATTTTAAATGCTGACTCAGGTAGTAGACCGTGCTTCGCAGTATTTGAACTGGGCAGGTGGTATTTAAATCTTCTCTCCATATGGACATAAACAGAGAGAGCTCCCATTACACTTTGTGTGTGTGTGTATGTGTGTGTTGTATGCTAGTGAAAATATGCGTTGTCTTAGAGGGTATAGACGAGAGAGATATATGGCAACTTTGAAGCTTTCCCTTAAATCTCTAAACTCCTGGCCCTATTTGTTATAAAAAAAATATGCTATGATGTATCCTTCATTTTTCAAACATAAAATTTGAACCACGACAGATAAAAGAAAAAAAATATGTATTTAGGCATAGGTAATTTGAAAAAGGTCTTAAAACAATTAGTATTTGAGAGGAAGTGGTAAAGTGTTTATTTAGATTGTAAAAAAAGTCATATGTAATTTAATATATATAATGTAGATCTGCAACCCTATGTTCACTGAACCACTATATTAATATAATTTTGTTAATAAGTTAATTTAAAAGTAACAATTAATTAAAGTAAATTTTTAACTTTTCTTACAGTCCAAATATGTATATTTATAGGATTGATCCTTGCAAAGCAATCTCAGTTTCAACTTCAAGTAGCCAGTCTGATCATCCTTATATCAAATGGATTATTAACAATAACTAATGTTTTAAAGTACTTGGGATGTGACAAGAAACTTTACTAAGAATGTTACATCTCATTTAATCCTTATAATCATTCAGTGTGGCAGGTTCTCTTATTGTTGACTTTTCTACAGATTAGGAATCTGAGGTTCAGAGAGGGTAAGCCACGTAGCAAATAAGTGGCAGAACCAGAAATGAATCGCATATCTGTCTGCCTTCAAGCCTGTGGAAACTCCTCACATCCCCACTGCCTGCCTCCCCAACTGTCTGGTGATGCTGTCGAGGTGCTCAGGACACAGAGGGATGACATCAGCCTCTCACTGCAGTCAGTACTTCCAACCTGAGGTCTTAAATCATCTGCTTTGCATGAACTGCTGACTCGAATAACTCTAGGTAGTGTGTGTCACTGGGAATGTAGGTGGGAAAATGCATTGCCTTAGGTGAGGTCGGTGAATCATAGGACAGCAGCAGAGTTGACAGCTGAACACTCTCCAGATTGCTGGTCGGGAACAGCAGAAGATGGCATTTGGTTCGCCCAGATCCTAACCATCGTGAGCACAAACTGAGCTCTTCTGCCCCTGGGCAGAGGTGAGCAGGAGAATCACTTGCCATGCTCCAGGCAGCTGCATGTTACAAGACAAGAATAAATATAGAAGTAGAGATTTCAGGTTGGTACTGGGGCTCCCTTTTAAGCAAAAATGACCAGCGAGCTAGCCAGACTTCTCAATTTCTTCAGTCTTCTTGAGTCCTGTCATTACACAATCTTAGATGTACACTTAGCTCACAATAATATTTAAATACATATATTCACATCTATGAACTCCTTAGCTCTTCTCTCAGCCAAGGCAGGAAAGTTCATTCTTCTCTTTGCCCATTCAGAGTTGGCTTGTTTTATTCCTGGTTGTTTCTTAGGAGTAGAACTTCAGGATCAGCATTTAATAGGGGGAAAAGAGATAAGCGTAACTGATATATGGCCTCCTTCCACCATCTGTTCCTTTCAAAAACTGTGTGTTCCTTAGTCTCTCACACCTTCCTTCTCTCTGTTTTCAATACTACAGGTTTTGGAGTTTGAATTTCAATTCTCACTGAACAGAGGTGGGACCTTTTTCAAGCAATGTACATTCTTTGTGCCTCTATTTTCTCATCTGTTTAATGGGGCTGGCAATATCCACACCAAGGATTGTCATGTTAATTAAATGCCTCAATATATGCAAAAAAGGAGAAAAAAACAAACCAGCACAATATCTAGTGTATAATAAGCATTCAGCAAAAACTAATAATTACTATGAATTGTGAGGTTATGATGGTGTCCTGGTTCAGTCATCGGCAGAACAATCAGGAAGTAAACAGAGCAGATGGTATGAAAAGTATCCTTCTCAACCACCAGCCCTGTGCCTCTCATTTTTTCAACATGTACTGTGCATTTACTATGTATCTGGTATAATTAGATTACAACCTTGCTGTTGCATCAATTAAATATATGTATATATTTACACAAAAGTAAATATGTGTATATATATATATATATATATATATATATATATAAATTTTAATTGACTGCTATTTTGCTCTCAGTTAAAAAAAATACATGTATATAACCCCAAGAGTTTATCTGTGATTAATTTCTGCCAGGTAGAGTGTATTTCAAGACTTTGAACATGTGTTGAAATCATTGGGTTTTGAAGAACTATCCATTAAAGACTTTCTGAACTGTGACAATGGATATTGACAGTGCTTGTCAGACTAAACCACTATTGATTGGCTCACATCATGTGTATAGCAAAACCAATTTCTTTCAAGTGCTTCTTCCTAACTGAAATACATTATTGCAGCCTTCCTCTCTGTTTATTATAACACTGAGCTCATAGCATGTAACACATCCAGCAAAAAGGTTTCACAATGAAGGAAGCAGCAAAGTACAACAGAGAGAAGTGAAGGCACTTAGCAGTCCAAATACTCTTGTACTGTAAGTTGCTCTTCCTTTGGAAAATATTGATCCTTTGCAGAGTTTTGTTTTTATTTTATAATCCTTTTGAATATGGAAAGATCACAGACCAACAGAGCTTTGCTATTGTTTAATGATCCTGTGACGCTCATGGTTTCTACCCCCGAATGAAACTATTTTAAGTATTGTGTACATGTTTAAGTTGTGGGAAAGAAAGTGTTTATGTTGGGTCACTGCTCCCTGCACACAGGCACACACAGCCCTACACACACACATACACACACACACACACACACACACACATGCACGCATGCACGCACGCAGGCGCACACACACATTCACCAGGGATGTGACTTTTTCCAAACCTTAGAATGTTCTCTCCAGTGAGCAACTGAAGCCAACTTTGGCCATATGCTGCATATTGTACAGTTTCATTATTAATTTTAATTTGCATTGTGCTTTTTATCCCAAGAGGGCACATTTCTTATTGAAACAATACTCTTACGTAACAAAGAGCAGTTCTCAGAATACCTCTATAAGTGGAAAGAATTCCAGGTTTATTATTTATTTTTATTTGAAAGTATTATTATTAAACAAAACCTAAAAACAGAACTTCCACAAGTACTAACTGATCACATCCCATACTTTCTGAAGTACACTCAGAGTATTCCAGGGCCCCAAAAAACTTCAGTGCTAGTTTTTACTCTTTAAGGAAGCTCACAGTTTACTGTATGCAAATGCCTGGGGAAAGTAGATACCCCTAAATTCTTAGAATAATTCTCAGGGTATTCCTAAAATTGCCTCCCCTCTAAAAAATGATTGTTAAAGGTTTCATGAGTCATTCTGATGATAAAACAGGGGAGACTTTGGTTAACTCTACAAACGCTTTAATTAAGTCTGGTATGGTGTTGCCAGTTCTCTCTCATCCTAAGCATGCCTAGAAATTTAAAGAAAGAAATTTGCTTAGAAGGCTGGCAAATGCTACACGAACAAAATTCTCCAAACCCCTTCTTAAAACAAGAAAGTTCCAAGTTTAATTGAAAGTCTAGATTAGAATTTCTCTCAAGATAAGGATTCCTTTAAGTCTTGCCTGCTCCACGATAGGCCCATGAGAATGGCTGCACTCAGCACCCTGGGCTGTGTCCTTCTTCTGGCTTTGCCCCTTGGCCGTGGCCTTCTCACCCCCACATTCCCCAGTTCTGAGACAGGATCCTGGCCTTGGGCCCATTCTCTTGGCATTCTCTGCAGGGGTCACAATGTCCAGAAGAATGGTTAGTTGTCAGAGTGGCAGCCTCCCATGTCTCTTTCAGAGGAAAGTCGGGAAATGTCAGGCCAGTTAGTTGGTATCTCACAAAATGGTTTTATTGGGACAGAACCCTCTATTAGAGGCATCACTTTGACATAAGCTTCAAGCTATTTGCTCCAAAATGTGCGTGAGAACCCCTGAGACCGTCCCCGACAGGAAGTGTATTGAAAATGCAAAGGGTTTGCTGAGCAGATCTGAGGACACAGTATGTAGTCTACGGCTAAGTGATCAGGGATAGTGGGGTGGTTTGTCCTCACAAATGCTGACAGACAGCTGCAGTTTGCAGCTGGCAGTGAGCTTATGCTGGCTAAACAAAGATCTAGCTGGAGCTCAGTGAATACTTGGCTCCATTGCAATAATCATAATTCATAACATACATTTCTAAGGAAGGGGAAAAAATAGGAAAACACACAGAAAGGTGCTTATGATTCTGACACTTGATGTGGCCAGGACACAGTCTGTTTCATTCGTTGTCCATTTTGAATCTGTAGTCCTCTTAGGAGACAGAGGTTGTCATGTCTGTGACAGATGGAAATGCTGTCTGCTCTCCAGTCACACCGTCAGATTAACTCTTCCTTTCACTAAAAAGTAGGGATTGTTTTTTTCCCATTAAAATATCGAGATTTACTTTTTGCCAGAAACCAGTTGTTATCCCAAATATCTTATGTCTTTTCCTAAATGAGTTAATTGTCATCAAATTGCCAAGCTTTTTCTAGTTTTTGACCATCAGATAACCCCATTCTTGGGCACAGTTCATACTGGAGTTACAGAAATGTGAAATATTAAATCTGGAGTAAACTTGAGAGAATGTAGTCATTGCTTCTAACTTTGAGATGAGGAAAAAGACACCCTAATTGTTTAACTCACTTGCCTAAGCCCACATGGTAAGAAACAGATTAAAGACTCAATCCAAATTTCTCAACCGCCATTTCTGTTTTTTTGTCAGCATCTCCTTATGTCTCTCTAATCCCAGATTTAATTTTATTACAAAAACTGTTCCTGAATTCAGGAGAATGTTCTGGAGGGGCCAGTTCTGTTCCTTTAGTTGTCTATTACTGGCCCAGTTCTTCCAGTGACAAGGAATATTGGATTCAAATATAAATACAGTCATTGCCATCAATTACTTGTTTTATTCTACATATTTAGAATTAGAGAGTTTTGAATAGAATATGGAAATGTACTTAAATGTGTTTGCATAATTATGCATAATAATATGAAAAATATATGCCCCAAAGGGGAAATTACAGTAGCCTTCCTTTGACATGTAGCAATGCTAAGTGTTTTGCTATTATCCTTTTCTTTAAGTTTGGGTAACCTGAAATCTGTAATAGATTATTATTAGTTGGGGTTTTGAGCCTTCCCTTTCCTGAGGAGAGAGGATCTTGCAGCCAATTGCCAGGACACTCCTCCAGACACAGATGTCACTGGGGAGTGTCCTCTGTTAGATATTCCCTCCATGTGTTTCAGCCTAAACGAGAGAGGAATAGAGAAGATTGAGCTACGGATGGGAAAATGCATTTTGCCAAGTTCCAATGTCTCTAAAATTCGAACTTTTGGACTACTAAACAGGCTGTGATCTCCGTTTTCTTCAAGCTTGTTTACTCTTAACAAAATAGAACTCCGGTCTTCAAAAAAAAATGTCTTTGGGTTTTAAAGTTCTCCGAAAGCTTCTTAAGACATTAAGTACGTCTTACATAAAATAACACAGTGATGATGTAAGACTGGAAGAACTGGAAATGAGTGGATTAAATGACCTCTCAAATACACACAGATTTAAAATTGAAAGGAAAAGGCACTTAGAAAGTATTTGGAATTTATTTCTAAAATATGGTCGGGAACATTAAGCAAACTCAAAATGAGGCGACGCACACACCTACTCATTTAGACTTAAAGATCTACTTTAAATAACACAACAGATGTAGTCATCAGCATCTATTCCAATAGGGACACTGTGAATGGTGAGAAAGACCCGGGAAGACTTGGCTGATAGTAAGAACTACATTGTCATCTCTTGATCCTTCAAACCGTCAAAGCGGAACTGAGAGTAGAAGAGAAATATTTTGCACGATTGGACTCCCTCCATATTTTTGTCAAGCAGTTCCGTTAGGAAATTTCCACCAGGAAATGTTCCCTTAAATCAGTCAGCAGAAAGCAAGTTTTAAACTATTTTCACTCTATGGCATGAGAGGAAAAAAATGCACAAACACCTGTGGACTTTACTCTGAAAGCACTTCTGACAAGACAAACAGGTGTTGGCTTATGTAATGGCTGAAGAAAGCAGAGGGATGGAGCCATGAAGCATGGGGGAGCCCTTGCAAATCGCTCCATTGTGAAGGAAGGGCCAACTGAGAATTACATGCTCTGGGTGGCATAGTGTTTCGGCAAAATTATTTCTCTTTCCAGTTTTGTGGCCACTGCTATTGGAATAATGCCGAAGTTGAGAATGAGGGTGCAGTGAAGCAGATCTTCACATCATAGTTTGGAATTTAATGGTTCTCCCTACACTTTCATCACGCTGGACACACAGTTGGTGGTCAGTGAAAATTGTTTAGTGAATGTACAGTGTTTGAGCAAAATTCATGACGGAAAGCACACAGGCTTTTATATTAAGAAATCCAGTCTTTTCAGTTCCAGATCTAAGATTAAGAAAATATGGGCCTTAGCTTCCCTGAATCTGTTTCCTTATCCATTAATAGGGATACAAATATCTCAGTTGCAATGTTGTAAGGGTTAAATACTATGACGTAAAAGATCACAATGCATTGTATGTATGCAAGCAGATTATTTTTTCACCCTCTTTCTCCCTTTATTCCTCATCTTCATCATCAACATCATTATCGTTAAGTCAGAGTTTACACCAGACTCTCTAACGTGAGTTATGGAGATGGCCCATGGGTTGGGAGCTGACATTTAAACATCACAAAACTGATGTGTCTAAACAGAAAGCAGATACAAATAAGTAAGAAATTTGGAGTATGTATATAAAAATTATGTTAAGCTTATATTAGTGTTAGCTGTTGGTAAAGAGCTATGTCCATAAGGCCTAGGAAGAGCTCTGTGAATTTCGTTGAGGGGGAGTACATTTTCTCACACTTCTCACACATAGGATACCAAATTCTCCAACTGTGTGAATGTTTATTAATTGTGGCTTTGATAGTAAAAATGTACTGACAATGTAAATCCCCCCAGGTGAATGTATGGTGTGGGTTATTACTACCACTTTTCCTAATACGTTTTAAAATAATAAATAGAAAAATATTTTATTTTACACAGTAAGATTGTAATCTTGTGTCAACCCAAATAGAAATGGCAGGGGGTATATTTTGATAAATGTAGCAATAAGATTGACTTATATGATGATAACTGTTATCAGAATTATGCGAGAAGTATATCCCATGCCATTCCACCCCAGGGCACACAAATGCGTCCTTTAATGATCAAAGCTGAAACATTTTTTACATATTAAACAAGAAATTTAAAGACCTTTACCACTTGATTAACCACAGCTGGAATGCCAGTTCTGGGGATAACTTGAAGATCTGAGGAGCTGAACCATGAATGTGTGGAGGGGTCAAGGAATAGGTTTAGTAGGTAGAAGACCTTTTGCTTTGCTGCTGCAGGTCATAGGGTCCTACTCACCACTTTCAAGCAAGATTAGCTCTGACCAGTAAAATAAAACAAAACTCAGAATTAAGTGTCTCCCTGGTAAGCATCCATGCCCCTAGGTGGAGAGGATTGTTCATAGTTATTGTCAGTCACAAATTCTACTTTAGATACACTTGCCTTCTTGCTCCTCTTTGACAACATCCTAGCTCAGGACCTTTGCACATGCTGCTTCCTCCCAACTTAGCATCTTTCTTTAGATATCCATGCAGCTACTTTCCCCATTTCCTCAGATCTCCTCCAAATGCCATCTCTCTCAGGTTCTCCCTCTCTATTTAAAATTGCAAGCTTTCCTCACTGAGGTGCTTCCTTTCTTATTTTTCTGTTTAAATATCAGTATCTTGCTAATATGTATTTTACTTCCTGTAAGAAAAAGGAAGTAAAATGCATATTTTACTTTTTCCCCAGGAGAATGTTAGCTCCATATGAATAGAATTTTTATCTGTATTGTATTATAACTCTAGTCCCAGTTCCTAGAACACTATTGTACAAATGATAAATTCTCAGTATATATTTGTTGAAAGAATAAAAAGAATACTCTGGTGGACTCTCTTGTCCCCTCCTGGCGTGAGCCAGGAGCTCTGTCCTTTCACTCTATCTCTAAATAAAAGCCTGTACCTTGCTCTCCTAAAAAAAAAAAAAAAAAAAAGAATACTCTGAATTTCTTCTTCTTAGAAAAAGAAAAGCTCTAATTCCTTTTTTCCCAATGTTTTTAACATTTATGGATAACTATGTTTTAAGAAATTAAACCTTCACCTAATGTTTTATGAAGAAGAAATATTATAACCGGCTCTTATTGAATGACAGTCTATGTTTATATACACAACAGGTCTGAGAAGAGAAGTAGATCTTGGCTCAATGCTCTTTTAAAATGCAAACCTTGAACATCTAAATATAATTGTGGTATTCTTTCCTTACTTACTTATTCACGGATATGAGTGCAAAAAATACTAAATTCTCTGTATCAATTAAAAAGAAAGGGCAAGAGAAATCAAGAGATTGAGAGAAAGAGAGAGGGAGGCAGAGTTGAGGTGCCCTAGAGAGGCTGATTTTGGCCTAGTATGTGGCTGAGAGCACAGAACTGCTAGACCAGCACTGTCCACATATGTAACTAAAAATATTCAAGCAGTCTCATTAAAAAAGAAACAGGATACATTAATTTTAATAATACATTTTATTTCACCCAATCTATCTGAAGTTTATTTCTCCATGCAATCAATATAAAATTATTGAGATATCTTAAATTATTT
Organism: Smutsia gigantea; assembly: GCA_032199065.1. Classification (NCBI taxonomy): domain Eukaryota; kingdom Metazoa; phylum Chordata; class Mammalia; order Pholidota; family Manidae; genus Smutsia; species Smutsia gigantea. The sequence continues at coordinate 47,830 of JAVSCE010006678.1, read as the reverse complement.
TTCTTGTGCTAAGTCTTTGATATCTGTGTGCATGTCACACCTACAGCCAGTACATCTCACTGCAGACCTGCTATATTTCAAATGCTCCATCAACACATGTGGCTAGTGGTATCACATTAGAGCCTCTGGGTGTCATGTCTGAATATGGATATGTTTTGATGTAATGATGACCCCCACGGGAGCCCACACATTGGCCAGGCCATTGCTACAGGTGATATGATGACCTGGTTCAGAGATGGCCTTACTGCAACAGTGGGCAGGGAGGTGTTGGAAGAGGCAGCTTTCAACTGCACAGTCATATGCTTGTAACAAAAATCAGAGCCACCAAAACCAGATACTGTTCCTGAACTGATTTGTATCCAGTTCTCTCTCCACTTGACTTTATGTTAGTGTCTGAGTAGGACAATTTGTATGGAAAGCCAGAGTAATTCATTTGAAAATATTACAATTATGAAAAAACAAAAGGACTTTAACTATATCTCAGATTAGAAGAACAAATCTATTCTTTTATCTTCAGTCATTAGACTGCTGAATTTTAGTATGCCTATATTCAAAGGCTGCTGTGTTGTAGCACTCTACCTGTGAAACATGCTAGTCACCTCTCCATAAATTTATTTACTCAAACCCTAAAATATATCTGGAAGAAGTGAATGGGTTGAATATAGGTTCTCAGGAGTCCTGGGTGTTTCAGGTGTAACAATAGTTTCAAAGTATCTTATTTTCAAAGTGCTTATTTAACCCTCTTACTAATCAGTGTTTTATTTTTGAAAACTCATGGCAAAGTAAAATATTTAAATTCTCCCAAAGGATCAGTTTCAGATGATCTATTTTAATATAGGGAAGACTAGATAGACACTGTCTGGTTTACAGTGCATTCCCTAATCATTTTGATCTGGGGTGAGAAGATGGAAGCACACACACTCAGAAACAGTATATACTTGACTACAGAATAAATTGGTTTTGTTCAATTTGAGGCTTGGTTTTGCTCTTAATTTCCATATATTTAGCTGACTTGACGGTACACTGATTTGAATAGACTACTGATTTTACTATATGCCATTTCTTAGTATGGGAATCAATTCGCATAGTCTCAGACAAAAATTATTCACACTCAGAAGTGTGTATGTCTCCTAACGTTTGCATCACACACACACACTCACTCACAAAGGAACCGACAACGTTCTATGGGCCAGGTGAGCTTATATTGTGCCATAATGCCTAGGATTCAATAATGAAAGAAACAATCCATCATCGCATTGAATACAAGCAAAGCTAATTCCGAGAAAGTGGTTTGATTAGTTGAATAATAATAATCAATATCCATTTTTCAAAGGTTTCTGCAATCCTGAAACCTGTTCTCAAAACCAAAACTGTGTTCATCTTGTGTTCACAAATGACTTTAAGCTGAAGTCTTTTGGTTCAACTTTATCTTTTCCCCCAAATAATTTTGTTCTTATTGCAAATAACCATCAGAGATCATTTAAACATGTTCATCTTTAAAAGTCCCAGAAGGAAATACTGAATGCTAACAGAATTCCACTTTAATTTAGAGAACAAGAGCATGTCTTAAATATGATAAGTAGGATGAAACTGTTGCTAGAAAAAAAGAAAAGAAAGGAAAACTAGTCCTATTCCCTTCAAATTTTTAATGTTCATACAAGTACTTAAAATATAAACTATATAGCAGTTGACACCATGAAGCAATACATAATCAAACAAGACATTATGAGGCAGATTGCAAACTTCCCTCGATCATATTTCCCAGCTTTAAGGAAGCAAAGGTCTAATAAACATGAACTTGAACTGCAATGAACATAGTCAAGTCAGCCTTAAAAAATAGGTATTTACAGCAACAAAATAGTACTGTAATGGCAAAGATAGATGAACTAAGCTTAGATCTGTGTAATATAAAAAAGGAAACTGATTATATAGTACAAATAATTTTGCTGTAATATGACAGCCTAATGACTTAAGTGCCCAATATCGTCATTACGGTTCTGAACCCCTCGTGCATTAGCAATAAAGACTCAATATAACTACTGTATAATTCATATTTTTCCATGAAAATCTTGTTCTTCCTTTAAAATAGTTGTGACTATAAGATATGTAAGACTAAATGGAAAAAGTTAATAACCTGAATTATGTATTATGTCTATGATATGATCTGAAGGTATTCTCAGGGAAGTTTTTATCCAGTCCTTTTGATGGAGGGAAACAATTATTTTGGACAGCTGGGTTTATTTTAAGATTTTTAATCTAGTAAGAAATGCCTATTTTGTTATATAAACACATTAATTTGTTTTGTATATAAATCCATGAAGATTATAAAATCCAAAACCAACTATTGTTACTTACCTGAGCAAAGCATTTTAATTTCATGGAAAGGAACAAATAATTTCAAGTATTTAAAGTACTCACCTTTACTTAATATTTGCCATGCAGATAGCTATTAGTTTAACATCTTTTTTTTTTCCAGATAGGATAAATGAATGGTATAGAGTGGTGATTGAACAAAAGACTACAAAAAGCATGGGATAACTTAACAGCATCACTAGGCATTATTTCAAGTTTCAGATTCTCTTCCTTAGATCTCCAAGTCTTTATGTCTTCTAGATATCTTCCCCATCTCATATTATAATGCTAAGGAAAACAGTGCTTAGAAGTGCACCCAGAGTAGGTATTTTCAGGCCACTGAGCCATGTATCACGAAGCTATTTTTCTAAGAGATGCTGAGAAACATGAGAAATTAAAGTTGTTATTATCTTTTATTTTTCCTTTTAACGTTTGTAAGGGAGCAGCTGTGTCCAATTCTTAGTGTAAAAGGAAACCATATCAGTTTTACTTGTTTTTGTGTTTGGAATGAACATGTGAAGAGAAGTACATCTTGCCATTACTGAATTGGGAGATGTGACAATAATTGTAATGGGTCTTGTTTCATCTACCTGCTAAACTGGTCCTCCTTGCTCAAAACATGGTGTTGTAGAGCAACATCAACCATCTGGTATTACAGAATGAGAGTTTACAAAGGAACTTTCTGGATGTCTAAAAATGGTGTGAGGATAGACAAGCCCCTCAAGAGTGTCTGCACAGATGCAAATCACTTACATTTGCAAATGTGTTCACAAAAGAGAGGATGGAATTACCAAGCGAATGGCTTCCCTCAATTACCTGCTTTGTGCCTGAATATGCTTGATTTATGAGTATAAGACCGGGAGTCAGGAACTTGAAGAACTAAACCAGAAGGCAAAAGCCACCACGAGGGAAAATATCCTTTATCACTAATACTCAAAACACAGTGATGAATGCTTGGACAAATATGTATGCTGTATTTATACAACTAAATTTTTCTCCTCATAAGCTGAAATTGAAAAAAGAAAAATCTCAACCCAAGTTGTCTTTTCCATGAGTACTGAGGAAATGTATTGTTTTTTTTTTAAGTTGGCTTGATTTTCACAGTGTTTAAAAAATGGATATGGAAAGTATATGACTGTGCCTATAAAAGCCAATTGTTTCCAAACTGCACTGTATTGTTTGGCCCAAATAATCTGTCCTCCTATATGGAAGTAGGGAACCATGACAGACTGCAAATACAATGGCCAACCAAAAACAAGAAGTTCTATTCTAGAATAACTTTATCACCCTAGGGATGTTTTCTAAGACCCCCTCCCCCACCAATGTGACAAAAGCAAAACAACAACAAAAAACATTTTGGAATGAAGAGAAATAAAGAAAGAATCAGGTGTCCATAATAAGTCATCACTCTTCAAGGAACTGGTTTGTTGGCTGGCAAACATGGGGTGTCTGTTATGTAGAGCCCTAAAGAGGGATGCAGAGTATCTAAGACGTGTGGGAATTTTCTGTCTTTTTTTGGACAGAACTAGAGAGAAGATGTGAGTTTAGACTTGAGAAAAGTGTCATACCTAAGCACAAATGGAGGTAGTGAAGCTAATTAAAAATGTCATTGTTGCTAATATAACAAAAGGTGCCCTTTTGTTAATTTTTATGTGCTGTATCAAAAAGTAGTGATGAAAAGAACAACATATTTATACTTTTTCTCACTTGCTTAGGGTTTCAAAGGTAATTATATTTTCAAACATTATATGCTTTTTTTTAAAGTGTTTATCAGCATTTAGATTTTTAAACTGGGAAAAACAAAGCATTAACTTTCTGCTAAAAAAATGTGTAAATGAGGATTTTAAAATGCTGTGTCAGTCATACTCTAAAACTGAAGGTATCAACAAAAAAAGACCTTTAGTGACTAGATTTCCTAAATTTTCAATAGCCCATATTCATAATATTTAAAAGTAAAGATAATAGCAATAATCTATGATTCAATTTCTATAGATTTATTACTAAGATCCTTGCTTTTCTCTGATTTGGTCATCTTAGTAAATACTGTAGAATTTGGTCCAGTTTTGGAAGTGAGAGCCAGCTGCAGAGATCTGTTGAAGACTGAGGGTGAAGGCTACCCTTCCTCTCTCCCTCCTCCTACCTCTCCTTCTCCCTTGGCCCCCACATTTGTCCATCTTGGATCTTTTGGTTACTGCTCATTAAAGTGCATTCTAAAATGTTAATAGAAAACTACAGAACAACAATGGGAGGAGATTAAGGAGGCAAGAAATACAGAGGGAAAGAAAGCAGCAACAGGTGTAAGATGGGGGCGAGGATACTCATGCCATTTTGAGGGAATGATGGAAGAAAGGCTGTCCATATCAACATGTTAAGGATGAAACATGTTCATTAGTTTTTTTAGCAGCCAGGTCCCTAGAAACACAGGGGAGCAGAAGTGAATGGCTGCTTGTAAACAGTAAATGGGCTTCTCCCATTCTGCTTCTATCTCTGACTGATGTCGGCTCAAAGGTGTTTTGCCCCAAACAGGGAGAATATATTCCCCCGGGAGTTACAGTCATCTTCCCGTACAGTTTAGGTGTCCAACACGGGGCTCTTCACTGGCCAGAGGCTGCTGGTTCTAGGGCTACTGCAGCAGAGAGATCCTCAGGCACTGACAAGAGCTGGCAGAAGCTTGCAAACTCTGTATTGAAAAGACTAAAAAAATTGACTTCCAGGAAGATGGCGGCATGAGCAGGGTAGCAGAAATCTCCTCCCAAAACTATATATATCTATGAAAATACAGCAAATACAACTATTCCAAAAGAGACCAGAATACACAGGAAAGCGCACAGCATGCAGCTACACCTGAGAGGACTTGGCACCCCATGAGGTGGAGCTATAAAGGGCCCTGCGGAGCGGCACGGCCACGGCTGCGGAACAGTGGAGCAACAGCGCCACCTACAGCATCCCTACAGAATCTACTCTCGGTGGGCGTTTTTTTTTCCTTTTTTCTTTTTTTTGTTTTTTGTTTTCTTCTCTTTCCTTTTTCTTTTCTTTTCTTTCTTTTTTTTCTTTTTAAAGACGTAAAGAGCCCAGCTGACATACGTGGCAACTACCAGCGACCACTTCTATAGCCATGAAAAGACAGAGGAATATGGTCCAGACTAAGATCAACCAGACAACCCCAGAGCAGGAGCCTGAAGGGACGGAAAAGCACAGTCTTCCTGAAAAAGAATTCAGAATAAAAGTCATAAACATGCTGATGGATTTACAGAGAAATGTGCAAGAGCTGAGGGAGGAAGTGAGGGAAGTGAGGAAAGACAATGCAGAAATGAGACAAGCCATCGACCGGCATAACAGCAGACTGGATGAGATGCAAGAGACTGTGAATGGAATAGAAATCAGAGAACAGGAATACAGAGCAGCTGAGGCAGAGGGAGATAAAAGGATCTCTAGGAATGAAATAATATTAAGAGAACTGTGTGACCAATCCAAACGGAACAATATTTGCATTATAGGAGTACCAGAGGAAGAAGGGAGAGAAAAAAGGATAGAAAGTGTCTTTGAAGAAATAATTGCTGAAAACTTTCCCACGCTGGGGAAGAAAATAGTCTCGCAGTCCATAGAGGCCCACAGATCTCCCAACACATGGGACCCAAGGAAGACAACACCAAGACACATAATGATTGAAAAGGCAAAGATCAAAGATAAAGACAGAGTATTAAAGGCAGCTAGAGAGAGAAAAAAGATCACCTACAAAGGAAAACCCATCAGACTATCATCAGACTTCTCAACAGAAACCTTACAGGCCAGAAGAGAATGGCATGATATATTTAACATAATGAAACAGAAGGGCCTCGAACTAAGAATACTGTATCCAGCACAATTATCATTTAAATATGATGGAGGGATTAAACGATTTACAGACAAACGAAAGTTGAGAGAGTTTGCCTCTCATAAACCATCACTACAGGATATCTTAAACGGACTGCTCTAGAGGGAAGCACCCCTAAGGCTAAAAATATGTCACCAGAGAAAATAAAATCACAGTAAAAAAAGCAGACCATCCAAATACTAACTAAAGGCAAAGAAGAAAACACCTAGTACATAAAGAATGGAGGAGGAAGAATAAGAAGGGAGAGAAATAAAGAAACATCAGACTGTGTTTACAATAACTTAACAGGAAAGTTAAGTTAGATGGTTAGATAGTAAAGAAGCAACCCTTGAACCTTTGGTAACCACGAATCTAAAGCCAGCAATGGCAATAAGTGCATATCTATCAATAATCACCCTAAATGTAAATGGACTGAATGCACCAATCAAAAGACACAGAGTAACAGAATGGATAAAAAGCAAGACCCATCTATATGCTGCTTACAAGAGACTCACCTCAAACCCAAAGATATACACAGACTAAAAGTGAAGGGATGGAAAAAGATATTTCATGCAAACAACAAGGAGAAAAAAGGTGTTGCAGTACTTGTATCAGACAAAATAGACTTCAAAATGAAGCAAGTAGCAAGAGACAACGAAGGACATTACATAATGATAAAGGGGTCAGTCCAACAAGAAGATATAACCATTATAAATATATATGCACCCAACACAGGAGCGCCAGCATATGTGAAACAAATACTAACAGAATTAAAGGAGGAAATAGACAGCAATGCATTCATTTTAGGAGACTTCAACACACCACTCACTCCAAAGGACAGATCAACCAGACAGAAAATAAGTAAAGACACAGAGGCACTGAACAACACACTAGAACAGATGGACCTAACAGACATCTAGAGAACTCTGCACCCAAAAGCAACAGGATACACATTTTGTCAAGTGCACATGGAACATTTTCCAGAATACACCACATACTAGGCCACAAAAACAACCTCAGTAAAGTCAAAAATAATGAAATTCTACCAACCAACTTCTCAGATCATAAGGGTATAAAACTAGAATTAAATTTTAGAAAGAAAACAAAAAGACTCACAAATACATGGAAACTTAACAACATTCTCCTAATTAATCAATGGGTTAACAACCAAATCAAAACAGAAATCAAAGAATATATGGAGACTAATGACAACAACAACACAAAGCCACAAAGTCTGTGCGACGCAGCAAAGGCAGTTCTAAGAAGGTATATTGCAATCCAGGCCTATCTAAAGAAGGAAGAACATTCCCAAATGAATAGTCTAAAGACACAATTACTGAAATTGGAAAAAGAAGAACAAATGAGGCCCAAAGTCACCAGAAGGAGGGACATAATAAAAATCAGAGAAGAAATAAATAAAATTGAGAAGAATAAAACAATAGAAAAAAATCAATGAAACCAAGAGCTGGTTCTTTGAAGAAATAAACAAAATAGATAAACCCCTAGCCAGACCTATTAAGAGAAAAAGAGAATCTACACACATAAACAGAATCAGAAATGAGAAAGGAAAAATAATGACAGACCCCACAGAAATACAAAGAATTATAAGAGAATATTATGAGAATCTATAGGCTAACAAGCTGGAAAACATAGAAGAAATGGACAACTTCTTAGAAAAATAAAACCTTCCAAAACTGACCAAACAAGAAACAGAAAAACTAAACAGACCAATAACCAGCAACAAAATTGAAGCGGTAATCAAAAGACTACCCAAGAACAAAACCCCCAGACTTGATGGATTCACCTCTGAATTCTACCAGACATATAGAGAAGAAATAACACCCATTCTCCTTAAAGTTTTCCAAAAAATAGAAGAGGAGGGAATACTTCCAAACTCATTCTACGAAGCCAGCATCACTCTAATACCAAAACCGGGCAAAGACCTCACCAAAAAAGAAAATTACAGACCAATATCCCTGATGAACGTAGATGCAAAAATACTCAACAAAATATTAGCAAACCGAATTCAAAAATACATCAAGAGGATCATACACCATGATCAAGTGGGATTCATCCCAGGGATGCAAGGATGGTACAACATTCGAAAATCCATCAACATCATCCATCACATCAACAAAAAGAAGAACAAAAACCACATGATCATCTACATAGATGCAGAAAAAGCATTTGACAAAATTCAGCATCCATTCCTGATTAAACTCTCAACAAAATGGGTATAGATGGCAAGTGCCTCAACATCATAAAGGTCATATATGACAAACCCACAGCTAACATCATACTTAACGTCGAGAAGCTGAAAGCTTTTCATCTAAGATCGGGAACAAGACAGGGATGCCCACTCTCTCCACTGTTATTCAACATAGTACTGGAGGTCCTAGCCACGGCAATCAGACAAAACAAAGATATACAAGGCATCCAGACTGGTAAAGAAGAAGTCAAATTATCACTATTTGCAGATGACATGATACTGTACATAAAAAAACCCTAAAGACTCCACTCCAAAACTACTAGAACTAATATCTGAATTCAGCAAAGTTGCAGGATACAAAATTAACACACAGAAATCTGTTGCTTTCCTATACACTAATGATGAACTAACAGAAAGAGAAATCAGAAAAACAATTCCATTCACAATTGCATCAAAAAGAATAAAATACCTAGGAATAAACCTAACGAAGGAAGTGAAAGACCTGTACTCTGAAAACTACAAGACACTCCTAAGAGAAATTAAAGAGGACACTAAGAAATGGAAATGCATCCCATGCTCTTGGCTACGCAGAATAAATATTGTCAAAATGGCTATACTACCTAAAGCAATCTACAGGTTCAACACAATCCCTGTCAAACTACCAACGGCTTTCTTCAATGAACTGGAACAAATAATTCTAAAATTCATATGGAACCACAAAAGACCCCGAATAGCCAAAGCAATCCTGAGAAGGAGGAATAAAACAGGGGGAATTACGCTCCCTGACTTCAAGCTCTACTACAAAGCCACAGTAATCAAGACAATTTGGTATTGGCACAAAAACAGACCCACAGACCAGTGGAACAGAATAGAAAATCCAAACATTAACCCAAACATACACAGTCAATTAATATTTGATAAAGGAGCCTTGGATATACAATGAGGAGATGACTTCCTCTTCAGCAGCTGGTGTTGGAAAAACTGGACAGCTACGTGTAAGAGAATGAAACTGGACTACTGTCTAGCCCCATACACAAAGGTAAACTCAAGGTGGATCAAAGACCTGAATGTAAGTCATGAAACCATAAAACTCTTAGAAAAAAACATAGGCAAAAATCTCTTGGACATAAACATGAGCAACTTCTTCATGAACATATCTTCTTGGGCAAGGGAAACAAAAGCAAAAAAGAACAAGTGGGACTATATGAAGCTGAAAAGCTTCTGTACAGCAAAGGACACCATCAGTAGAACAAAAAGACATCCTACAGTATGGGAGAATATATTCATAAATGTCATATCTGATAAAGGGTTGACATCCAAAATATATAAAGAACTCACACACCTTAACAAACCAAAAGCAAATAATCCAATTAAGAAATGGGCAGAGGACATGAATAGACACTTCTCCAAAGAAGAAATTCAGTTGGCCAACAGGCACATGAAAAAATGCTCCACATCGCTAATCATCAGAGAAATGCAGATTAAAACCACAATGAGATATCACCTCACACCAGTGAGGATGGCCAAGATCCAAAACACAAAGAACAACAAATGTTGGTGAGGATGTGGAGAAAAGGGAACCCTCCTACACTGCTGGTGGGAATGCAAATTAGTTCAACCATTGTGGAAAGCAGTATGGAGGTTCCTCAAAAAACTCAAAATAGAAATACAATTTGACCCAGGAATTCCACTCCTAGGAATTTACCCTAAGACTGCAGCTGCCCAGTTTGAAAAAGACATATGCACCCCTATGTTTATCGCAGCACTATTTACAACAGCCAAGAAATGGAAGCAACCTAAGTGTCCATCAGTAGATGAATGGATAAAGAAGATGTGGTATATATACACAATGGAATATTTTTCAGCCATAAGAAGAAAACAAATCCTACCATTTGCAGCAACATGGATATAGCTAGAGGGTATTATGCTCAGTGAAATAAGCCAAGCCGAAAAAGACAAGTATCAAATGATTTCACTCATATGTGGAGTATAAGAACAAAGAAAAAATACTGAAGGAACAAAACAGCAGCAGACTCACAGAACCCAAGAACGGACTAATAGTGACCAAAGGGAAAGGGACTGGGGAAGATGGGTGGGAAGGGAGGGATAAGAGGGAAAAAGGGGCATTACGATTAGCAGATGTAATGTTGGGCGGGGCATGGGGAGGGCTGTACAACTCAGAGAAGACAAGTAGTGATTCTATAGCATCTCACTATGCTGATGGACAGTGACTGTAATGGGGTTGGTGGGGGGGGCTGGATGAAGGGGTAGTTTAATAACCATAATATTGCACATGTAATTGTAGATTAATGATACCAAAATAACTTATATTAAAAAAAAGCATGTTCGTTAGCCTAAGGAACTATTTTAAAGGAGTGGTTAAGAAGTTTCAAGAAGTAACACACATATTATAGTAATTACTTGATTGTGAAAATGAGATCTCTGCTTTAAAGGACATGAAAGGGATCTTCTTGTAAGATAAAGGAAAATTATCCTATAAAAGGCTTTAAGTTGTTTAAGAAGTTCAAGGAAAATCAATAGGATTTTGATATCATGATTACGTATAATAAAGGGAAAAAAATTAAAACTAAGAAACATCAGGAGGATACCGCCTATAATAGAAATCTCTGGAAACGCCACAGTCTTTCAACAAACTTCTTGAGACATTTTGACCATCAACAATTAAAGAAGCAAAATGAGCTTTGATCATATCATTTCCAGTATAACAGAAATTGTCACGGAAATTTCTATTTACATTTAGAAATATAAATAACTTGTCTGGCAAGACTAAGCATAGCTGTCCAAATTTACATGACTGTCCAGAGGGTTATTTATTTATTTTTGCTTTTTATGTTTGCCATATTATTAAAAATTCATTTTAAGTTATGTTGTTATCTGTCCTCAATCACTAATGTAATTTATTCTGTTAGTTCAAGGTTAGACCACCATTTTCTATTAAATTATTCTAATTTCAGTCTATTACATATTTCTGTAGAATTATATCTAACTTACTACATAACCATTAAAATAAATATAAAGAAATTATCATTGACTTTGATTCTTCTAACATCAATTTAACAAATTAAAAGTGATGAACTTGATTCTAATATGAGTACAGTCTATCTTAGCAAGGTTCTAGAAGTTCTAGCCAGGCTGCCCTTTATTGTCATCAGCCTCACAAAATCCAAACGAGAAGAGCGCTCTTGATTAAACATAATTAAATTTATAGGTATTCCAATAATTACAGGTTACTTTATAATCCTGGTTTTTGTTAAGAGGGTAAGATGTGGTTCAAAGAAGAATTTTACTGTTGGATGGAGGTGTCTTCATGAACAGGACAGAGAACTGTGTGTTTGCCAGTTCAATGCATCACAGAATGAATTGGGGAGTAGGGGAGCTAATTCCAGTTTTGCCCAGGCACCTGACAGCTATTTGACATTGGGAAAATGAATGTACCTGTGATGACGGGTTTTTCATGTCAATCTCACTAGGCTGAACTACAGAACCTGTGAAGAGATTTTTGAATTGAAAATTTAAGTCTCTACTCAGTTGACTTTAAGTTAATCAGAGCTCTTTAAAAAAAAGAGTTTATGCCCTTCTTAAGGTCAGAGACTCCAAATGCCTCCTGCCCAGGGAGTTCCAGTCTGGGCTTGATCGCCCCTTAGGGTCTGCCCTAGGGGCTTCAGACTTGCTTAGGCAGTCCCCACGACTGTGAAGTGCATTCCTTGTTTCACTCTCTCTTTCTTTCTCTAGCTGTCTGCGCATCTGTCCATATGTCTGTCCGTCCTTCATACTAGTGGGAATTCTGCTTCTCTGACTGAAGCCTATCTTATACAGGGTCTCTTTGGTCTAACTGGTATCTTTTGTAAAAGGAGAAGTTTGGTTAGGTGTATTATCAGTACCTTTCAACCTTCGATGCACATGACCATGATTTTAAGACCAGCATTCTCTTTCATGTGGGTATTTTTAGAGAACGTAAGCTAATCTCTTCTGTTTACAATTACATCTCTTGTGCACAGACCAGTGCCTAACATATTGAATGAATGGATGGAACACAGTTCCCTGTTAAGTGCCTACTGGGAATGCAAAGTGTATCTAACCTTCAGTGAGGCTTTGTGTTTTCCTGCTATGTCTTTGTAGGAGATTTAATGATCAGGAACCATTTCTTCTTGCAGCCTTTGAGCGTTTTTATGGAGTTAAAAACTAAGCTGTCATTTTTGTAAAGGCAGACTTCCACCATGAAACAAAACAATAATAATAAAAAATAAAACCTAGGCGAACAACAAAAATCCCTGGCAGAATGGAATGATGAGTCAATCCTGGGTTGTTATACACTTTACCACAGGCATCTTTACATTTCACACACACCTGCACGCAGTCCATTTTTGACGGTGAAACTCCAGTCCTGTTGAAGCCAATGTTAATGTTTAATGTACTATGTGGAAGAGGACACCCCAAAGGGGAATTACATTTACAGAAAACTTCAGAAACCGAATTAACTACATCTACAGTTTTACAAATACTGAATTTTTTTTACAAAGGTATGTTAAGCCATGCTGAAGAACATGGACACTGAAAAACAATTAATTTTTTTGTCAGTTTAAATATTTTCTTGATGAACTAACTGATGGTCTTATATTTATAAATAGAGTCCATTACTTTAGTTTGTTTCTTTTTAATGATGGTGGGGGTGGGTGGGAATTTTTTCTCTAACAGTGGCAAAAATCAAGTCACTAACAGAACCTTTTAGTGTTCTCCTAATATTCAGCCCAAATGAAGACAGAATACATGTCTGTGCTCCCTGGTGTTACTTCTATGTTCAGGGAAATGAAGTCCTCACATGACAAGGTCATTGTCCTACAGGTGTGTCAAAAGTGAAACAGTAGTCTTAAAGTACAAATCAAATCTGAAGGAAATGTTCAAGGATTTTAACGTAAAGGTGGACTTGAATCTTTTAGACTCACTAAGCATTTTATAACTTGAAGAAAGGACCAATGCCTTCCTTCAATTAAAGGAAACTTTTTGGCAGAAGAAGCTCCCATCATTCTGGGGGCTGATAGGTGTTTTATCTATGTGCTGTGTCTGTACCCCTCTGACATGAGTGGCAGAAGTATACCAGGGAGCTGTCAGCTCTGTCCCAGCAGTACAGTCCCTTTCTCTGAATCCTGACACAACAGACAATCAGCTGAGGCCATCCGTGCTCTGGGTGCCTTTCCTAAGTTTCTTCTAAAATGACAATATTTTAGCTTCCTCCTAATTCTTTCATTTTATTCTTGTCAAAGACAGGAGGAATCATGCATACGTATTTGTTTAAAAAGGATGAAAATTTAGGTAAAATCTTCCTAGAAAACTGTATCACTTCTTGGATTAAATCTGAGAGAAAAAAATGACAGCAAAGGGAAAAACCCTGACTCAGTTACCAAATCAAACAATAGACCACAATTTTGTGCTTCGTACCAGATGTTTTGTTAGGATAAAATAAAGATTATAATTTAATATTATTCAATTTGCCTTCTAAAGCATTCCATTCCAGTTCTTTGATGAGAAATTTTCATTGCTTAGATTTATATTTTTTTCAGACATGTGCCTTTCATACCTTCATGCATGCAGAAGATATAGGGAAATTAATAAAACTAGTCACATGTCTGGGCAGATGAACTTTGGAGGAGAAAACTTATGTGTTCAGACCTAAGAGTTTCAAATGTGGGCAGAGAAGAGTCAAATACTGACAAGCATAGCATAGTAGAAACTTCGTGAGATATATTTCCTAAAAATAATGTTGTCCAATTTTTGCAATAATGCCCTATTTTTATAATTATTCTGATTTTAGAAACAAACATCTACTTATTGTGAAAAAATTGAGAAGATACAGAAAGAACAGAGAATAAAACAAAAAAAGAAACCAATGTTAATTTTATTAACCACTGTTTATATTGCTATTTTGGTATGTTTCTTTTGTAACATATATTCATTCACACATTTAGCAGATATTTATTTACTGAGCCCTTAATTGGTGCAGGGATACACCTCTGCACAAGCAGACCATCTCCCTGTGTTCACACTCCTGATCAAACAACTTTTGTCAACTATTTTTACTTCCCCCCAGTTCACATTATGCCATGCACCTTCATTTCATGATTGTTCTTTGAAAACATAAATTTCTGTGGCTACGTATTACACTACTATATGGATGCACATGACTTACTTAACAGATGCCCTCCTTCGGCAATTAGATTATTGCAAATTTCTCACTATGAGCAAAAGCACTTTACTTTACACTTTTAATTGCCGAAATTTTTTTTGAACTGATTTCTAGACCTGAAACTGAATTTAGAGTACAAATATTTAAGGTTCTCAGTGCCAATTCCAAACTGCTTCACTGAAATCTTATATATACAATAGAGGTATAATATTTATAATATTCATGTATACAGCTGCACACACATACATATTCTTTTATATCTATATATTTATGGTGCAAGGAAGTGTAATAATGGGTGAGGAGATTTATGAAAAATGCAATGTTTCTTTTAATTTTATTTTTGTTTTTTCAGGATAGCTCTGAAATATTTTGAATTATTCCATCATTATAATTCAGGATGTTACAGGGCAGGATGGAACAATAAGGCAAGAGAGGCATTCTTTTATTTCCCATTCATCTAGATGCATTATTTTGGCATTTCAATCATGTGCACGTGCCTGGACTATATGACTTGGGTGCTGGCAAAAGCAAGTCTTTGCAACTTGGATTTCTTCTATGGGCACTCAAGTCTTCCTACTTCTTGTACCTTGTTGTAACTCAGAGACGGTGTTCTGTATGATCTTGAAGTCTTCAAATCTTAATTTGACTTCCCTTATTAGAGCAGGAGCAGGCTATTAAAAGCTATATCCTTCTTGGCTAACCCAAGTCACTAGCAATCTTTAAAACTGTAAACTCTGTATATAAAAATATAAAACTAAGCCTCCAAACCTTGAAACCATGTTGCTACAATGATTTTCAGAGTTTTAGCTCCCTGAGGCTAAAGACAGTTAGTTAACTTCATCCATTAAAAAAACAAATTAGTATGGTGTACCTAACAGCCTGACTGGTCATCCTGATTAGTGTGTCATTATTTACATATATTATCACAACCAAACACTGCAAGACCATTATTCCAAAAAATTGTTCTGTGTTGTAATGTTTCATTTCTGTGAGATGCCGGAGTAACTGAGTCTTGATTCAAAGCAATCAGTAATGGTTCATCCACAAAGTAGAGGCAAACATTAGGAAGGAGGGAAAAAATTCCTCTCTTTAACTATTTATCAAATTGATGTTTATCTTGATGATCTTAAATGGCAAAGTCCAGAATTCTTAACTTCCAGATTTTTCCACTTATAAATGGTAAGGGAATGAAGAACTTTCAGATTCTTCCTTCATCTGGTCTATGATCACCAGCTCTTCAACAGGAATATCCTTCCCCTTACTGATTTTTGAGCACATTGAGTGCTTAAAGAGTGTCTGTGGGTCTCCAGAGCTAACTCTCTTGAGAAACTTCTTGGAAAATCAGGGTTGAAGCTCTGGTCATATGTGGTCTTCATATCTGTGCAGACCACCCCTTGCCATTTATGTCAGCTATGGCTATAGTGGTGGTATGCACTCTACTGCTTTATTTTTTAGTTCCTTAGTAAATGTGTATTTTATTTTTCTCATTGATTAAATGTGTGTTTTGGGGTGATGTGAAAATTACCTGTTCTTTAGAAAATTTAAATAATTTATCAATAAATCTTTAGACCTGGAAAAAGTTTGAGGTTGATTTTGAAAGAATGTATTTGGATATTCTCTTTTTTCCATAGTTACTTCGGTTAATTTTTCCAAAATTAACCTATTTCATTGGTTTCTTTGATTTTCTATTATCAGATTAAAATTTTATATACCACTCTCTTGAAGTTTAACTTCTTCTGTATCTGTTCCACATTGTAAGTTTTAGTTAACTGTGCTTTAAGGTCTTTTGAATTAGACTTTCCAGTAACTTTTCTTTCATTCTTAAGAAAACTGTATATTTTCCAAAGACCACCTCTTAGTTCAATAATTATTATTTTTTATTTTTTAACTAATTAACCTTTCTTAATTTTATCATTTCTACCTTCAGATTTCTTTATTTATATTTAGTTATTAAATTTTTTTTTCTTGAGTTAAACAGAGTTGTTTTACTTTCTAATACTAGAAACACAATACTATTCATTTGCCTCTGAATATTTCTTTGGTTGCATCTAGTAAGTTTGATATTTATTGGACTCTTCCTTAGTATAAACATAATTGAAACAAATGTTATTTTAAATAACAAATAACTTGGGTATTTTGTTTAATATGTTATTATAAATTTAAATTTTTATTACATTTTGTTTTATCTTATTCAGATCACATTTCTTTATAACTTGTTCATTTAGGATTTTTTTTTAACTCTTTGTTGATCTGGTATATGATTAATAATACAAATACTATATGGGATATTTAAAAATAATGTGTAGGGTCTATCCTTAGGATACAAAGTTTAATACATATTTATTAAATAATAATACAAATATGTGAAATGTGCTTTCTACTTCCACTACAATGTTTTGGATATTTATCTAGGATTACATATATTACATATTCGGATACTAAATATTTGTACATATACAGATTTCTAAACAGGAACTATTAAATGAAAGAAGAAACTTATTTGGGAACTTCAAGGTCAGAGTTTTTAAAAATATAATTAGAAAGTAATAAATTTCTGAACAAGTTCATAAAATCATTTCACTAATTTAAAAAATCAAATTACATTTTAAAGTTCTGTTTTTACTTTTCAACTCACCATCTGTTAATCAATAAATGCTAGAGTTTAATTTTTGTTATTATATATTAATTTCTAAATCAACTTTCCTTGACATTTGTGCTTTTTCCATCTGTCAATATGGCCATTAAAATTTTTTTATACACTATATATATACACACATACATTTATATCTGTATAAAGATTTCTTTATCTTTCAAAACACATGTGCAAAAATCACTTAACAATAATTATTTATATATTAACAAATAAAACTTAAAGAAAGGTGAGAAAAAATAACACAACTGTACAAAACCTAAAAGATGCAACACATGTTCTCAGATTGTTTATAATCTGGACCTCAAAACTAAAATATTCCTGTTTATTCCTCTGTAAATGAATAAAAAGTTATTCTTAATATATAGGGCATTTTAAAGATAAGAAATAAGACAATACATGCTATATATTTAGCACATGGCCAACTGATGTTCATATTTTTTAATTAATATATAAAGATTAGTCAAAATTTTTTATCCATTCGAGGAAAGTGCTTTGATTTTTTGGAAATAAAATTAGCCATATCATTTAATATTTTTGTTTACTTCATATCATATCTAATGCATTCCATTTTAATTCATTATAAGATAATGGAAAATCAAACTTATTCTTAATTTGCAATTATTCTAAAATTTGCAACAACCTCCAATTGATTTGCCACTCTGTGGTCTGTGTATTTTTATGATTTTGTTTTTAAAATTATGTAAGTCATGTAGACTGCTAGGTTTATTTGGTCTTATAAAAGTCTCTACTATGAATAACTACCTTTCAAGAGCACTTACTCTATTCCAGGCATTGTTTGAAGCGTTTTCAGGGGCTAAATAAGCGATTTAGCCCTCACTGGAAATCTCTGAGGAAATGTTACCCAAGCACCACAGACGGTACTGGCAGGGCCAGGATCTTCACCCTGGCCATCTGGCTCTAGCACCAGTGCCTTTCATCACTGTATTGTAGCTGGACAGTCAGGTGAGCTGCCCTAACCTGGACTTACATGTAATTGCTTCCTAACAACTGGACTCCAGGTCATTTAATTCTGTTTCTATTATTGAAGAGCAACAGATACTAGTTCCTAGGGCCAGCTAAGAAACAATTCCAGCTTCTAGAACACTGTGGATGAAAAAATACACTGGGACTCAAGCTGCAGCATTTTGATTTATCAAATTCTCTCTTTAAAAACTCTTGGTAGACCGTGATCCATGGTGCTACTTAACACCCCTTAGAGGGGAGTTTGTCCCTAATGCAAATACAAAATTTCTGGTAAGTTCAATGTAAGATATAAATCTGAACAAAGAACTTTGTCAGAAGCATATTTCACTCATCATTATTGTATTCGTTCTGTTGATAAGATCAACCAGGTCCATTTTAACACTATTTCATGTGTAAATTCATCTTTAAGATTAAATCAACCTGGTAGAAAATAGGAAATGTCTCCTTAAAATGTGACCATAAAAAGCCTTTGTCAATGTAGAGCTGAGAACATGTGGAACCTCTTTAACCTCAGCGCTTCCACAAGTGCATAATATGAAGCACCTTCTCAGTGATGTTATGTGTGAACTGAGGGCTTGCTCCCACTACTTGCACTTTTTAGAGTTTCTGTCATCTTTGCTTAGACCCAAGATACAGATTATAGCTTTTTAGAGCTTACTTTGTCTTCCAGGTATCCCCAGATATATTCTGATATGAGTTAATCCATTTATATTATGAACATATTACAATACGGAGGAATTATTAATCCCTCTATTTGATGAACACAAGAAAAACATCAGGAGGACTATTGCTCTGTGCAATTTGATTCTTCATTGGTTTTCAGAATTGACTGGCTGATAGATGTGGTTGGGACTGGGTCCCATTTCTTTATTATCATTCCATCTAATTCCTTTCCTTTCTATGTGTTTAGTGGAAGAAGGGCAGAGTTTAAGAGTAGATGAAGAGTTTCACTCCACTGTTAGGACCTTCAACAAACAAGCAAACAACCAAATATAGTGTTTGCTGATCAGGCTAGTTTCTCAGCCAAATAAAGCACCTTTCTGATTGTTTAAAATGCCAGATTCTGGTTTTATCTCAATAGTCTTCCTAACATATTCAAAGGGTAAAAGTACCTATATGTAATTCACCCTGAGTTACAATGAACTTGGCCTAATAGTGAAAGACTGAGTAGGAAAAAAAAAAGAACTCTAATTCTTCACTTTCTGGACAAGCCCTTAAAATAGCAGTTGTCTTCAGTACTTGAGCCTAAAGTCTAGGCATCAATTACTAACAAATAAGAGGTCTCAGAGTCTCTCAATGACAGTGATTACCAAGGAAGACTTCTGGAACATTCTTCCTACCAACTTTGAAAGGATCAATTTGTTCCTTTTTTGGTTATTACCCACCAAAATGCTGATAATTTCTTTTCAGTTACATCCCTGCATATTCACTGAACTTTGTAATTCCATATTCTTTTGCCAGAGTTTAACCCCTCCAATATGACCATATTATATAATTAGGCCAGTTAGCTGAGTTTCCTGCCATCTTCTGAAGCAAGGCAAATGCACAGTAGCATGTGTCCAATCACATTTGGCATGAGGAGTCTGTCTCTAGAAACAAAGAAATTGACCCCTATCTTAATCAACTCTTTTATGATCGGAAAATCTGTTTTCCCTAAGCAAGCTAATATGATGTATTTATGTCAACCATGAATCAAAACTTTTATAAATGGAAATGAAAGAGGACAGACGTCTGACTCAGTTCAAGGACTGTTTGGTCTTCTGTAAGTTTTTAAATCTACTATTTCCCCCCATAAATCCAAAAGAGTTTTTGAAAATATGTTAATCTCTAGAGATTTCAATCATTTATCTCTAAGGTAACCTTTTCTTAACCAAATTAGGATTCTTCAAAATCCTATGAGAGAAAACAAAATAGTTGTACTTAGCATTTATTGTGCCAAGCACTGCTATAAATGTCACATGCATAATCTAATTTATGCTTCCAAACAACCCTGCGAGACAGGTACTATAATTATTGACATTTCAGGATTATAAAACAGAATATAAGAGAGGTTAAGTGACTGGCTCAAAGTTTACAGAGGTAGGAAGTAGCCGAAACCTTTCAGCCTCCCTCTAGAACCGAGAAGCCTGACAGAACAATGGTTCTGGCTACAGGCTGCAGAGTTAGAATGCTTAGTTTCAATTTCTAACTCCACTACTCAGCTGTGTAACCTTGGGCACACTGATTTACTTTTCGGTGCCTCAATTACCCAAAAGGTAAAAATGGGGATGATAACACAATTGTACCTTATAGGTTTATTGACAGGATTAGCGGAGAGAGCACATGGACACTGCTTAGAACGTGGCCTACAGCCTGGGAAGCACCCAAAACATTAGCCATTTCTATACCATACTGCAGCATGGGGGACATGGGAGCCTCATTCTTATACCATTTATAAATTTGGCATAATAATGGTTGTTGTTGAATGATAATCCAATGGTCACCTTCATGCCAAATATTTTATAATGGAAAAGTCTATGCTTATTTCAAATTCTACCATACTGTCCTGTTATTTTCTTAAAATAATCATGGGTTATTTATTAAGATAAATTACAGGAAGAAATGATATAAGATCAGAAATCTACAGGCCCTTTGTGAGAAGACACGCATCTATTTTTTGGTTGTCCTTCCCACTTTCCCATGATCAAATGAGCCCTCTCATTTTAGATTGCTAGGGTGTTGAGGAAAACCATCCAAAGGGGCCCAAACTGAGAACTTTCCCCACAAGGGTGCACCCCAGCACACAGACTGTTACACATGCATCTTTTACATACTTATCCTTAAACTGTTTATCTGGCACATCGACAGGCAGCTGGTGGAACAAATAGGAAATCCTGGGAAGCCCATTCATTTTTAAAGTGTTAATGTGCCCAATCCAAGAGACAGTAATGTGCTTCCATCCGTTAAGATCCCTTTTAATGTTTCGGATTGGAAGGCCATAATCTAAATGAAATGCATCCTCCAACCTGGAAGGTATTCCACATCCTAAATATTTAATTGATTTCTCCATCAGGGGAAGATGAGCCTACACAATAAGCAGATCCTATCTATATCTAAGTGTCCGATTAATAGTGTCTCTAATTTAGGGTAATTTAGGAGTTTACAACTTATAAAATGGTCATTTCTTCCACATTCCTCCCAAAGTACCAAGAGGATTGTGTCTGGATTAATTGCAAACAGCTGACAATCCTCTGTGTGTAATGAAAACTCAGAGTCAGCATCATCCCGCCATGCACCTATAATTTGAGATCTCATCTGAATATTTTTCACTAGGGGCTTCACATCCAGAGTAAATTGAAGTGGCAAGGAAGGAAAGTTCTAATTGTTGTATCTCCCTATTAAAAAAGTTTAACAAGTCAAGTTCATTCCTGCTGATTTTTACTTAGTTGGGTCTTAGCTAACTGAGTGAGGAAGATAAATCAAGCTACTTGCAGATTTTCCTAATGGTGCAAAGTTTGGCACCCTGAGGACTGTAGAAATGTCTATTACTCCACTTGTAAAGAAGAGAAGTGGAACGAGACTGTGGGTGGCTGGGTCCATAGGAGTGATTTATTATCCCTGAATCCACTTAGTCATTTCCGGATAAGCACTTAAGTGCCAAAGTTAATGGTCATTTCCGGTTTCAGAAAAGAACAGGGCACAGTTTAACACACGAAATTGGCACTTTTTTGTTCTGAGTGTACCAGCAAATTGTAAAGGTAAAGTTTACTTTTACATGTAAAAGTACCATTGAACTTTATTTACCTAACTATGTTTACTTTTGATTTTATGAGGTCCTTTCAATTTCACTTGTTTTTCGAAAAAACAAAACAAAACATGGGTGCTCTGATAAATTTTATTTTATGGTTTAAGGGCTGAAACTAAAAACTTAAAAATTTAGTGGCATACCAGGTATGTATTTTTTTAAGGCTTAGTGTTCCTTTTCTGTGGCAGTTTTTCTCTGTATTTTTGAAGAGCCCCTTTGTAGATAGCTTAATTTTCATTCAAATACAAATTAGAATCAATTTTCTGGGGGAAAATAATCAGTATAGCTCGTGTTCTCCACAACAAAGAAAATACATTTGTAGACAGATTCTGGAAATTTAAATCCCTCAATGCTCTTTTGAGCAAGTCCAGGGAGATTTGAAGACTGACATTTTGTACTTTGCTATTCCCGAGAGGCATATGTATGATCATCTTTACTGAGGTTTGTTCCCATCCCTGCTGAATTAATATGCATTTTTGTTAACTAATCTTGAAACAACAGGAATAAAGTTTATCCAGGTCTTTTATACCTCAGAGAACAAAACAAATACTACAAATCTTTAGAGAGAAAGGATATACAACAGGGCTTGAGGTGAATATTTCAAAGCAAATACTCTTTAAATGATGTGCAAATTATTTCAGCTCTTGAGCATGATTTATGAAAGGGGATTAGCCCACTGAAATAAGAACCAAGTTTAAACTGCTGGGTTTCAAAGTCAAAGATGAGAAGTCGTTACAAGAAAAGGAAGGAGAAAGGCGATAATAATTTAGAGGAAGGATTTGTTTTAGTTTTTCCATTAACTGACTCACCTTAAATTGCCACCAATTGTTGTTCTTAACTGCAGTAGAAAATATTGCATTTCTCCTCTAATTTTCTGTAAAGTTAAGATTGTAATAACTAAGAAATGATACTGGAAATTAATGTTTCAGCAATAAGGTCTCTACTTGCCATGCAAAACATATTATCATAAATTGTGTTAAAGAAAACCATTCAAGCTGTAAAAGGGAACTTCTAAGAGTTTGGGTCAGAGAAAAATTTTTCAATTCACAAGTCACATCTATAATAACACATCATGGTTCATTCTACTATTCCAACATGCTCTTCAAGTAATAGTTAAAAGCTCCTTCTAAGACTTATGAAAATGATTGCTTTTATATAATTGTAAGGATTATTAAGTGAGCTCACTTCTTATGATTCCATAATGACCTGCTGTTCTGGAAGGTAAAGGAAAGTTTAATGATCCCACTCACATGTGATTAATATCTAATGCTTCTTGACTAAAATTCTGGATTTTGTTCAATAAAAATGAATGGAGCAAAAATTCTGTGGGTTCTCGGCCAAACCCGTCCACAGAATCAGTTATGCCCAATTTGAAAATAAGGCATGGAACATCAATAACAAACCCAGGTACTGACTAGAGAAAAAAAAAAAGATTAATTATTCTTATGTAATTTGTCCTGGGGTAATAAAGCCAAGTAAGTGAAGTGAATCTAGGCACTACCAAAATTCTGAAGAAACTCTTTCAATCTATTTCATTATTATCCAGCACATTTTTAAAAGACTAGATATTTAGGGTCAAATTTGTGAGGATGACTCTTAGAATAAGACTATCATTTGATCTTTTTAGTTTCCATTTCCTAGAAGAGACAAAGGTGCACCTGAGGAAATGATGCTTTTATTTCCGAGACAGTCATTATCAGCTCTTCCCGGTGAGTAAAACCTCACACTACTGGAAGGATTAATCAGACTTGATTTTCAATCCAGCCTTTATTTTTTGATAACTAAATTATGAACTTCCTCTGGTTTTCTCTGCAATTTTTCCAAACAGCTTCCCTGAAGTGCAGGCTGGTGAGCCTTGATTGTTTTGGCAGATACAACACATAAGCGTACTCTATGAGTAAAACAGTCAAGCTGCAGCTCATTCAGAATTATGACATCTAACCTGAAAGGCCAATGGGAAATGAATTCATGTACCCAAAAACAACATAAAAAGAAAAGACATTCAAGCAATAAAATGCTATTATTCTTGCATTTGGAGAAGAGAAGTGTCAAAAGGCAGGCTATCTAGGATATTATATGTTCCCAGAAGAAGAGTCAACTGGAGAATAATGGGTAAATAGCATTCCAGATGGACTCTACTATACATAAGAATATTCAGGGAATTCGTGGATTACTTCCAGGGAGTTGTTTTGAGCTTTGGTTTCTTGGCTGTTTGTTTTGGTGAGGGAAGTTTATTCTTGGCTAAATTTCTGTTATTGTTATTGTTTGGCTGAAGCTGTTGACCTCTTGACATGAGTTCATGACTTAGGTGTGGCACAGACAAAAGTTACAAGGAAAGTAGAAGTCTGGGTTCTCGCCTGCAATCCTGAGTTGAAAGGAGTTGATGAGATTAAATAAATATTTACTATCCAAAATCACTGACATGGAATGGCCCACATGCTAATAACCTTATGAAGGGTTATTTTTACACAAAGAAAGCTGCTCTAAAAAAGTTGGTCTTGTCAAAGTCTCAAAGGCCACTTTCTGGCTTGGGACTTCCAAAAATATAATTAGAGAAATTATTTTTGTCATACGGTAGTGTGCTCCTCAAACTTTAATGTGGTATGAATTACCTGTTAAAATGTGGATTCTGTTCAGTAGTTTTGGGATGGGGCTTGATTTGTATATCCTAATAAATTTCCGTGTAATATTGTTGTTGCTGGTCCATGGGCCACACTTTAAGTAACAAGAATCTAGTAGAATCCCGAAAGAATGAGATACGGGATGCAAGTTCTGCTGGACTCCTAGGCATCCTGATGTTTTTCCCAAACCACAGAAGCACTGGGTATTTGGGAACTGCCAAGAATCCTTCCAATACATGTCAAGAAAACCTATCAATACCCCCTCAGAAATCTCTGGAATCTTTCCACTTCTCCATCCATGCCACCTAGTTTCAGACTGCATTATGTTACTTGGTCCACTGTTAATGGTTTCCTAGCTCATCTTCTTATCTCTGATCATTCACTCCTTTTTGTGCTGTCTCTTTGCCATTCTCCACATTTTCACCAAAATTATTACTTGGACTATCAGGTCTGCTAATGTCTCCTGCTTGCATAAAAGCCTATCACGAGGCTCCCATTACTTAGAGTATAAAATCCCAATTTCTTAGCATTCCATGCAAGACCCTTTGCCAATGTTCCCTGCTCATTTCCGAACGTGATATCCAGTTGCTGCTCTAATGTTTGTTCACTCCAGGCTCACCAATCTATTGCTATTCTCCAAGCATCTTATGCTTTATAGTTCTTTCCTTCCTATCCTCATGCGCATCCATTTTCTTCTCTGCCATTCCTTTCTTCTCAATCTGAAAAACACCCAGAGTTTCACAGCAACATTAAACTCAAGGTTCCCTTTTTTCTCCCCTGTATTGGTTTCCCTCCTTTCTCTGGCTCTCTGCCTCTATCACCTACCTGTGTTTTCCCACCACCTACCTGTGTTTTCAGGGATAGCTTTCCAAAAATACTACCTACACGCAAATCCTTCTCTCAGGGACTGCTTTTGGAGGGACTCAAATCAAGAGGTTAGTGCCTCACATTCCCAACTTCCTCTTCATTCTTCATGCATAAAATTCGTAATTGGTTTCTTCTCTTCATCTCATTTGCCCATTCATTTGCTCACTCACTCAGACAGTAATTGAACATCAGATGTTTCAGACTCTGTTATAGGTAAACAGGAGGAGGAGGAGTAATCATCAGAAAGTCATGGTTTTTACTCCTAGGCACTTGGCAGTCTAACCTACTGGAGATCCTGGCTTCAGCAAAGGATGGAAGCTTTGGTCAGCTAGGATTGCCTTTCCCAGATATCAAAATTCCTTCCCTCAGATAGAGCAGACACGGTGGGATCCAGGCATGCTTGTTGGCCTATCAGTAGAATGTGCTTTGGTGAGACCAGACTTGTAACATCTTTCATTTTACTCTTTAAAGGTGGCTCTATATTCATGTGGTTTTGGTATTTTTACTTTCGTTCAAACAAGCCTTGTGTTATTAACAGATGTGTTATGCTATTTGGCTTGATCCATATATATATATATACACAGACACACTAATACCTATTAATACTACATATGTATTCTATAGTATATAGTTATATATATATATGTACACACATATATAAAACATGAAAATTAAAATCTTTCCTTGCTTTTAAGTGAAATTACATAACTCTGTCAAAATTCTACCATTGCATCATTCTGCCATTTTGAAAAGGCAACTGACACTTAGTGAAATTCAATCTCTAGAGATTGCCATGGATGAGGCTCGCACTCAGGAAGGGCAAAACTGAACATTTATTCTCCATAACACTCAGAATCCCTTAAGGAAACTACAGGTATGCTCAATCAATAGAATAATAAAGATATTAAAAAAATTAATATTTGGTAAATTATGCATTTGTTTAATCTGATATTGCCAAATGTTTAAATCAGTGGCAAAGTACATTCTTATTATATTTCTACAGAGAGAAACTGATGAATTTATAGTATACAAAAAGTCAAGATTTTTTTACTCACGGAACACTCAATGGGACATCATTATATCTAATATTTGTATTATAATATAAATCTACAAAGTTCTTAATATATTTTAGGTCTTGTATATGCATTATCTTTAGACATAATATATGTATTATCTCCTTAGATCATATACATTTTTATATATTTATATTGTTTTATATTTAAATAAAAAGTACCCATTATATTTATCTGAAAAGCCAATTTCAGGAAACTTAAGAAACTTGTCTGAATCTTACAGCTAGTACGTAATAGAGGTAAGGATTGTACTCAAATTTTCTGACTCTTATACCCAAGTTTCTGACACAATCACATACAACCTTTGCAGAGGGTGCATACTACCCTTTTATAACTTTTGTGTTAAGCTCGATTTTTTATAAATAAACTGACCTTAAAGAAAATTATTCTCAGAATCTTTAAAAAATGATCAAAATTACTATTGCTTTTTTTAAATCTTTTTTTTTAGTACTTTACAGAGTTTCTCCTTTTTTCATTTGTCTCCAATAGAGCCTTGAAAATTCTAATTAGAACCCATGGAAGAACCTTCAGGGTAAGTATGAAGTAGAGTAATTCCCTCAAATAAAACTGGAAATCAGAATGCATAATAAGAAAATGTTGAGAAGACAGTAGCTTTAAGCAAAGGGACTAAGATTTCTCCCTTTCACCTCCTCCAAGATCTTAGTTATCTTTATCCCTATCATATAATAAAGCACTTATTTGTACATTATTTTACCAGACACATTACACGTAACCTGCCTAAAATGTACCACTGCTTTGTGATTTACAGTCCTAAGAGAAAATTAAGAGAAACATTAAACAGTGACCTTAACACATCAAGCCAGTACAAATAGTCAGAGGAGGAAATAATCTATTATTGTTCCTAAGAAAGTTTTAGGAATTCCATCTTCATTTTTTGCACAGAATAAGTATGTTCATTTGGATATCCTCATTCATTAAGTGCATTAACACTGCACCTTTCTGAGTACTTTCATCAAGCCATCTGCTAGTTGCAGATATAAAGGTAAATTAGAGTTCTTTTCAGAGTCTGGCAGTATAGCAGATAGACAAATTGTAATTTGTGGCAATGCAATGATAGACATATGTGTTGACTGTTACAGGGAAACCAAGGAGGATCACCTACTTACCCCAGAAGTCTGGGAAAGTTTTCTGGAGGAAGTGTGACCTGAGCTGAGTCTTAAAAGGATATTAATCTAGCAAAAAGACCTGACTTAAAGGTAAAAAAGTCATCATAGAGTAGTGTGCATCAGGGATTATAAACAATATTTCCTTGCCTCATAAATCATGGGCCACGGAGTGGTGGGAAAAAAAACTGGAGAAGGAGACACAGGTCACAAAGAGTTTTCTGTTGAGGAATTTGGACTTGAGCCATTTCAATGAGGTAATTTGATTAGAAATTGTTCTTAACTTTTGACTTCAATTTTGGAGGACACCATCTCTGATGGCACAATCCCAGTCTTGTATTTTCTATTTGACCATTGCATCTCCTATTTTGCCTCTGTTTTTTTAGGCCAATTAATTTTTTTCAAAAAAGATATATTTATTTCTATTAGAGAAATTGACTAGCAGGAGTATCTCGCTTCAGCTTCTATTTAAATAAAGGAAAATGAAGTGGCAGCCTGATTTACCTTTCCCAAGTCATCCATTTCTTGAGGGAAGCTACAAGTCCTGATGTTATAATCATACTTGATTGAATCTGGATAGAAACAGCTGGTATTTTGGGGTACATCTCATACGCTTGGGTGAGGGCTTTAGTATGAGTAATGAGAAATAAACCTTCTTTCCAAGAAAATCTCATAGATTATATGATTACAATTAATTTGTTTTCCCTAAGCCTACCATTAGAACTATTTGGGATACCCACATAAATACATTAAAAAACAAATTACTTTCTTTTAGGATTTTGAAGATAAATAGCATTGTTCCTACATTCTAGAACAATAGTAGAACAAATAAATCCTATATACTGAAAGAGGTGATCATGTGCATTCAAGAGAATGTTTTCCTATGCACAGGGATTCACTGTAAGAATGCCTTAAATATCATGTTCAGCTAAGACAGTTTAAATTTGACATGACAATAGTGAAAAATACTGTGTTTGTTAATATATGCCCATTCTAAAGTC
This sequence comes from Smutsia gigantea, assembly GCA_032199065.1. NCBI lineage: Eukaryota > Metazoa > Chordata > Mammalia > Pholidota > Manidae > Smutsia > Smutsia gigantea. The sequence goes on along the minus strand of JAVSCE010006678.1, from coordinate 19,107 downwards.
ATAGAATAAACAGAGGGAAACTTTCAGAGGAGATCAAAGAGCATTTTTTTTCATTGTTTACAACCACAGTAGTGTATTAATGCTAACGAAATATTGCTTGAGAGTTAAAGCAATGAGACCTCTGGATTTGGCCTATTATTGAAAGAAAGAGGCCATTTGACCTAATGAAATCAGAAATTGATTAAATGCAGTTCATCTAAGGGGAAATATGGTCATGGAGTTACTGTCAGGGTCAGGAGGAGATGGGGTGATCTAGTGCTTGAGAGCTGATAGGGTTAGATGGACTTTCAGCGTAGCTGATGCTACAAGATACATGACAATGGACACCCACAGGTCTGAGGGCAAGATCAACTCCTTCGATGGGAAAAAAGAGATTAATCAGAACATTTCTTTGCTCAGCTTATAACTAAGTCCTTTTATCAAATGATTTATGGAAAACTGAATGTTTTGAAGAAACTGTGATCTCTGAATCCCAAGGAAGTTGGGATTGCTGTTAAGTATCTCAGGAACACGTCAGAACAATGGCTGTGGTCACCCAGAGCCTCAGCGAAGCCCTGGACCTTCATTAGTAATATTGTTTTGACAAAGTAATTCAGATTCCTGATTATCAGGCATGTGTCTCATCTTTACTTTTTTTCCTCATAATATTTAAATCTTGCAGCTGTAGCAACATAAATTTTCATTTAAAACTTTTCATTTTTTTCTTCACCAACTGGAATATTTTGAAATAAAAATTCCCTCAACCCATGGAAAATAATCAAGAGGAGAACTGACATTCACTGTTCCTTAGTCTCTGTTTCATAGCAATAGTAAAACAAAATAATTTTTTTACTAACACCTTAGCTCAATAATCTATTTTTCTTAGGTAGACATGGAATGAAACTGGTGCCAGGGTGGCAATATTGATCTTAGGAAAGAAAAAAAATGTATAAAAATTGACCATCTAACCCAAATGGGAAACCTTCATCCCTTTGATAATACCATAACCCTTATAATCTACACAAATATTATGATTCATTTTGCTGTTTCCAGGTAAGAGCTTTTCTGTCTCTTCAGAACTAGATATAACTTACTCATGCAGTTTTAATATTGTTTTCATTTTCTTGGCAGATGGCTTACTTATTATTTTCATGCATTGGCAAGATTAGGCTGTTTTATACAAAATTCTTAATATGAAGAAACTTTAAAATATGTATTTATGTGAGTCTCCAAAACAGGCTTCACAATATGTGCTTTAAACAATTGCTAATTACATATTTATCCAAGTAGCTAGATTACTTTTCCATTTTGGATAGTAATAAACAACTTACAAATTTTCCTAATTGCGTAGTTACCAGAAAGGTCACAATGATTACAAGAAAAAAGAATATTGGCTTTTGGAGAAAATAGGAAAGCAATGAGTTATCAATGTTTTATATTTAAAGAGGTCCCAATGTAATCTGTACTAAAACAATTTGATCTTTCCTTAAAATTTTTCAAGTCACAACTAGACAACAGGTATATTCTTTTATTGAATTATGAACATGAGCAATGCCTGTGTGTGTGCATGCACTCCAGTTTTTAATTGTGAAACTTTTCAAACATACAGAAAACAATTAGAGTCACCAAATGTTCAAGTTGGGGACAAGCACAGACTTAATCATTACACGTGTTTCTTACAAAGAATATGGCCTTTGCTGCAGATTCACTTCTCTGCCCATCCTGCAAATGTTGTTTCCTCCCCAGTCCTCCAGTCTCTCCTTCTCCCATTATTTCTTCTGGCTTGGAGGCTCTGCCTTCTCTCCCTGCCACCACTGGGGATTTTCAGGGTCCGGGACCCTCTTAGCCAGTGCCATTCTGAAGATCCTAACTGCTTTGGAGGAGTGGATGCAGGAATAGAGAAGAGGAAAAGAGAAACTAGATGGAAAGCAATGCTACTGGGAAGTCTTAGCATCTCGAGTCAAAAGTGCAATGAAACTCACAATGACCTGGTCCCTAGAAACAACATTCTAAATGACTGCATGAGGTTCAAGTGTGCTTTTGTAGCTGGTTCATGGTTTCCTTACAAAAATGTGTTGAGGTCTAAGCAACCAGTTTGCACTTAGATTTTTGAGGACATAGTCTACAGACAGTTGTGGATGGCCAGTATTACAATTATTTAGATTAGGAAAGAAATTAACTGCCTTCTCTATCACACTTGTTTTCACTTGGCATGATCATGATTACTTTGCAGGCACAGTTTTAAACAAAGATATCATTAAAGGTTCACAAGCATTTTCATTTTCTACATTGTATAAATACTTCAATCCAATTTTTCCATTCCTATCTTTATCCCCATGGCCTTGTACATACACTCTTAGTATACACATCACTAAGGGGCTATGGAACTGGGAAATCCATATCTAAATACTTTTAGGATTTTACCCAAAACACATGTCTTTCATGATAATTTAATCTTAAGACAGCTAAAAGGAAACCCATTTCCTTTTAGTTCTCTTATCTTGATTTTTTTCTTATAATATGTGCATTAGGAGGTGCTTATTTATAATGCTAAAAGTGTTGGCTTTATATTAAAGTTATCCAGTGTCTCCACACATGGAGTTTACAGTTTAGCAACTGATTAGCATGAGATATCATACTCCTGAAGCCTAACCTAAATAAAAAATAATTAAAAAAAATTGAAAGTGCGGATGAGTGGAGTCAGGAATGTTAGTTGTGTATCTTCAGGTATATCTGTTAAGGGGAAAGAATGAATACATGAATGAAAGAATGAATAAACTAGCGCTACATCTAAAGGAACGGCGACCTAAAGGAATAGATGCTGAATCCTTTCCATCAACTAGACCTTCTTCAGGACCTGCTTTTTCTGGGCATAAAGAATCAAGAGTATCTCTTGGCCCCTTCCTACCGGCTCCTGGCGTGCGGCTCCCAGAAAGGCCCTGGCTGCCATTTTCACCTGGGGAGTCGCCAGGGGTGAGACGAGCTGCTTGTACTTAGAGGTTCACTGCTGTGACACCCGTATCTACTTCTGGCTCCTTTCCTCTATTTTCTCCTCGCCACAGCGAGGTTGTCAAATATGCCCTGCCCCAGCCTTCCATCAGACACCACCCCCGGCTCCTGCCCTAGTTCGGTGCCATCTGCTTGGGGACAGAGAGGATAACAATAAGAGCTCCTCCTCCCCGAGTGCCTGCTGTGAGCTAAGTATTTACATATCTAATTTCAAATTTTCACGCAAGAAAAGCAGTAGTAGACCCATTTAAAAAAAATCTAGCAAGTAAAGCTCAAAGAAGTTAAGAAACCCCTTCAATGTTATCTGATGCAAGATTTATATCTGAGCCTTTCCTCTTTGCCCTCAGTGGAAGACACTTCTTTTTCCTCAGAAAAATATGTTAGCGTTTTCTTTGATTGACTCTCCGCTTTCCCTGAACAGCCCTCCCTGGAGAGCTCCTCTTCCCCTCTCCTCCCATGCTGGTGTCCTGAATTTCCCACAGTGATTTGGCCCATACATTGAATTTTCTGGCTTCTTGTCTGTTAGACTCAACTGCTATCTTAAAATATCTGATTAGTACTTAATAGTGTTGGCAGGTTAGAATCATATTTTTAAAAGGAAAGTATACTTAAGCGCTTAACTTTCTGGATTCACTCTTTGAGAGTACATATTATTTTTCCATGTTATACAGAGAAACCGGACAATGAAATGACCACCTGTTAGCTGCTAATGATGTTCACATGCCTTTAAAAAAGTAATTCTGGCTTTATCTGTCTATAATCTTGGCGACAAAACTCTTGGGAACATCAAGGGCACAGGAAGCCAAAAGCAGCAAACTGATGATAAAGTTTGTGCTTAGACTACTAATAAGGAAGGAGATTGTGAATCTCTAATTCCACATAATTATTTAATCTCAAGAGGGTGACATAAAACCGAATGCATGTTTTAAAAACCTAAGTTTGGGTGTTCAAATCTAGGACTGAGATCAGAGGCGTTTCATACAGCATATTACCTACTTAAAAAAAAATTTTTTTAAAGCATCAAATATAAAATATGCCAATCACTATTTCAAATGCACAGTCTAATTTGATATTGTGTGGGTGGGCCAATCATTACGCCTTTCAAATGAAAATGAATACATAAATACTGAATGAACTTAATTCAAGTACTAGATGAATATTAACTATATCCTACATTGCCAAAATATATACTAGCCCTAAAAAAGGCTTACAGCTGTAAATATCCACAAAGATTAAGAAGAGAAGTATTTTCTAAAATTAGGATTAGCATGGAAGATTAAATGACCCTTTTATTTTAATAGTGCAAAGTCCAAGGTAAGATGTGGTTTTAATTCTTTTGCTAATATGTTTTTGGATCCCTATTTAAGGTTACTGATTTCTGTGGATCTTATTTTTAAGGTAATATATCCATCCACATCCCAGATTAATATCAACTAAGTTTACGTTTCATTTGTCCACTTCACTTCAGTGTAATGGTTACAAAGCACAGGCTCTAATATCAGATTGCTTGGGATTGAACCTTGTCTCCATAACTTGTCTTTGTATAAATTGCCTTAATTCTCTGTGACTCAGTTTCCTCATCTATAAATTATGGTTAATAATAGTACCTACTTCACTGGGCAATTGGGACAATTAAATAAGTCAATATAGGATAAGCATTTAGAACACTGTGTGGTGAACAGGAAGCGTGCAATATTTGCTAGCTATCACTGTTTTTTAAATGCAAAGGGAAAAGTGAACATGAGGTTATTATGCAATTAAGTACATTTTGAAATGAATAGAATAAGTCATGTCTCCTCCCTTGTCTTCAATAATTTTCTTTCCCAATCAAAAATAAATTCTAAAAAGGAGGAATAGCTGGTGTTCTATCTGTAGGAAACTTTTCCCCCCAGTGACATCCTAAACCATTTCAAGCAAGTATTGCTGAACACAGAATGTATTTACCTCAGTGTTTCTCAAAAAAACTTTTACAAGCCTTTATTTTCTCCCAAGCTTCAGGCTTTAGAGGAATGTCAGCTCCTCCAAACCAGCAATTATATCTGAGATTCCAGAACTACTGATTATTGCTTCATATATCTTTTTATAAATATTACAAAGTGTTTAAGTAATTAACATAAACCACACACTCACAATTGAATTCTAATTCCAAAATCTTACCTTACATCTGATCCCATATGAAGTAAATGGGAGATGACAACCAGAAATTAAAAGGAAACATTCAAATGATGTAACTCTAAAATGGACCATCATATGGAAAAATCTTTTCAAATGGCATTGCAACTCTCCACAAATCACTTTATTTGCAAAGCACCATGCAGTTCAAGACATTAACATTGATAGTTTTAAACTCCTTAACACAACTAGCTAACTAAATAGGTATCTAGCAGTTGTTGAAATTATGGTATGGTTCTTCGAATAATGCCATAATTTTAAAACTCAAAGTCATCATTTACAGATTCTTAGGATCCTAATAATTTCACTTTGGAAGATATGTTATCACATATAAATAGCTTTCTTCTTCCTTGTCATATATGGGTGAGTGTGCATTTATGTTTATATATATATTTATATATATTTATACACACACACATACTCTTCCCTAATGCAAATATGTATACACATATAGTCATGTATCATATGCACTTATGTACATGTGTAGACATCATATTAGCCACCCTTCTCTACTTATCTTATTCTTCTTAAATTCAAAAAGCTAGAATGTAACTACTCTGATCTTTGGTCAGAGGGAAATGGCAGAAAAAAATGGTGATTCAGTAGTTTGAGGGTAGTAGCTTGGTAGACGATTCAGGAAAGGTACTGAAATTTTTGAGATAATGGGAAACCCATTTTGATTTTAGAAATATCTGCTTGGTCTTTCAGGAGGCTGAAACTCACACCATGAGGTATGTGTGACACCTTTTAATAATCCCCTTTTACTGAGGAAGAAGCAGGTTGGGAATGGTTAAGAGATCTGCTCAAGGCTACTGTCTAAGGGGCAAAACTGATTCTTTTAACTCATTTCTTTTAGGTATCAGGACTAGATACGACCTTGGAGAACATTTAATTCAATTCCCATATTTCTAAATCTTTCTGGTGGTCTGAAAGTGTGGAAAGTTACTTAGCCTGTTGGTTTAGCTGGGCTAACTGTGGTGGTCAGTCATACATTTGTTAATATATGGAAATCAGAGATTGAGCATATCAAGGTTTGGAGAGGCTTGACATTTCCCACTCTCAGAATCAATCACCAATCTGAATGCCATGGCTGTTACTCAGAGATTCAGACGTTTGCTGTAAGCAGAGACCATGAACTTGGAGCAATTATTTTCTCAAAAGGCATTACCAACAAGGACATGAGCAAAGCACCCAGACTGCCCTCCAGTGTATGAATCCCTGGCTGGGAAACGGCTATGCATCTTCCATAGTAGTATGAGTTTGGCTCAAATCTCATTTCCATGCATTCATATTTCATAAGCACTACATTTAGACAAAGTTAAAATGAGCAAGTAAAAAAAAGAATACCAAAAATCAAAACTTACTTAAAGATTTTCTGTGCTCTGGTTTCTGTTCTTTTATATCACTATCATAGTGACTTAGTAATTCAGTACTGGAGGATCTCTGGATTTTGAATAATTCCAGGTTTCCTGATGGACTGCTTGAATCCTTTGGCTGGGAATAACAATCAGTTAGATAGAATAATTTTACAAGGAGGAAAGTGTATGTCAAATAGTTTAGCCATCTGTTTTGATGTTAGATTTAAAGGGAAGTTTGAAATGAGATGATTATTTTGGAATTTTGGGATAGGGCCTCTATGCCAAGCTCAATAGTCAAATTTAATAATTGTTATATATAGTGCTTACTAAATGCTATGCATTACCCCCAGCTCTTCACATGCATGAACGCAATTAGATGGGTATGATCATCCTTAGTGCCCAGACAAGGAAACTGAAGCCAAAAGAGATACCTAATTTACCAAAGGCCACACATCTAGTAAATGATAGAACCAGGAGTCAAACTCAGGCAGTTTGACCTCAGAGTATGCCCTTAATGACAACAAACCGTGTGTGTGTAGGCATGAGCCCTCACACAGATCTCTACAGTGGGACTACGTGGATGATGGGGAGAAGTCAATTTTATTTTTTAAAGGTTTAGTCCCCAGATGATATAATGGAAGACTGCAATTAAATAGCAATAAAATCATACAGACAATGTTGCATTTTTCTATTGTATACCTTATTACAAGCTCTCAAGAACATTTTTTTCACAAGATTTCACAAATATTCATGTCCTAAAATCAGATGTTTAGTCTAGGGTCAATATAAAATGAGTAATTTTAAATAATTTGATGCTCTTTAAAGCATACTCTGGATGTGTGATTTGTGATAATTTCATGAAGTTCTAGATACGTGATTTTCATGAAAAGAACAATCTAGCTTAGCTGGAAAAACAAGGAAAATCAATAAAAGGATTAACATGTACTGGTATTATAACAATGAATATGGGCTTAAATATATTGATATTTATTTTCAAGAATATGTATTATAGATTGCATAAACCAAAAATGTAAAATTTTGGTAGTTATTAAGCACTTGTGTGCTTTTCTACAACCTTTTGTAAATAAATGTCTGTGTTATTTCAGGAGAAAAAATGAATACACTGTGTTTTTGAAAGAAAGAAATAAACGACATTTAGTTCCACAAATTGTGTCCTCTGCAAAGGTTTTTAGTGGGTTCTTTAAGTAATATAACTTAAAATAATAATATCTCTCAAGCTAGAAGATCCAGTTACATGCATATGTGTTATATGACTACACAATATACAATATGATTTAAATGACTACATTTTAATTAACAAAGGTAACAGCCAAAACAAATACATACCAATCTGTCAATTGCATTTTTGATAGCATGGAACCAATCCAATATGATGAAGTCAATATCTGACTGTAGAAGGAACTCATTTCCTGATACTGTTGTAATCTGGAAAAAAAAAATTGACAGGTAAGCAAACCACATAAAATAGATCTCTTACATTAAAAAGTAAAATGTTCTTTTTAAAAAACACAGTTTAATACACTGAAATATGCTCTTGTATCCCAGTAATGAAAACAATATTGACAGATAAGCAAACAATATAAAATAGATCTCTTACATTGAAAAAATATATATATTCTCTAAAAAAACAAAAACACTTTACTACACTGAAATATTTTCTTGTATTCCAGTAATTGTCTTTCTGGGAACTGGGAGACTAGGATCATTTTGAAATGCTCTCTATAAACTGTTTTTTTTCATGTCATAACAAATACATTATTGTTTTAATAATAGAACGATTAGCTCAGAATAGGACTAAAGCTGAATTACTCCAGCTCAAGGAGAAACAAGCCAGGAAGTTCAGAATAATGCAGACAGTACCCACTTAAATCAGAACCTCAGAAAAATGCACCCGGGTGTGTCAGAATTCATTCTGCACTTTTAGCTCCTTCCTGTTTGTCTTTTTTAAATCTAATAGTGTCTCTATATTTGATTTCCTTTTATGGAGGGCTCTAAAACAGATTATTTACCAAAGAGACTAATGCAGACTTTTCCAAAAGGTCATTCAAATGAATAACTTGTGGCTATTTCTACTTTCTATCATAAAGATCAATAGGAAAGTAATAAAGGACCAATTTCCCCACAAGGGAGTATATTAGAATAAAAGTTCATTTACATATTGGAACCTCTCACAGAGAGTATTTATCAAATGAACATCACTGTTCCAGATTCTCAGGGCTGTTAAGTGGTTGGCAATATTTAGCATGTAACTATACATTTTTCATTACAGTGAATCTTTTTTCTCCCCAGAATTGTAAGAGAAGGATGAGACCCTATAGAAACGAGAGCAATGTTCTTGATTTCACAGATAAAGGACTACTTAGAGAAGAATTTGATTAGAGTGGGTGTGGACATGCTTTTCATATTAGGCCATCAATCTGAACTGTGAAGATTTTCCGTTTGTATTATTGACTTTTTGTTTCAGTAGGAAGATGAACATTTCCTGACTACTGTCACATATCAAGCAAGACTGCAGAGGTTTAGAGGACTGACATTTCAAAATACTCAATCAGGAGCTAGTCACCTTTCCTCAGCCTTACTTGCTCTAAAGAGGAGGTGAATGCTGAAATGTGGCACAGGTTCAGAAAATCAGAGATCATGCTTCAGGATCTGTCTATAATTCTGTCATTAAAGTGACAATTATTACCCCAAATAGCTCACTCTGAAGGTTTCAATGATTCTTATGGTAACACTTAATGACAATGATCCTGGAGTTTTAAAGAAATCTTCGACAACACACATGCATATATATATTCACCATTTATTTTTAGAAAAACTACATAGAGGTGCAATATCACTTAGTACTGCAGTGCAGCCGTGCTTGACTGAGATGGATTCTAACTTTTTACAACTGTAAGGAGGGGAACTATTCGAAGTGTATGCAAAAAGGAAAAGGGAAAGATTAGAAAACAAGGAGAACATAATTATCCATGCCAGAATTTGGGTCAATCACTCTTTTTTTAAGTAAAATTGCATGTAAGATTTGTAATGGCTCAAAATAGCATCTAAATAGACCTGTTTTATGTATCTGGTAAAAAACTGTTAAGCTGATGTTTGCCTAATTATCTGAACACCCTTGCAATGTTCTTTACTTACGTAAAATTCCAAATATTTACTTTATAAAGTGTTACCACAGAAATAGTAATATAAAACTGTAAGGTCACCTCTAAATAACCCAAGAAAACCAGTAATGTCCTTGACCTCTACCTTAATCCTAATCTAAATTTAAATATTTAGATTATGAAAGTATTACACAATGTCATGATTTGTTAACATACACAAGGGAAAATTAACTAGTCCAAACACAATGTACAATCTAATATATTTCTCCACCATTATAAATAAACCATTATTAAAATTATAAAAGGAAACATTTTCAAAGTACAAGAAACAAACATAATTAGATTTACTGTATTTTGAGGGTTTAGAAAAGGGCCAACATAGTTCAGTTCTCAGTCTAGTAAATTCAAACAGTGATAAACGAGAAACACTTCAGCATTGCACTGCATTTTTAGTTCATACTGTGCAATGCAAAGGGGATCTTTTACTGCTAATACAACCAAAAACAAAATGTATTTTAAAAGCTTCTTTGCCAAAATATATTACTGCATTAAAAGTATGTAATCAGAGATTTATGAGTTCATTGTGGGAAGCTAGATCAGAGAACTATATGAATGCAATTCATTCAAAACATACTATCAGAGAGATACAGCTTACATTCTTTCCTCTGTCTTCCCACTACTCTTCTGAGTTACTAAGCAGTCTGGAGAAGTCTGCTACTGCTCTCTACAGTTTAAATGCATCCACTTCTTAATTACAGTCAGTAATTGACTTTGTTCTGTTCCAATCCAGTCACTCACCAGAAAGCAGTTTCAAAGTCTTTGACTGGTAAAGCCCATTTAATTCAGGTTTCTCAATCCTCTTTTTTCACATTACCCCTTTCAGTTTTCTAATAAATGGTTTGCTGAATCATATTTGCACTTTGCACAATTGAATTTCAACACTCTTGGGATAAAAAGACATCAGTAAAGAATGTTAGCTTTGACTAACCCTTTTGAATGAACAATTCCTGATGACAGTCTCAAGTGATGTAGAACTAGTTTTATGTCTATTACATAAAAGATCTGATACTCAGCCATGTTAATGTATTCTTTCTATATCATGTTTTGCCTAACTGACACATGCTGGGGAGAGGTGGATGAAGGAAGAACTTACAAAACATGACAGATTTAGGCAAGAGCTGCTAGTCTCCATTTTGCTTTGAGGCTTATTTTAGCCAAATGTCTCTTGAAATCCCTCCTCTCCACCAAGTTGAATTTTGAAGGAATATATCCTGGCACCCAAATAGTCTTAATGAAATGGGCTAGTGCTGTCAATAATAGACACCTTGAATTACCTGTCTGGGGAAATTTATCTCAAACTTTTTTACACTAAATAAGGATCTGTCTGAATTCTTGCTGGTAACAAATGCATGCCTCGGAAATTATATAAGCATATCCACTGGGCAATATGCAGAATAGATACATTCCTTAAGGCTTTTTGGTATTAATTCAACAACAGTTTTCCCTTTGGCTAGGAACCCTGTTGTAGTCCCTCTGAAGACAGAGACTGGTATATCCCGGCTCCAGACTCCACAGATAGATGTGAGGAAAGAATTTGTTTTTTAGTCTTTAATTAACAAATGGAGTATTGTTATGCTGATTTAAAACATCTTAAGGGATTTTGATGAGTAGTGTTTATGTTTATTTAACTATTGCCCTTTTCAATACTGTGAATTAAGGATCACCCTTGTCAATATGTGTCTGGCAGTTAGTCTTCCTCGTGTTAGATTTTAATTTAAATGATAAATTAACATGTAGAATGGCATTTATACTATTAAATATTTCCATACTTTGGCTCACCAGAATAGAAACAAAAACTTTTCAGAGCATCACAATTTTTCTGATGATAAGAAAATTGAATTTATTGTGAAGCATTTGAAAAAAATAGTGAAAAAGCAAATTAAAACTATTGATAGCTCCATATTGAAGACATTTTAATTCAGTTATTGCCAGTCATTTATAAATAATAATCAATGTGTACCATAATGATTAATGGATGACTATGTGATAGAGATCTCATCAGCACATCCTATTTGATAGTTAAATATTGTAGGCTACTTCCTTTCCAGTTGACCTCAAGTGCGTGTCGGGAGACCATCAAAGATGTAAGAGATAATAACTGACATGTATTCCACTCTTTGACCGAAGCACCTTTCCTATTTCAGAATAAACCCCACAGATAATTCCTTGTTCAGAAGACTGAGGATGTGTTTCTGACCAAATATCCCCCTAATCGTAAACAAGGACTGATAAAAGATCCATTAAGTGCAAGGCACATCGCTAGAAACTAGGAATACACACCCCAACCCTCAAGAGCTTATAATCTGTTTTATGTAAATTGGATATATGCATATAAAGATAAATAACAATGGAAAATGGCTTATACTAAGTCCCAATGTGAGTGGCACAGACAATGCTCATGTCAACATGTCAGAGGGAGTAATTACTGCAGACACATTTACATCATGGAATTATGTATAAACTGTTGGTCATGATAGGTTATTCTTTAAAGGTTGATTGTATCAGAACTTTAGTATATTAAGAATATGAATACCACCACCTGGTATGCAAAGTAATATCAGCTTTAATGATCTCAAAGCACATAATAAGCATTCTTCAAATGCAGCACTATCATAAAGTAATTTGACAAATGAAAAAAATGAGAAAAATGAGAATGCTATTCTATCAAATTGGCATCATTTTAAATGATAGAATTAAGAGATTACAAAGATCTTAATTTCTAATTCACTAGTCCTCAGCAAACCATGGTATACAGTCAAGGATTCTGTGTTTGGGTAAAGGGTCATGATGATTTGGCTTCAGTTGTGAAATTTGGAATAAAAACCTTAGGCAAAATTCTTTACTGTTATTCTAAAGAGAGCAGCACACTTTTACAAGATCCCCTACCATCCTTATTCAGAGATTTTTCCCTCTCCCTCCTCCTACTCTTCCTCCTTATTTTTTTCCTCAAAAACATCCATTATTCTACTATGAAAAAATATATTTAAAATAGAATTGAGGCATCTGAAAAACTCCTTCAAATCCTAGAAAGGACTAAAACAATCTTACATTTATCTTTACCTTAAATATCTTTTACGTTTTGCTTAGGATCAGTCTTGGACTGTGAACCAAAGAAGGATTTATTCCATCTTAACGAAGCTGAAGCTCTATATAAAAAATGTGTAATAAAATATGGCAAATATCCAAAAAGCCTTAAAAAATTTTAAATTATGTTGCTACAGAGATTCTGCAAATAAATGGATTACCCATTTAAAAGGAATGGAATTTAATTACTATTATATTTGGAGATACTTTGGACTTCGTGATGAATCATTATACTTGAATTAAATTAAGTAGATACAAAAGTTATGGAAAAATACACTAAATTCACTTGAAGGAAATACATTTTTGTTATTAATTTTGGATATATCTCTATTGAATTTTAACAGCATAAAAGACAGGCATATATATTTGGCTACATCATAGTGAGATATTAAGATCTAAAACTGAAGCAATAATGCTTTAAAAAAAAAGACCCTCAGATTCCTATTTTTTCATCTTGCATCACACTCCACATTTGAGATAGAAGACCAAATAAAGGGTGTCATTGTTATACTAATAGTTAAATTACTTGGTCTCAAAGGTGTTTATGACCATCAAAGAAATTCCATTATCAAGCTGCATGTCTGTCTCAAATTACAGTCTGATTTGAGTACCTCCTAACATTTTTCTTAACATGTCAAGCAAGGTTAACATAAAACTAAGGGTAAAATATCAGTTAGAAGTAAAAGGTCTTCCATTTGTCTTTCTAAAAGCGTTACTTGTTAAAACATTTTGTGAGAAAGTATCTGCCTTGTGTTGCCAATGTTGCTAGATGTTAAGTAAATATATGCTGATTAAAAAAAAAAGTTGCTTTGGCAACCCTCTTATTAAAATGCATTTGTAACCCCCATCTGTCATGAAAGTTTTGAAAAGTTTGTTTACTTTGGAAAGCAGCCTTATCCAGGGTTACCCTAGCAAACAATGATAGCAGTCTTCAGAAGTTGTGTGAGGAACAAGCCACTAGGGATCCATTTTTGTTTTAATTGGCACACACAAACACTTTTCTGGTCTGTCAAGAAGATCAAGCTAATATGCATGTAGGGTGTTATATTCTCAGCTTTGGGGAGCAGTAAAGCTCCCTTTATTTAAGTAATTTAAATGATAGACTGCAAAAACTTTGCAAGTCAGAAAAATGTTTTATACTTTCTTGGGGAATATTTGTTTTAAGCAACAGAAAATGTTCTACATATCTAAAGATGTTGAACCTTATGTTATAATTACTCTCCTTCTTCTGACTCTGTGAAATATTCTTAAATCCACATGCTACTAAATAAGCCTGGCCACCAATGGATCTTGCATTTCCACGACTCCCTCTGTGTTAACAAATGTGCGTTCATTAGTTTCCAGATGTTTATTGGATACGTTTTCAGTGTGTTTGGGGTTGATTGATTTTCATGTACATTTATTGTAACCCTCAGTGGTGTCATCATATCAAAATAACCTGCCCATGTAAGCAATTTCTTATTTAATGGAAAGTAAACAAATGTTGAGCTACATACACGACAGATCTCAAGTGCATTCCGAAATCTAAGATTTAAGGCCAACCTTTCAAGAAACAGTGCTTTTTAATTGAAATTGAGCTGTACCTTTGACACCCAAATAATTTGGTCTGTGTATTCATATAACACAGAATTGTTCTGCATAAGAAAATCGGTCCTGAAGTGAACATTCACACCCCATATCACTTGCCCTCTCTACCTTTCTGTGTGTTAACAAAATACCCCAAACCAAAATTCATTTCACACATACAAATGTTGAACAAAAACTCGTGCTCATTCTTTTATCTGTAGTAAAATATTTTAAGTACTGAGAAACAGTCTTCTCAATATTCATGAAAGAATACTATCCAAGTAATTAGTAGATAGTTTAGCAGTTTCCACAGTTTTGCAGTCAGCTACACCAAAACTTTTGCCTGTGGTGGTGCTCATATGAAAAACAAGTGAAAAAATGACTAATCGAAGCAGTTGGTGTATAAAGATATCAGCTTACAGTTTTATTTCTCTTAATGTTAATTTTTAAACTTGACGGAAATAGTTGTCTGTAGATAAACTAATCATCCTAGGACTTGTGTGCCCATGGCTCAGTCACGGCCAACCACAGGTAGGTTTCTAATCTGAGCTATGTTCACTGTGCAAAATTCTCATCTAGTCACATGACATTTGGGAACCTTCAGCTTCCACTATGATCAGATTGGAATGATTTTATTATTTCTGCCATTATTTAAAGTAATGCCTAATTTAAAATTTTTAACAAATATGAAAGTATAACAAACATAAATCTCCCTTCATCAAGGTATTCTGAATTGTTCTCTATTATTGTATATTTTCTTGACCCATGTATAAACATTATATATGTGTTTATATTTTAATGAAAATATCATGTCATAAACTTTTTATGCATTGAATTATCTATACTACCGTCATCTCCCACACGGATTTCATAACAGCATGTTTTGGTTTCCCCATTGTCTCATCCATGCTTTCCTTTCCAGTCCATCCTCTGTACTGCAGCCATAGTGATCTCTCTGAGATCTGGACCTGATCATCCCATGACATGATATCATTCTGAGGTTCCCCACGGCTGTACACTGCAGTACAAATTCTTTATTTTAGCCTTCCAGACCCCGCATGCTCTGCCACCTACCCACTCTGTAGCCTCCTTCCACTCCACATTTCACTCTACATCTCTACCAGCCAGCCATATAAATATTTTTTTGTTGTCCCTAGCTGTCCTATACCAATTCTTATTTCTTCCCTTAGAACACATTGTTTTCACTGCCCAGAGCCCTCTGATTTCCTCTATCATATCCATTCATATCAGTTTAGATGTTACCTTTACACCAAAGTGTTCTCTGAAATAGGAATCCATCCTAAGTGCTCTCATGAAATCCTGCTCCTACTTTACTATAGGACATATTGGTCTACATTACAATGCCCTGTTGATTTCTCTGTTCTCCCCACTACCCTATAATTACTCTGAAGCCAAAGGCAATTGTCACACACACCCAGTGTGTGGTTGCACAACCCACACCTAAGGGCATTATCTAAATAATAAATAGATAAACCTTATCTACTTATGTCTTTCAGTGAATGCATGATATCCTATTGTTTGATATGCCATAAAATATTTAATTCATCCTCCATAAAATGAAATTTTGAAGGTTACAATACCATTGCATTCTTTCAGACAACATAAGTAGTTTATTTTGACATCCACTGATAACACTTTTAGCAGAGCAGAGTAGGCAGTCCATTTGGAAGACTGGGAACAGCAGTCTGAAATGATAGTTTCCCATCAGTCAACAAGTCTTGACTTCAGACAATTGGGTTAAACTTGGAGGAGTCAGGAAGCAACAAGAGTGAGTCTGTATTTCAATGCACACCCCTAGAATAGAATGTCCCTGGTTATATTCCAAAGCCACCATGTGCTTTGCAGGGATGATCCATACTAGATCATCTAGGAATCTCACCCTTTGTATAGACCTTTGTAGTTGAGAGTTGGCAATATGGGAAATTGGACACACATTTGAGATTTTTCTAAAGTTAATCCTGAAGTTAATAGATCAAGAGAACATCAGTGATGCAAAGGTGCTCATTGCTGGTCTATCAACCTTGCAGCAATTAATTTCAGTAAAATGCTCTTAAAATCAATAAACAAGCAAACTGTGGGTGGACAGGTGGCAGTAGTTACATTAACAATAATTTTATTTGGAACTTTTAGCTTATTTAAGATACAGTGACTTAAGCAGAAACAGCTATTGTTGCCACTAGTTTATTACTCACACATGTCTCCTATTAATAAGTGCTGAGATTGCACAACAAGAATAAAAGATGTTCCAGGATGTATCTCTATGCTATTGTAACATATTTGGCCATGATTATGAGTGTTTATAAAACATTCAAGAATTGTTCCATGTCTACTTACATTAATGAGAACACCTGTTAACTTTAGTGCTGTACAGACTTATTTGCATTAGATTCAGGTTTTTGCATACTGTACATCATTTTCTGAAACAATTAGATGCTTATAGAGAAATATAGCTGAGCGAAAAACAGCAGCTTGAATGCCTTCCGGCTCAAGACAATTCAACTCCAGGTTTCAGTGAAAAGAAGAAATTGGCTGAATTACAATACTGCCAGTTAGAAGAGAATGTAGGTGTATTTTATATTTTTTACACTCTGAGAACAGAAGATACATATAAAAATCTGTGCTTTAATCTTCAAGTGAAATTATAGCCAACTGAGACTGTTCCCAGACAAAGATGCCAACCCATAAGGGATGGTAATGGCACCACAATTGTAGATTTCTCCATAAGCTTTAGGGCCTCCTAGCTATCCAAAGATGGTCTCTTTACTAGTCTCAGAAAGCTGTATGATTCCCACAGGTCTTTTGACCAAATGAGGAAATATGCAGAATATCATCCACCTTGTGTTGTTTACGACCTTTGCCCCAGAGCACTTTCTTTGGGAATGATAAAGCTGAAGTAGCTGAGGACATCCTCTGAGCCAGCCACTTCCAGCCTGCTGGTCACAGATAACCAAAGCCCACCACTTTAGGAAAAGCCACATAGTTCCATTGCAGAAGCCTGTGAATCTGCCTTATTCATTACTCAGAGAACACAGTTGCAGCATTCATAGGTCCCACTCTATTGACACGTCTGTCTGCCACTCCCCATAGGATGTTAAAGCTTCTGTGATTTAAATATTTTCAGTTATTGAAAAGGGAGAACTTGCATAAATCTGTGGATTCACAGCCTCTATTATCATCATTATATTTAAGAGGTGCAATATTTACATCAAAATGACTCAGTTGGTGATACATTCTAAAGATAAATGTGTATTTATGATCTGAAGAAGTGTGATTTATAACTACTTTGTTAGACATAAACAGTGTGCCTCTATGCTGTTCTAGTAAACACAGATTAGCTAGGGTACAGAGGAACTATTCTCACAGGATTAATGCCACCTTGACCTGGGAAATGAGGGACTGAGAACTGCCCTTGGACAATGTGTAGATTACAAGAAGGAATGGTACCTATTTCCCTCTCTGATGTCTCACTACATTGTCTGGGCAGAATAACAGATATTAGGGAGGATTTGGGGATCAACTAGTGAAGTTTTATTGTCTGGCATCCAAACTTCATAATTCGAGAAGTGAAGTTAATACTCTAGTAAAATCTTACTTTTGGTTTCTGAAAATTTTGTAATTGTATTTAACCAAAACCTTGACAATTTCCATTCTGACTTCCATTAATAGCATTACCATTCATTAAAGATGATAGACTAGTTAATTGTATGTATAACTAGGAAGTTCATGAGTGAGGAGAAATTTCTCTTTTCCCATGAATTCTAGACTTAAATTGAAAATATTGAATATTTTTTTCCTGAAAAATGTGCCAATATGATAATTCTGACTATTGGGAAAAATGCCTGTTTATTCAAAGGGATTCTTTAAGAAAACATGAAAAAGGAGCATGAAGAAATAAAAGGCATCCAGACTGGCAAGGAAGAGGTTAAAGTGTCACTATTTGCAGATGACAAGATATTGTACATAAAAAACCAAAGAATCCATTCCAAAACTACTAGATCTAATATCTGAATTCAGCAAAGTGGCAGGATACAAAATTAATACACAGAAATCTGTTGTATTCCTATACACTAATGATGAACTAGCAGAAAGAGAAATCAGGAAAACAATTCCACTTACAATTGCATCAAAAAGAATAAAATACCTAGGAATAAACCTAATCAAGGAGGTGAAAGAACTATACCCTGAAAACTACAAGACACTCGTGAGAGAAATTAAAGACACCAATAAGTGGAAATACATCCATGCTCATGGATAGGAAGAATTAATATTGTCAAAATGGTCATCCTGCCTAAATCAATCTATAGATTCAGTGCAATCCCTATCAAAATACTGACAGCATTCTTCATCGAACTAGAACAAATAGTTCTAAAATTCATATGGAACCACAAAGACCCTGAACAGCCAAGGCAATCCTGAGAAGGAAGAATAAAGCTGGGGGGATTATGCTCCCCAATTTCAAGCTCTACTACAAAGCCATAGTAATCAAGACAATTTGGTACTGGCACAAGAACAGACTCATAGATCAATGGAACAGAATAGAGAGCCCAAATATAAACCTACACATATATGGCCAATTAATATACTATAAAGGAGCCATGGACATACAATGGGGAAGTGACAGCCTCTTCAACAGCTGGTGTTGGCAAAACTGGACAGCTACATATAAGAGGATAAAACTGGATTATTGTCTAACTCCACACACAAAAGTAAACTCAAAATGGATCGAAGACTTGAAT
>JAVSCE010006677.1:0-15349 GCA_032199065.1 Smutsia gigantea | reverse complement strand
ATAGAGTATAACAGTAACCATTGTCACCATGCTGTACATTCAATCTCCAGAATTTATTCATCTTATGACTGAAATTTTGTACCCTGTGACCAACATCTCCCCCATTTCCCCCAACCCCAGACCCTGACCATCACCATTCTTTTGATATTTGTGACTCTGGCAGAAACCCAGGCTTTCAGTGTAGGACAGATTAAAGGCAAATTTGTGATGAACAGGGACAAGGTTTAGGAGATTCTGGGGGTACCAGGGCACTTTTGAGCTTTGGCTTAAGCAGGAAAGGATGCTCAAACAGGAGAGGATAAAGAGACTTAGAGGACAGGTCTGACTGAGGGCCTTTATGTACACAACCCAACAACTCTCTTGTTGGCCCAGGCATCTTCCCCTTACAGTATTAAAAAAAACTCACCATGTTCAGACCTCAATTAAACAAATATTTATTGAGCATCTTGTTCTTTAAAGAAGGAGACAGACAATACATATAATTACAATGTAAGGTGATAGGCACAATGGTAGTGCAAGGACAGTGTGCTCTAGAAGCCCAGGTGAGAAGCACTTTGTAGTTTAAGCCCTTATCCATTCAGTAAAAAAATATTTACTGGGCACCTACTATGTTCTGAGCACTAGGTGCTGAGAATGCAGTGGTAAGTAAAAAAGAATTGACCCTTGCTCTCCAGGGGCTTATAGTCTGGGAGAGAAGAAAATTACACAGCTATACTCCCCAGGTTTGATCAGTTTAGTTATTCTGGCAACATAGATAACGTTCCTAATAGGGAGTAAAGCTTCATCTTTTGACCTGAATTGGTTGTGTATGTGTGTGTGTGTAAAATCTCTCTAGACAGAGGTAGAAGTAAAGGTAGAGGTAGAGGTAGAGATAGATGTATATATATGCAAAGCTAGACAGGGTGAGTAATGCATACTGCTGTAACAAGCAGTCCTCAAATCAAAGTGGTTAAACACAATAACAGTTTATTTTTTGTGAACTTCATAGCCCAATATGGACTGATGGGGGTCAGAATTTACAGATTCCACTCTATGCACCCATGCTCTCATTTTGGTACATACCTTTTTCCTATCCTGCATTGTTTTTTATCCTTGTTTGTATATACCTTATCTCCCTAAGTATGTTTCTAGCTGTCTTTAGAATCTTAGACCTCTGTGTTTCCCCAGGGCCTGTCATATGTTTGTTGAAGATAATTTTCTAGATGTGTGCAGATTATTAAATCACATAATGGAGCATATTCAAAGTGAGTTAAATCATAGGTGGTTAAAGCAGGGAAAAGAATTTGGAGATCATTTAATCCCAACTACCTCATTTTACAGATGAGGAAACTGAGAAACTAAAAAATAATCTTAAGACTATCATTTCTCTCAAAGAATCTCACCCAACACAGTCAGCCAAGTGGAAGCCCTGTGTCATATGGAAAGGGCATTGTGGGACCAGAGAAGATGATTAACTATGGCGTTCCCTGCTTCCTATTACCTTGCAAGGTAGGCTAGAGCAGTGTTGTAGTAAATCCACAGTATTCAGTGTTTCTGGTCCTTGGACCCTCTTCCTCATCCCATAAATTGATATGTACAAGGATCCTTTCAAATATATAGCAAGATTTATAAAGAAATGAAGCTAAGCCAAAAAATAAAAATAAAACCAAGGTCATGCATACAGTTTAGGGATGTCTGGCATACACTTTCTTAGTATTCTGGGCAAATCTTTGGCAGGCTAGTTGTAATCAAAGTCTCCTCTGGAAGTTAATCAAGACACTAATTTGAATTGAAACAAGTGGGGGGAAAAATTAGCTCATCTGACTACAGTAAATTGAATTCCAGAGGAGTCAGACTCTGGTTATGATTTTCCTTTGGAAGTCTCAAAATCTAGAAGCAAATCTCAACCTCATAGAGTTCAAGCAGCTCAAGATGAGTTTGGGAAAGGTTTTATTTCAGACTATACCTCTCAAAAGACTGGGCTTGCTGGACAGTCAAAACCATGTCATTGCAATGAATACAACATGTACATGGTCATTACATATTTTACATGAAAAAGCAGACTCAAACTGGGTTTAGAATTTTCCATACAATTTATCACTTGCTGCAAAAAAAAGAGACTTATTATTTTAATATTAAGGCAAACATCTGTTTGTGCCAGAATTCTACTCGATGTACATTAACTTATCTCCTGTATTTGTCACATTTGCATTTTGAAAATATGATGCTTTTAAAGGAATTCTGGAAACATAAATCCCACAAAACAATATAATTTCCTCTGTTCATTTACTAATATTTTTATCCTGACATAAATGAAAAGATGGCCCCAGTGTTCAGAGACTTCTGTTATTCTCAACCATGAATTTCAGATGAACTTTCGAATTTCAACATTTTCCTTCCTCTGGGTCAGATAGTATTTTCAATTATTAAAACCATAATCTTGAAGACAAGCATAATTTTTGTAGCTTACTTGTAAATTTGTAATTTTAATGACTTAGTTTATGCTGAACATGAATAATAAACTATCACCTATTAAACCTGGAGAGCACCAGAAGTTACTAATATGATTTACAATGCACTGCAAAATGGGATTCATTATTATCTTGCGTTTTAAAGATTTGCAGTAGAGTAGTGTAAACAAGTATTTACTTTAATTAAGGAAATAGCAAGGATTTTTAGGGGTGTATTTTATGTGGAAAATAATTATCCAATAACCAGAAAGCTCATACTTGTTAAAAAGAATTCTCTACCTTTACTGAATTCTACCAGAAAATCTGTTCTTACTTTTGAAAGACAGTAAGGCATTTCTAAAAGCTGATATACACGCTACTGATGGCCCCTTTCAGTTCTTGACAGCTCACCCTGTCTTTAAAGCAAGGTCAGTGGGAGGGCTTTTACTCAAGGGAAAGAGAATTTGAAGTATCCATGTTACTTTTCTTTTCTTAAATTACCTTTGTAGAGCAAGACATTTATTAGTGGGCCTTGACAGATCCTTGAGACTTACAAAATCACAGGTGGAGTGATAATAGGCTAACTTTAGATCATGCTCAAACTCCTCAGCGACCATCCTTTCGGCAACCCCCCCACCCCACCCCATAATCTGGGCCTACCATGCTATCTATGTTTGTCTCTGTCTGCTCTCTAATTTTAACATCTGCTTTTGTTCATATTTGGTTTAAAAATGGGTTTTAGAGGGGCTGCTATTCCATATGAATTTGAATCTTTTTTAAGTGCACTTATATTAGCTAATCAAGTCAAATTCCTCTAACCTACATGGAAGAACTTTTCTCTCACTTACTAAAATTTAACTCATTCCTCAAGCCCAGGTCATCCCTATTTCTTTCCAGGAAGCCCTTGACAACTAATCTAGTTAATGCTGATCTTCACATAATTTAAATACCCATAATACTTCAAATGTATCAGTGCTTGGATATCTCATATGTAGGCATATTATTCTCTAGTGGCTTATATAAAATATGTAATGTACAGGTATAACCTTAATTTTAATATAAACAACATTTATATTTTATTAGAAACAGACTAGAACCAGAGTTTAATAGTTACAACATTTTCTTCTAGGGAAGTTATAACTGATTTTAGAGATACTGCCACTGCTCCAGAATTTGGGGGGAAAATGCTTTCAGAGAAAAATTCCATCCCATTTCTTCATGTAACGTCATGATCTTGTCCCCAAATGAAATTATCCAGCTTGATAACTCATTTCATTTGACAGACTTTATTCCAACTTATTTTTTTACATATTTATGAAATTTAAATTTAACCTCAAAGATAGATTTCCACTAGTGAATAGGATAAGAGTGCGTTTCAGGTTTAGAACCCAATCACTAAAGAAGAGTTTTGGAAATGTTTGCAGCGGTGTAATAAGTGTATGGCTCCCTAAGGTGACCACTTTGAATGAGACAATCCTCATTTGTTTGTATAAATTCTACTGTATTGTTAAAAATAAATCCATGATTGTTGTGTTCTCAGGAGGCATATAGTAGAGTGTATATTAAAGTGTATATACAAGTCTTATTGCCTCAACCATAATGTAACCTCATGCCTCAATCAGGCATTTAACCTCAGGAAAGTTACTTAAGTTCTCTGTATCTCATTTTTCCCATCAGTCAAATGGTAATAATAGGGCCTGTCTCACAGGATGCTATGAAAACTAAATGAGGATTCATCAAAGCAGTTACACATTGAGCTTGCCATGGAGTAAATGTTAGCTGCTATTGTTTTTATTATATCATTGGTTCTTTGGAAACCCTTGTTTGTGTCTACCCTCTTTTCTCAAATCCTGTGGTCAGATTTCATAATTTTCACCCCAGTCGTCTTGTATCGAGTGACCATGCACAACACTCCTGCTGAAAATCATTTTTATCTGTTTCTGAGTTACTCCTTTCCTTGGAACCTCTTAGTGGCGTCCTACTTAATTCTGTTCCAACTTCAAACCCGTTGAAGCCAGTTTCAATGCTTATATCCGATTACACTCATTGAAGTCAGAGACTATACTTCTTTCTGGTATCTAGTACCATGTAAATTACATTAATAAATAACAATAATACCATAATGAGCTACATTGCAGAACTAGCAGCAACCTGAAAGGCACTTACGGGACATACTTGTGGGAAATCTAATTTTTTTTCTAAAATGAAACTCTCCAGTTTGAAGCCACAAAGCGATTGGCCATAATGCAGAATCACACATGAAGCAATTGAAAAACTCACCCCTTCTAAAACTAGCATGGACAGCTGATGCTGTTAATGAACAAACCCAGGGATCACTGGCTTGACCTTGTACATAGATGAAAACAGAGTGGGTTAGGAGATGGAGGCTTTCCAGAGTGGTTTAAAAAATGGTCAGAGGTTGTTCTACTTGAATAACCTTCCTATCCATGTTGAAAATGGGACAAGGGAGCAATCAGATCTAAAGTAGAAAATTACAGCCCAATTTGTGTTCAGGTCTACCCTGTTCTCCTTTTGGCGTCCAGAGCCACTGCCTCACACCCGGCACTAAATGTACCAGAGAACGAGACTTTGGCATTTGACAGAGCACATTGTCAAAGTTCTTATCGTTCACTTGACCTAAATTAATGGAAGCATTCATGATGAGAGTGCACCAGTAAAGTTAAAGCACATTAAACTGAGACCTTTTGTCTCTGCAGAATAATGTTCTGTTTTGAGATTTCTCATTACACAAAGTAATGGAACAGCCAAATCACTATGTACATCTGTGTTTGTTGATACTTGACATTTGGTTTTAAAGTGAGATTTAGGAGGACCCTTATTTAATTTGGGCTGGACTCTCCTGTGATCTAATTTATTTGCTGCCATTTGGATTTCATTTCTATAGTTGAGCATCCAGTTGCCCCAGCATAAAATTAAAAGGCCTTCTTCCTTTGGTTAATTATATGTACCATATTCTGAACCATTATTCAGTTCATTTACCTTGAAGAGTTAGAATTACCCATATCTCAGGGCCATAGACAAAGGGCATTCTCAACTAAAGCTGTGCTTTGGAGAGCTTTCGCGATATAGTTGCAATTGCTGTTAGTTCAAAATCAAACTCCTTAAACTAGCATTTGAGGCCTTCTATAATCTAGTCCTAGTTTGCCTTAGCCTTTCATAAAATCCTTGCCCATTCCCTGCACGAGGTACTTGCTTAATAAATCAGTCATGTTTTCTTTCTCCCTGGCTTTCCTTGTTGTACTTTAATTAACCTGATGTCTTCATACTTGTCTGCTGTTCAAACTACCTATCCTTTAAAGACCACTGAAATCCCACCCTTTCTTTAAAGTTTTCCTTGTCATATAGTCCCTATTTCTCTCTTTTCTGTAATTTCTTTGGGGCTAGGTGCTAGATGCTACTGGCTAGTTGATAAATGTTTCATATAGGTAGACCTTTTCCACAAGATTTTAATGGCCAAGTGGGAAAGGACCACATCTTACTCATTTATATATCCTCCAAAGTGCCCAGCACAGTGCCAAGCTTATAAACAACACTTACTGATCTATGATCAAGTGATTAATTGGCCTACTATATTTTTGAAATTGTTCACTTGATGAGTCTGTAGTGCTCACCATAAGGGGGATTCTGAGAATTTCTTGAAGAATGAAATATGGGGTTGAATTTCATTTGAAAGTGCAATTATGTGGTTCTGGAAGGATAAAAGTGTTTCTTTGTTGTTATTTGCTTTTTAGCTATAATAGATTCAGTAAATCCCCTTCTGATTTAACATGGAATCAGGTGGTAAGCAGCTGTTAGGTTTCTAATCCTGAAATCCATAAAATAAAATTGGACTTTCAACTGGAATATTTATTTTTAAGAGTGCTCTATTAGACATATGTTTTCATATAGACTATTCAGAACCCAACTACATCTGTAAGAGAGTTGCTACCACAGGGTAGCCTGAATAAATTGGGTTTTTGTGTCACTAAACTATATTCAGGGACTTAAGAGTGTTTGCAGAAAGCTAGGTCAAAAAGTTAATATAAAGAAGGATTAAAGAATTTGAAAGATCAGGCACCTATTAGATGTTTATAGTACTTTACGATTATACCTTGGATTTTCTAAGGAATCTGCACAATTCTCAAATTTCACTATTAAAAGCCCACTTACTAGTTTAAAATAAAAACATTCTGTAAGTAGTTTTTCCAGAAAAGCATTTCATAAGTTTTCTTTATTGCTTCACGAGCTTTAAAAGGATAAGAATGGATATATTTCAGTTTTTTTTAATTTTGGTATCGTTAATGTACAATTACATGAGCAACATTATGGTTACTAGATTCCCCCCATTATCAAGTCCCCACCACATACCCCATTACAGTCACTGTCCATTAGCATAGTAAGATGCTATAGAATCACTACTTGTCTTCTCTGTGTTATACTGCCTTCCCCATGTCCCCCCCACTGCTACATTATACATGCTAATCGTAATGACCCTTTTTCCCCTTTATCCCTCCCTTCCCACCCATCCTTCCCAATCCCTTTCCCTCTGGCAACTGTTAGTCCATTCTTGGGTTCTGTGAGTCTGCTGCTGTTTTGTTCCTTTAGTTTTTTCTTTGTTCTTATACTCCACACATGAGTGAAATCATTTGATACTTGTCTTTCTTCGCCTCGCTTATTTCACTGAGCATAATACCCTGGAGCTCCATCCACGTTGTTGCAAATGGTAGGATTTGTTTTCTTCTTATGGCTGAATAATATTCCATTGTGTATATGTACCGCCTCTTCTTTATCCATTCATCTACTGATGGACACTTAGGTTGCTTCCATTTCTTGGCTATTGTAAATAGTGCTGTGATAAACATAGGGGTGCATATGTCTTTTTCAAACTGTGCTGCTGCATTCTTAGGGTAAATTCCTAGGAGTGGAATTCCTGGGTCAAACAGTATTTCTATTTTTAGGTTTTTGAGGAACCTCCATACTGCTTTCCACAATGGTTGAACTAGTTTACATTCCCACCAGCAGTGTAGGAGGGTGCCCTTTCTTCACATCATCACCAACATTTGTTGTTGTTTGTCTTTTGGATGGTGGCCATCCTAACTGTTGTGACATGATATCTCATTGTGGTTTTAATTTGCATTTGTCTGATGATTAAGGATGTGGAGCATCTTTTCATGTGCCTGTTGGCCATATGAATTTCTTCTTTGGAGAAGTGTCTGTTCAGGTCCTCTGCCCATTTTATAATTGGCTTATTTGCTTTTTGTTTGTTGAGGTGCATGAGCTCTTTATATAATTTGGATGTCAACCCCTTGTCGGATATGTCATTTATGAATATATTCTCCCATACTGTAGGATGTCTTTTTGTTCTGCTGATGGTGTCCTTTGCTGTACAGAAGCTTTTCAGCTTGATATAGTCCCACTTGTTCATTTTTGCTTTTGCTTCCCTTGCCCGGGGAGATATGTTGATGAAGAAGTCACTCATGTTTATGTCCAAGAGATTTTTGCCTATGTGTTTTTCTAAGAGTTTTATGGTTTCATGACTTACATTCAGGTCTTTGATCCATTCTGAGTTTACTTTTGTGTATGGGGTTAGACAGTAATCCAGTTTCATTCTCTTACATTTGGCTGTCCAGTTTTGCCAACACCAGCTGATGAAGAGGCTGTCATTTCCCCATTGTATACCCATGACTCCTTTATCATATATTAATTTACCATATATGCTTGCCCATTTATATCTGGGCTCCCTATTCCGTTCCATTGGTCTGTGGGTCTGTTCTTGCACCAGTACCAAACTGTCCTGATTACTGTGGCTTTGTAGTAGAGCCTGAAGTCAGGGAGCATAATCCCCCCAGTTTTATTCTTCCTTCTCAGGATTGCTTTGGGTATTCGGGGTCTTTTGTCATTCCATATGAATTTTAGAACTATTTGCTCTACTTCATTGAAAAATGCTGTAGGTATTTTGTTAGGATTGCATTGAATCTGTAGATTGCTTTCAGCAGGATGGCCATTTTGACAATATTAATTCTTCCTATCCGTAGGCACAGGATGTGTTTGCATTTATTGGTATCTTCTTTAATTTGTCTCATGAGCATCTTGTAGTTTTCAGAGTATAAGTCTTCCACTTCCTTGGTTAGGTTTATTCCTAGGTATTTTATTCTTTTTGATGCAATTGTGAATGGAATTGTTTTCCTGATTTCTCTTTCTACTAGTGCATCACTGGTGTATAGGAATGCAACAGATTTCTGTGTATTAATTTTGTATCCCGCAACTTTGCTGAATTCAGATATTAGATCTAGTACTTTTGGAGTGGATTCTTTAGGGTTTTTATGTACAGTATCATGTCATCTGCAAACAGGGACAGTTTGACTTCTTCCTTCCCAGTCTGGATGTCTTTAATTTCTTTGTGTTGTCTGATTGCCTTGGCTAGGATCTTCAGAACTATGATGAATAAAAGTGGGGAGAGTGGGCATCCTTGTCTTGTTCCCGATCTTAAAGGAAAAGCTTTCAGCTTCTCGCTGTTAAGTATAATGTTGGCTGTGGGTTTGTCATATATGGCCTATGTTATGTTGAGGTACTTGTCCTCTATATCCATTTTGTTGAGAGTTTTTATCATGAATGGATGTTGAATTTTGTCAAATGATTTTTCAGCATCTATGGAGATGATTATGTGGTTTTTGCCCTTCTTTTTGTTGATGTGGTGGATGATGTTGATGGATTTTCGAATGTTGTACCATCCTTGCACCCCTGGGATGAATCCCACTTGATCATCATGGATGATCTTTTTGATATAATTGAATTCAGTTTGCTAATATTTTGTTCAGTGTTTTTGCATCTATGTTCATCAGGTATATTGGTCTGTAATTTTCTTTCTTTGTGGTGTCTTTGCCTGGTTTTGATATTAAAGTGATGTTGGCCTCGTAGAATGAGTTTGGGAGCATTCCCTCCTCTTCTACTTTTTGGAAAACTTCAAGGATGATGGGTATTAGGTCTTCACTAAAGGTTTGATAAATTTCAGCAGTGAAACCATCTGCTCCAGGGGTTTTGTTCTTAGGTAGTTTTTTGATTACCAATTCAATTTCTTTGCTGGTAATTGGTCTATTCAGATTTTCTGTTTTTCCTGGGTCAGTCTTGGTAGGTTGTATTTTTCTAGAAAGTTGCCCATTTCTTCTAGGTTATCCAGTTTGTTGGCATATAATTTTTCATAGTATTCTCTCATAGTTTTTTGTATTTCTGTGGTGTCTGTAGTGATTTTTCCTTTCTCATTTCTGATTCTGTTTATGTGTGTAGACTCTCTTTTTTTCTTGGTAAGTCTGGCTAGCAATTTATCTATTTTGTTTATTTTCTCGAAGATCCAGCTCCTGCTTTCATTGATTCTTTCTATTGTTTTATTCTACTCACTTTTATTTATTTCTGCTTCAATTTTTATTATGTCCCTCCTTCCAGTTACTTTGGGCCTCATTTGTTCTTCCTTTTCTAGTTTCATTAATTGTGAGTTTAGACTGTTCATTTGGGATTGTTCTTCTTTCCTGAGGTAGGCCTGTATTGCAATATATTTCCCTCTTAGCATGGCCTTCGCTGCATCCCACAGATTTTGGGGTGTTGAACTGTTGTCATTTGTCTCCATATATTGCTTGATCTCTGTTTTTTATTTGGTCATTGATCCATTGATTATTTAGGAGCATGTTATTAAGCCTCCATGTGTTTGTGGGCTTTTTCATTTTCTTTGTGTAATTTATTTCTAGTTTCATACCTTTGTGATCTGAGAAGCTGGTTGGTACAATTTCAATATTTTTGAATTTACGGAAGTTGTTTTGTTGCCTAGTATATGATCTATTCTTGAAAATGTTCCCTGTTCACTTGAGAAGAATATGTATCCTGTTGCTTTTGGGTGGAGTGTTCTGTAGATGTCTGTTAGGTCCATCTGTTCTAGTATGTTGTTGAGTGCCTCTGTCTCTTATTTTCTGTCTGGTTGATATTTCCTTGGAGAGTGAGTGGTGTGTTGCAGTCTCCTAAAATGAATGCATTGCATTCTGTTTCCCCCTCTAATTCTGTTAGTATTTGTTTTACATATGTATGTGATCCTGTGTTGGGTGCATAGATGTTTATAATAGTTACATACTCTTGTTGGACTGACCCCTTTATCATTATGTAATGTCCTTCTTTGTCTCTTGTTACTTTCTTTGTTTTGATGTCTATTTTGTCTGATACAAGTACTGCAACTCCTGCTTTTTTCTCCTTCTTAGTTGAATGAAATATTTTCTTCCATCCCTTTACTTTCTGTCTGTCTATGTCTTTGGGTTTGAAGTGAGTCTCTTGTAGGCCTCATATAGATGGGTCTTGTATTTTTATCCATTCAGTAACTCTGTCTTTTGATTGGTGCATTCAGACCATTTTCATTTAGGGTGATTATCGATAGGTATGTACTTATTATCATTGCAGGCTTTATATTTGTGGTTACCAAAGGTTCAAGGGTAATTCCCTTACTATCTAACAGTCTAATTTAACTCACTTCATATGCTATAAGAAAGACAACCTAAAGGATCTTTTTTTTTTCCTCCTCCTCCAATCTTTGTGTGTTATGAATTATATTATGTACTCTTTGTCTTTCCATTGGGTGACATCTATTTAGTCTTAGGAATACTTCCATTTGTAGGAGTTCCTCCAAAATGCACTATAGAGGTGGTTTGTGGGAAGTAAATTCTCTCAGCTTTTGCTTATCTGAAAATTATTTAATCTCTCTTTCAAATTTAAATAATAATCTTGCCAGGTGGAGTATTCTTGGTTCAAGGCCCTTCTGCTTCATTGCATTAAATATACTATGCCCTCCCTTCTGTCCTTTAAGGTTTCTGTTGAAAAGTCTGATGATAGCCTGAGGGGTTTTCCATTGTATGTGATCTTTTTTCTCTCTCTAGCTGCTTTTAAACGTCTGTCTTTATCCTTCCTCTTTGCCATTTTAATTATTATTTGTCTTGATGTTGTCTTCCTTGGGTCCCTTGTGTTCGGGGACCTGTGCACCTCCACAGCTTGAGAGTCTATCTCCTTCCCCAGATTGGGGAAGTTTTTAGCAATTACCTCCTCAATGACACTTTCTATCCCTTTTTCTCTCTGTTCTTCTTCTGGTACCCCTATAATGCGAATATTGTTCCATTTGGATTGGTCACATGGTTCTCTCAATATTCTTTCATTCTTAGAGATTCTTTTTTCTCTCTGTGCCTCAGCTTCTTTGTATTCCTCTTCTCTAATTTCTGTTCCATTTACCGTCTCTTCTACTCAATGTAATCTACTTCTAAATCCCTCCATTGTATGTTGCATTTCAGATATGGAATTTCTTAATGTTTGAATCTCTGACTTAAATTCGTTCCTGAGTTCTTGAATATTTTTCTGTACCTCCATAAGCATGTTTATAATTTTTATTTTAAACTCTCTTTCAGGAAGATTGGTGAGTTCAGTTTCATTTGGCCCTTTTTCTGGGGTTTGTGAGATTTTGGTCTGACCCATGTTCTTTTGATGTTTCATATTTCTGTGTGGTGCCCACTAGTGCGCAGAAGCTCCAATCTCTGGAGCTGCTCAGCCCCTAGAGTGAGGTTGGGTGTTGGAGGGGAGTGGAGCTGGTGCCTGTGCAGAGGGAAAGATCTGTTTCCTGATTCTCATCTGCAGTGCCTGTCTCCAGTGTCAGAGCCAGTGGGCCAAGCACACAGGTGTAAGCCTCTGTGCTTTGCATCTCTAGCTGTTGTAGGCAGCCCTCCCTCTGGCTGGCCTGATGCCAGCACAGTGACTGCCTGCCAGTTTGCGAACCGGGCTCGGAGGAAGGTGTGGGAGGCTGTCTGTCACAGTGGGGGTCTGAGCTGAGTAGGCAGTCAGGAGAATGGAGCACCTGAAGCTCCTCAAAGTTCCCAACCAGCTGGGCAGAGCACGCCCAGACAACCTTGTCCAGCTCCCCCTTCTCCCGCACAGCAAGTTCCGTGCAAACCCCACCCCGTTAGCAGCCCTCTCACTGCTAGGAAGCCTCTCAGACTGCCTGCCTTTCCTCTGACACAGAGTGGCTAGATGTGGATCCTCTCCTTCACAAATGGCTGGAATGTCAGTCTCTCAAGCACGCTGCCTGTCTGAGCTCCCCAGCCTCCAGAGCACCACACACTATAGGATTCTGCTCACAAAGCAGATCTCCAGGGCTAGGTGTTCAGCAGTCCCAAGCTTCCACCCCCTCCCCACCCAGTTTCTATTTCTCCCCCGGTGAGCTGGGGTGTGGGAAGGGATTGGGTCCCACCGAATTAAGGCTTTCGTACATTACCCTGTTTCCTGAGGTCTGCTCTGTTCATGAGGTCTGTATGCTGTCTGGTTCAGCCTTGTTTCTTGTTGCTGTTTTAGGTTTAGTTGTATTAATTAACTATATTTTTGTACTGTTTGTGGTGTGTGGGGGAGTTCTCCATCTCACCTCTCATGCCGCCATCTTGAATCTCCAGTTTTTTTTTATGGAAGAACAGTGTTCTATTTTTTTTTTTTCCAAATAAGCAACACCTTAGTCTGCGAAAGGTTTTTTATGATGTTTCTATAAGAACATTAGGCATTTTAAAGAATAATGAAATTCAAAAGCCCAGGTCAGCAAATTGAAATAATTTGGAAAAATTTTTCAAAAGGAACTTAAATACTTGTAACAATACTACATGTTTTCCTTTTATTGTTAATGCTCAAATACTTCCCTTTAAAATTCATATATATTCTACTTTGATAATAACATCACCATACCCACCTTCTTTAAGACATGGATTTATTGTCCTAGTAGTGGGGGAAGTTGTTGATGCATTCATACACTACTCTTGGTGAAGAACGTCATGCATACGTGTAGCATCTGGCAGAAGTTAGTAGGTTAGTTTGTCGCCAAGAAACAGAAAAATGTTAAATATCACAATCCTGTTTTGTTGGCCTACATAGAAGCAGCATTGTGCCATGAAGAGTTTTGAACTAGGATGGAAACTTGGATTCTAACTCTGAAGTTCTGGAAATTCATGCATTAATTTATTTGATTAATATTTATTGAGCTAAGGATGAGGCACTGGGCTACAGTAGAATAAAACAGACAGGATCCCTACTCTGATGGAACTCACAGTCCAGTGTTAAAGACAGAGACTTAAAAAATAATCCCCATATAAATTTTAAAACTGTATTTGTGATAAGGACATGGAAGGAAAGATACAGTGTTATAGAAAAGCATATTACAGGGAAATTTGAACTAGTCAGAAAGTAGAACAGGTTTCCCTGAGGAAGTGATTATTAATGCCTCAAGGCACAAACTAAGCAAAAGTGGAGGGAGGGAAGATCATTCTACACATAGGAAAAGCATGTGCAAAGGCCCTGTGGTGTGAGAGAGCTATAGGACTTGAAAGCAAGCAGAAGGAGTGAGGATGCAAGTGGTACAAGATGAGACTGCAGAAGTCCACAGGAATTGGGTAGTATAAGGCCTTTTGGGTCACATAAGAGTTTTGTTGTTTATACTAAGATCATTAGGAAGCTTTTGAAGAGTTTTAGGCAGAGATTGGACGTGACTTAATTTACACTTTGAAAAGATGACCTGACTACAGCTAGAAGAGTAAATCTGAATGGCACCAGAGGGGAAGCAGAGAGATCACTTAGGAAATTGTTTCAGTGGTCCAGAAGAATGAAGATGGCAGCTTGGACTAGGATGGAGAGAAGTGGAAAGTTTCAACAGGAAGGATGTGAAATTGGAAGAGCTTATATTGGAACTAGGGATGATGAAGAGGGTGCTGTCAAGGATGACTCATAGATTTTAGGTTTGTATAACTAGGTAGATGATGTGTCATCCCTTCAAGTGGGGAATACTATAGAAGAACTGTGATTATCTGGGGTGGGGTCAGAAGGGTACCAAAGACCATGAATTTTTTTTATCACTATATTGAGTTTGAGTCATTCAACCTGTTTGGGCCTCAATTTCATACTATAAGATAAGGGTAATGAATCATTGAGGTGTCTAAAGCAGAGGTCAGCAAATTTTTTAGTAAAGGGCCAGATAGCATTTTTGGCTTTGGTGGAACCTGTGGACTCTGTTGCAACTACTCCACTTGATGTTGTAGCCAGATTAAAGTATTATACTTCAGTTATCATTTACAGCAATCCTTAGACCATGTCAACACAAACCTGCCAATTGATTTGGTCAATTGTAGGAAATAATCAGTCAATTCAATGAAGAAGTGATTGTGTCATGTGTTAATGAAGCAAATCAGTAAAATTAGTTGATGCAGTAGACTTAAATAGACATAACTATATGTATTATAAATATAACAGACCCTGCTGCCAGTCTAAGGGGTGACATCAGGAGAGTATGGATTACATACCAATGCAAAAATGAAACAAAGCAAATCAGAACAATCATCATGAAATCAGGGCTATCCTAGACACTCTCTGAGGGGAAGGTACTGTTTTTGCTGATGTTGCTTCCTGTTCCAGTCATGAGTGTTGCCGTTGCCTCTGTCTGGAAGCCTCAGGTGTGTCTAGTGAGTCAGCCCAGCAATAGAGAAGCTATGTGTGTGTACATGTGCACGTTTAGGAAAATGAAAGTATATGATGGATATTATATTATTATCTGCTTTTTCTAACTTAATGAATGTTCTGAAAATTTCTTAATTTTATTAACTTTTTGTTGAAAATATGCTTATTCTTAACTTTGCAGATTGTATTTAATTCTCATATGACTTTGTCCTGGTCACCCAGTATTTTTCTGAAGGAGCTTCTGCTCTTTTTCACTTGGTGTATGTTTTGTCTATAGCTGCTGCTCAATAAATGTTTGTGCTGGGCGTGGGGTAGAAGCATCATATAATGTACTTCCAAAGTTCAGTAAATTTAGGTTTTGAATAAGATAGTATTGTTTGTGAAATATTTTTTCTACTCCTCACCATTAAGAGGGATGA
>JAVSCE010006676.1:0-49042 GCA_032199065.1 Smutsia gigantea | reverse complement strand
TTTCTTTAAAAGGTAGAAAGTGAATACTTAATACACAAATTAAGAGTTATACATTACATGATTTTAAAATAAATATACACATAGTAGAAATACATGCTCACAATGTCCTACAGATGGGGCGAGGAATCAAAATATTTGGGAACTACTTCCCTAAATGACCTCCTTTACCCTGATGCTCTGAGTTGGTCTGTCATGTACTAACATCTCTTCTCAGTGAGGAAGTGTTAAAATACCCTGAAATGGGTCTCTACTCTCCTCCCAACCCAAGCCCAGCAACTCTGCTCCAACTTGCTCAAGCTGAGTTCTCACAGGGCCTGAAATCTTAGGACCTCTGGATTATTTTACTTCTTTTCCACCCCTGTCTTGGGGCCCTGCCAATTCCAAAGTAGCCGGTAGGTAAAGATCACTGCTACCTGCTTGGAAGTAAATGTGGTCTGAAGCAGAAAGCAAATTAGAACCCTATGGAAGGAAAACTAATCTATTTTTTTCTATTTTTATTTTAAATGTTTAATTCTGCTGTCTCTATAGTATTTAAGAAGTAGAAAATATTTTGTCATCAGATGAATATTTGGCACCTATTTAAATGTCATGATTTAGTAATATCATTGATAATGTTGTTTCTAAGTTTAATTTATGCAGAAAGCTGCAAAAATTAAAAGTCAAATTTGATTAAATTCAACATGAAGCTACTTGGGAAAAATTCCCAACTGATTCCTATACAGCACACATCCTTTCGTGCCATGATGTCACAGAAAATAGTACGTCTCTAAGACCATCAGCTTGATGACAAAACTCCATGGACAGAGCAACATTATTAACAGAAGGAACTTGCAGGAAGACTGCTCCAGGGTTAATACACCCACACAAATGACATGCACAAGCTAAAGGCAAACCTTGAAACCATTACTCTGAGTGAAAGAAGACAGACACTATGGAGCAAATATTGTAGGATTGCATTTAAAGGAAACATTCAGAACAGGTAAATCCACAGTGACAGAAAGTAGATTGAGAGGTGGCCAGAGGCTGGAGGAAGGAGAGAATGACCAGTGGCTCCTGCTGAGCATGGGGTTTCTTCCTGGGGTGGTGAAATGTTCTAGAACTAGATAGTGGTGATGCCTGCACAACACCATGAATGTACATATTTCAAATGGTGAAAACTAACTAACTAAATAAAGGTTATTACAGACAAGAATAAAGCACCAAAGTGACAAAAAAAAAAAGCAAACTGCAAATAAGGACAAACAATTGAGAATTACACACCAAGTGAGACAAACTGTAAAAAATAAGCATTGTGACTTAAAAGAGCTAGTGACCCAGAATACATTAAGAATTAAAACCACAATGAGGTACAATTGCACACTCCTTGTATTGGCACAAATATTAAAGGCTGATGATATGAAGCAAGGCAGTGCCCATATTATTCTGGTAGGACTAAAACTTGGTAAACACATTTGGAAAACAATTTGGTATTACATTGTGAAACTTAAGGTGAGCATGGGAATTCCACTACTAGATACCTAGGGAGCCCTAGAATGTATAAACAAGGAAAAAGATACCAAAATGTTCAGCACATCATGGTTGGTAATAGCAAAAAATTTAAAACAATCTGTATTTTGATAAGAAAAATTGACATATAAGTTGTATACATTCATACAAAAAAAAAAGCTATACATTTGTGTGAACTAAGCAGTTCCTCTGAAAATGTGTGGGGCTTATTTAGGGCAAGACTAAATGGAGGCCCACACACCAAGTGTCTAAATATTTGAAAGCAAATAATCAAGCTAAGAGATGGTTCAATAAAATATGTTCTATCTTCCTATCTTGACAAATATACTTTCATAATGACCTGGAAGGCCAAGTCCAAATTTAGAATTCTCAGACTCCTCGAAGTTCTATGATAGGATATAGCAGAATGAAGAAAGTCAGCTGCAGCTCCCAAATCTGGCCCAGCCCTTCTCTCCCCACGCCAGGCTCTGTCCCAGACTGCTAGTGCCATCATACAGAGGCAATGGACATGCCAGTCTGGACATCCAAGATCCTTCCCCATGTAGGAAGACACGGAGAAGAAGCCCGCTCAGGCTGTGGAAGTGGGCTTGGGAATTCCAGGTTCCCAGGAACCCAGAGCACAGTCTGGAGGGGTGGTGGGAGCCCCAGGTTCTAGATGGGGGGCATGATTCCTTGGCCCCACAGATGCTTCAAAAAGTGAGCAGAGGTACATTTTTTGATGGAAGCCTAATAGGAAATGGAAAGCAGAGGGACCAGGGCAGAAGCCCATCCTGTCCAGGTCTCACGGCAATACGGAAACAGAGCTCTGTTTAGGCATGAGTCTCAGAAATATCATGTTGCGCAAACAAAAGCAAATAAAGCAAGTATTTGCACACAAGTTTTGGTATCATTTATAGGCCTGAAAACAGGCAAAACCACCCTAAATATTGCTTAGAAATACACTCATATGTAGAAAAATAATAAATGTATGGAAAAAACAAACATCAAATGCAGAGGACTGTTCATGGGACTGGAAAATGGCACAGCCATTATGGAAAACAGTATTG
Organism: Smutsia gigantea; assembly: GCA_032199065.1. Classification (NCBI taxonomy): domain Eukaryota; kingdom Metazoa; phylum Chordata; class Mammalia; order Pholidota; family Manidae; genus Smutsia; species Smutsia gigantea. Next base: position 46,490 of record JAVSCE010006676.1, on the reverse strand, counting down.
AGTATTGAGAAAAAATAAACATTAAATGCAGAGGACTGTTTGTGGGACTGGAAATTGGCACAGCCATTATGGAAAACAGTATTGAGGTTCTTCAAAAAATTAAAAATAGAGCTATGATAAGACTCCTCAATCCAACTTCTGGGAATATATCCTAAGGAAAGGAAATCAGTATCTTGAAGCAATATCTGCACCCCCATGTTCAATGCAGCATTATTTACAATAGCCAAGATACAGAAAAAAACTAAATACCCATCAATGGGTGAATGGTATACACACACCACACACACACACGAATCTGATTCAGCCATAAAAAAGAAGGAAATCCTGCCACTTGCAAGAACATGGATGAACCTAAAAGATACTTATGCTAAGTGAAATAAGCTAGACACAGAAAGACAAATACTGTATGATCTCACTTATGTATGGAATCTAAAAAAAAGTCAAACTCATACAAAGAGTAAAATGGTAGCTGCTAGGGATTGGGGGGGTGGGGGTGATAGATGACATATTGGTCAAAGGATACAAATTTTCAGTTATGAGTTGAACAAATTCTGCAGATCTAAGGACCAACATGGTGACTACAGTTAATAATAATGTATCATATACTTAAAATTTGCTGAGAGTTGATCTTAACACCCCCTCCAAGGAAAGGGTTAACAGACACATTAATTAGCTTGACTGAGGGAATCATTTTATAATGTATATATGTATATCAAACTCTCAAGTATCTCCTTTATACCTTTAATACATACAGTGTTTATTAGTCAATGATACCTCAATAAAATTGGGGAGAAAAAAACCCCAGTATCTATTATATTTATCTATGATGGGGGGATGATCAAAGAAGAGAAAGCAGGGAAATTTAATTGTGTAATATTCTATTTCTGAAGCTGGTTTGTGAGTACACACTCACTGTATGCTTTATACATTTTCATAAGACTTAAATTTTATCATGTAATACAAACTCTCATGAGAAAATTCTTTCAAAAATAAAACAATACCATTTTATACTCTTTGGATTGGCATAAATCAAAGACGTTTATTCATACCAAGTGCAAGTTGGTCATAAAATGAGGAAACTGGGACTCTAAGGCAGGGAAGTGTAAATTGATACAACCACCTTTGATGTTAATTTGTCAAAATCTGGAAAAGTTAGAGCCATGCAACTTCAACCCAGCAATCCCACTTCTAATGCTCCACCCTAGAGAAGCTCTTGCCATGAGCACCAAGACACAGATATATTTTTGGCAGTATGGTTTGTTGTAGCAAAAAATCAGAAATATCCCCAGTGCCCATTATAGGGAAGACAGGTACTGAACTGTGGCATAAATCATATGATGAGATACTATACAGCTGTTAAAATAAATAAACTAGATCCTTATGTATCATGAATGGACAGATCTCCAAAACATAACATTGAATAAAAATAAAATACATTCTGTACATGGATACACACACACACACACACACACACACACACACACACACACACATAAGGAAGTTAAAAAATCATGGAAGGGCCTGCAGGATTGTGGGTAAAACTGTAGTATTGTTCAGAGTATCTCACCTGGCTTTAGTGAATTTGCATATCCTCAGGGGTGGAAAGAAGTTCATCTCCATATCAATGGGTAATTACCTGGGCAAAGGAGAGCTTATCTGTACCTGAGACATGAGGGGGAGGGTTGGTTTTTGCTTCTGCTAGAGCAGAAGAGAAGGCCCTGGACTGCAGTTTGTAAGCAATAAACGGATTTTAAACTTTATTTCTCCCTTTGACTGATTTCGGTTTTAGAGGTATTTTGCCCAGGGGATTCCTCTCCCCGGACTTACAAGGATACACACCAAAATCATAATTGAGGTTGCTTCCGGGGAAAGAGGGGAACAAGACTAGGGCAGAGAAAAAAACCTTAGGTCCATTATGGTTTGTATTTTAAGAGATAAGAAGCAAAAATGAAAAATGTAAACATTTATTTATTCTGGGAGGAGAGTTATAAGCTTAGGGCATTGTCTTTTATATGACTTTTGTTATATACTCAAAAAACGTATACTCTGATGCTTGATATATTATTCTTTGCACTTTTATACTGTTTCCCCCCCTCAGCTTATCATATAGTCAATTAAACCTCTTCCCATCTACCCCCCACAAAGCTTAAATAAACGGAGCAGGAAAGGCATACAAACAGGAAAGAGCCCGGAGGAAACACCCACATTGGCAAAAACCACAAAGCTAGTTGAAGACATTCAGACCACCTGCTTTACAAAGTTAAACAGAAATCATGCTTGCAAAAAAAACAAAAACAAAAAATGAATTAATCAAAGTTTACACTTCATACACATTTTGTAACATTAAGAAGCCATGAAAATCTACGTTCAACACTAACTCCGCCAGCTCTCTGCTATGTGACCTGTAAATTTCTAAACAGCTCTAGGTTTGAGTGTTTCTTACATTAAGATGGGACTTATAATACCTACCTCAGGCATTATGGTAAAGACTAACTTTGATACCATGTCTATAATGCTTATCATAGTATTTAGCACATACTTATTTGTTCAATAAATGGTAGTTATTGTTTGTGTTAAAACTGAGATTAGAACTCCATATGTGGGCATATACTTCAGCAAAGCAAATAGAAACATCAAACCAATGCACCAAAACAAATAATTATCCAACAGTGAATCAAGTTTTATTGTCAATTAAAATGCAAGCTAAAAGCAATGTGAGAAAAACGGCAGAAACTACAAAACAGGAGAAATTCTACCTACTATTAGAAATAATAGCACTATGGAGAAAATTAGAAATCCAGCAAAATTCGAACTTCCCTCAGACAGAGAATAGATTACCAAACTGAATAATGGTAATCTCAACATGGGAACCAATTGGTCAACAGATCCCATTAACCTGTAACCTACAAAAGTAGTTCTTAAGACTCTCACATACCAAATCTTAGAAGGTAAGGTTTTATGAATTGCTAAGAATGGGAGAATATTTTTAAAACATACTTGAGGAAAAAAAACTTACTTTCTAGGCTTTGAGGCAAAAAAATATATATTCTCCTAAGAGTCCTTATTATGAGTTGACAATGTACATAAACAGATTAAAACTCTGTAATCCTCAAATTCAAAAGTGATGTAAAAGGAAATGAAAAATATGATTACACCAATAAATGTAAGAAATAAGAATTTATCACTTTGCTTAAAAAAAAAACCGGACTTTAATGAATTCCCTGGAGGACTGATCTAATCCTGCATAGACCAAATTATCCCTGTTATATTTCCTCTTTCACAATACAGAAAAGTGCAGGTTAACAACCTAATTTATGAAATGGTTTTTATGTTTCAAACCAGGCCAAAAAAATACCATTATATAAAACAAAAAACTAAAGTTTCTAAATATATGATGTGTAAGAAACTGAAAGTTTCTAAATATATTATTGTAACATTTTAAACAATTATGGATTGTATCTATGTAGGTTTTTTTCTGAAAATACAAGTCATATTAGACAATCAGGGAACTCTGAATGACAACTGGATATTAGATGATATTAAAGCTGTAATTGTAAACTGTGATTATATTAATAAAATAGAGTCCCTACCCTTCAGAGATACCTAAGTTTTAAGAAGCAAATGATCTTTGGGATTCTGTTTAGAGTAACACATTGTAGTTGGGGACAGGGATGGGAAAGGGGGAATAAATGAAACAAGATTGGCCATATTTTGAAAACTGTTAAAGAGATACCATGGGTCTACGGGGATTCATCATTCTCTTTTCTGCTTCAGTATATTTTGAAAATACCCATAGTGAAAATTAAAAGTCAGAAGCACACGTATTTAAAACTAAAAGCCAACACTAGTTGAAGAATTCTTTCATAACAGAACAGAAAAAAACAAGATAAAGCCTTCCAACTCTGTTGTTATTCAGTATAGTACTAGAATGTTCCTTCCTTTTCTATCCTCCACTTTCTTCCCTTTCCTCCTTCCTGATTTCATCTGTTGCTGTGACTCTGATGGTCCCCCCAACAGACCTAACACTCTGAAATTCAGAAATATACTTTCAAATTGGTGCGTCACAAAATATCCTGTATTTTTAAAATGGGGCACATTCAAGCACTTAAAAAAAATAATTCGTTCTGCCCTAAACAAAGAATTTTTAAAAATATTATCTACTCACTCATTTAAAACATCTGTCTTTTGTACATTGTATTACACAAATATTGAGGAGTAAGTTAGTTTTTTTTATTAATAAATTCATGACCAAAAGTAATATGGCCACCATTCTGAACACTAGGATACGACTTGAAGTTTTTAAGGGGGGACGAAGTGTGAAAAGTACTATACCAAAAACATAAGTAAGCTGAAGTACCTTGGGACAGAAAAGATGGGAGAAACACTATGGTCAAAGAGAATCATTCACAAAGTGAACAAGGCATTCATTCAGAAAGAAGTGAGATGGGCAGGAGGAAGCAGACAGGAGGCGCGCGGGGAATGGGATCAAACAAAAGGATTTGGGGATTAGGCATGGTGAAGGATGAAGAAAGCTTGGGAGGAGTGTCAGCGATTCTGCCATGGGGTAAGGAAGATGAGTTTGCCTTCTACTGGCAGGATGTTCTGGAGTACATTCTCCTCAGACCCTAGGAGACAAGGAAGCTCGATTCAGGAGGAAGGCCCAGGCAGCGGGGGCACAAATGGAAGCCATCTTTGTAGATGTGACAGCGGAACCCGAGTGAGCTCTCTTGGGGAGAGACAGGTCAAAGGCTTAACCCAAACCTGGGCACACTGACATTTAGGAGGCAAGAAGGAGCAAGTGGAAACACAGAAGCAGCTGCCGGAGAGGTAACCCGCACTATTGCAAGAGGTCCCAAGAGCGTGCGGTCCATGGCTGGGGCCACTGTGGGGAAACCACGCGGAAGGAGCGCTGGGGGAGGACACTCCATCACTGGTGACCCTGGGGAGGCCCATTCTGGTCAGGCGGCGCGGGCTAGCTCCAGATTTCAGGAAAATGATACTGAGAGTAACGGCGGCGGCGAGGAACTGAGGGCCAAGCACAGACCCCGCGCGGCCGCAGAAGAGCCGCTTCCAGGTGCAGAGCGCGGCGGAGTGGTGGGAAGAGCGCAACACGCTCGCGACGACGGTAGCTGAGAGGGACTCTCAAGATTTCAGAGCGTGGAGGCATTTTCCTGCGTTCTCAAACCTGCCTCCCAATTCTCCATGACTTGCCCCAAAGTACTTTATTCTTTGGGTGAGGAGTTAAGCCTAGTCTTCCCCGGAGCAGTATCGCATTTGTCATACTCGAGTAAAGGTCCGGAACCCGCAAGACGATCGTCGCGGACCCTTGGAGGGCGGGGCCTCTCCACCGGGCGCAGAAAAGTGAAGGGCTGGAGGATAAGGCGGTCTGGGCCGGGGTCCCCTCGAAGGCGCGCCCCTCGAGGGGCAGCAGCCCAGACAGTCCTCCCAGACCAGGACCTTGGGAAGCCGCCCCTCCCTTTCCCGGCACTCACCGCTCCGACTGCGAATAGTGGCACCGGCCCAGCAGGTTGAGCTTGCAGAGGTGCAGGTTTTCACAGAGTCTCTGGCAGAACTTGCGACGGCAGATCCGGACTCGAGTGGTGGCCACCACGGAGCGGGTGACGCCGGCCCTGCCGCCGGTCTCCAACACCACGAAGCGGTCGGGCCCGGCCGCCTCCAGCACCTCGCAGAGCTGCGCCTCGGGTAGCACGACCTCCTGGAGTAGCGCGTCCAGGGCCATTCGGCCCCCATGGGCGCACAGGATTTTGGTGATGAAGCACCACACCTCCGGGTCCGCCATGGCGCGCTGCGCTAGCCGGGCCGCCGTGCGGGACTCCGCCCGGAAGAATCGAAACTTACCAGAGTCCCGGGGGCGGGCGCGGGCGGCGCTCGGGCTGGGCGCGCCCCAGCCAACGAGCGCGCGCTCTCCCCCGCCGTTAGCTGAGCCCAGAGGTTTCGGTTTCCCCCTAGGCTCTGCGTGGAGAAGCCAGATCTCACCGACCCGATCCCTGTGTCAGATTTAAAGTCCACCGCGACGGCGACCAAATGGAGAGAAAAGCGGACAGCGAGTGCAGATCTCCCGGCGTCCGCGGCGACTCCCCCCTTGCCTCCTGCTCGCTCGGTTCACGGTTCCGCTACGGTGAGGTGCTGTGACCGGGCACGGCGACGCTTCTTCGTAAAGAGAAACTAAAAATGATCTCGGGGCTCTGGTGGAGTTTTTATGTCAGCCGATGTGGAGGATGACGCGAGTCTTGGGAGCGCCCTTGAGTTTCTATTCCCCACTCCACCCATCTCCTGAAAGCACGGACCCTGGTGAGCGCTCGCTCCGAGCTGGGGGCCCTGCCTCAGGTGTTAGAACCTTCACAACACTGGTCACGAGTTAGATATTACTCTCGCTCTGTACTTGAGAAGTAACCTGAGGCAACACGCACAGCGATCAAGCTGGAGCCCGGATGCTACCCGAGGTTCCCCAAATCTGGCCCCAGATCGAGGCTCGCCTGGCCAGAACCAGGGTGCACTTTCTCCCTCACCACCATGCCCTCTTAAAGAACAGCGATTATTATGCCCCCTGTTTTCTGCCTTGTCAGAAGCTTCTTGAAGAACTCCTCGACATTTTCTTGCCTGTTTATAATCGCTAACTGTGGTGCCACGGAAACCTCTTAATCCACGACAGCAAGCAGTCAGAGGGGCATGATTAGACGTATCTCAAGATTTCAGATAGGTACTTTGTCTTTAGATAATTTGGACAGGACTTTTTTTCCTGTGGGGACCCGCTTGGACCCTCAGAGTTGATCTAAAGACTATATTTAAGTGAAAGCATTTGAGCTACAGAAGATGCAGGAAGAAATTCTATCTTAAATTCTCTTAATCTGAAAGCAGAACCTCTGGAAAATAGAGCTTCCATTAACCTCCTTCCAAGGGGGGTTCCTGCTAATTCAGCTGCCCAGGGGAGACAGACTGCTCATTACATTAGCATCAAAAAGCCCAAATAGACCCCTCCATTACCCCCATTGGAACCCTTAAAAAAGCCCTTTTGTTAAATTGAGATACAAAGTTAAGGCTATTCTAGCCGTTCTAGATTCCTAGAAGCTCCCTGTACCTCCCAATGTGTAAATAAATCTTGTCTTTTCTCTTGTTAATCTGTTTTATCAATTAGAGGTCCCCAATCACTATATCCAAGTTGAAAAAGTTTTTCCTCCCCCCAAAAAAGGAATTTATCAAATTAGAAATTCTTCAAAATGATCAATGGGAAGAACACTCAGTTTGGTAAATGATCTGTTTCTCTCAGAAATGAGTACTTCGGTATGAAAACAAGCCAAATATGAGTTCCACACCAGGTCATCTGGCTCCTTATTCCCCTAGCTATTACTTCTACTGTTGCCTTTAATCCACTTGGCCTTATTTGTGATCTGACAGGTTCCCAGGCCTGGGCTTTAAAGTCAACATAGGTCTCTTCTGTATGACCCTTACACTGGTCACTCTGCATATGTAGTTTAAGAAATAGTCCCTTGTCAAAAAGAAAGACACAGGTCCAATATGGTGTCACTTCTGCTAGGCCAAGACACCAATACAGGCCTAATACTTAAACCTAATTACAGTGTCAACCTCCCCCAGAAATGTAGTCAGTCAGGAATTCTTGGGTATAGTTAAGATGATGTCACATATGCCCTCTCCATCCCCAAAGGAAGATGAGGTCATCCATCTAATGAGACCCTTATCCTTGCCTCCTCTCACACACAGAGCATCGGAGTGCATGATTGCTTAGGTCACCAACTAGATGTATCCATGCCACACTCCTTGATGTAGTGATAACTGTAACCTCTTTTCTGCAAGGATCCCCTGCTGTAGAAGAGATATTTTCGGTGTCTCCAAGCAAAGGGGCTTTGGAGCAGTTTACCAAAACTACTCCCAGGTTATTTTGATGGGTATAATCCTCAGTAAAACCATGAATAAACTCCCTTTTTTAAATATAACAGTCATGCTGATTTCAGTCAACACCCTGCACTCAAGGAGCTTGTATATAGGAAGACATGAAAATGATTTCAGGGATTGTGAGAAGGGAGAAGGCAGACATTGGGGGAAATTTTGAAATTTGTGCTGTCACAGGTTGGGTTCTCCAGGAAGCAACATGGATACGGAGTTAAGAATACAGACTTCCTGGGGTATAACACCAGAGAAAGTCAAGGGGAAAAGGAAGATTGGTCTGTAGGAACTGTCACACTATGCTGCAGACCTGACAGAGACTCTGCCAGCTGGATGGGGAGCAGGCATCTAGTATTGGGCAGAAGAACCTTGGCCCTTGTATCACTGCCTTGCTCGGGCATGGTAGGTAGGGGCCATTGGAGAAGTGCATGACTTTAGCTCAAACAGTGGGGTGGATCCTGAAGCTGCTTAAGTGGAGGCTATCAGATAAGCACACTCCTTGCAGCTGGGCAGCAAGCCCTGGCTTGAAGGGGGATCTGAGTGGCACGCTGTGCCCACTATAAACCACCCTTTGTGCCACATGGATCTATTTCTCTGTTTTCAGAGAAACAGCTCCTTCCTTAGGGGCTCTCATGGGCCACTGCTCATGAAATGAAACTTAAAAGAGGGAAGTTAATGGAATGAACAACAGCCCCTGCCACTGCACTTGGTTTCAAGGCCGTAACTATAGTCCTCATGATATTCCTTCACCATTATCCACTCTAATTCTCCTACCCACCTCAGCCGGTCTCAGTAGCTTATCTGGTGAGGAACCCAAATCCCCATTCCTATGGGATCTGAGCACCTTCTCAGGCTAGGTTGCTCTTGTCTTGTCCATTCACAGTCATAGTGGGACAAAAGAGTTACCAAAAAAACGTACCAAAATAGACACCCGAATAGGTCACCAGAGTCTACACATATTCCTCCCTGCCCCCACTAACAGCGGCCCCACTTCCTCCTGCAGACCAGGTTCCTCGACTTAGCTGCTAGTCTCTGACTATGAGGATGCCAAAGTGCCTAGTCCAATGCGATCTTTGTTGTGTCCAGGCAAGAAATGTGCCCCATTTGGGGACCAAAACCTCTAACTGCAGAGGCCAGAGCTGTGGGGACAGGGAAGTCCAGTGGATCATTGGAAAATGCTAACTGGGGCCATTCATGCTTCCACCCATTGTTTCCAGACCCATGTATTCTTTGAGGACACAGCACCATACCATGTTGTCTGCTTGAAGGCATATACCATGATGTCCGGGCAGAAAAGTCAATATTGCAGTGTACTGCCTGCATGCTGGAGCTTCAGCTACATTTTAACTGGCCATTCCAATACTTTATCTATCCAGTAGCTTCTGGGTAGTGGAGGTATGTGAGATGACCATCAGATCTCATGTTCATGGGCCCACTCCCCAACTTACTGTGCCATGAAGAGTCTTCTGTTCAGATGCTGTATTATGCGGGAGTCCATGTCTGTGGATCAGGTGATCTTTAAACCCCCAGAAAATAGTGCAGCTGAGGCCGTGCAGCTGAAGCCTTGCAGGCAGGAAAGGCAATCCCGTACCTGGAATCAGTGTCTATTCCTATGAGAGCAAACAGCTAGCCTTCTAGGGAAAAGAGGCCCAATGTAGCCCACTAGCTATCAATAGCCTATTGGTGTCCTTCAGGAACAAAGCTCAGCATTGGTCTTTATGGCTGATGGTAGCTATATTCATTTTGGCAAGTGACAAACCATGCTGTTAGGTTTTTGCATCACCTCCATCTCTGCCACCATAGACAATTTGTTCAGGTACCCATCATGCAGCAAGGATGTTGGCTGGGGTCGGGGGTGGGGGTGGGGGTGAGAGGGCTATGTCAAAGGCTTGCTACATTAATTGGCCAAGTTGTTATATCTAGTTAGCATGTCTTTTCTAGCAGGTACTTATTAGTGGGCTTTAACATGTGATATAAACAACATCCCATTTTGGGTCCACTCCTGTATGTCCATCCACATGACTACTTCAGATTGTCTTGTCTCTGATTTTCCAATGTTTTACTTTCAGGTTCTCCACCCACCAGCCAGGCCACACAGCTCTGCCCGTGAGTCCACATATGTTCTAGCCTTGCGTATGCTCCTTCCACACAGAGTGGATGACCAGGTGCATATCTCAGAGTTCCTCCCACTGAGAAGACTTTCCTTCACCACTGTTTTTCAAAGCCTTTCCTGAGTGAGACTGTAATATGGCTGCCATCCATTTTCAGCTTGCACCCACATACTGAGATGACCCATAACCGCAGCCTGATCTTTTTCCTTAATTCCTCAGCCAGTTATATGGGACCCCCTTATATGGCCATTGGTGTAAGCCAGGAGTGGGGTGCTGGTGCGACTCTAATGAGTGACATGGAGCTCTAGGCTGCTTGTTCCCGCAGCTTGCTTGTACCCTCTGGTCCTGCCTGTGCTCAGTCCCAGATATACTGAGTTCATTTAATGATGACTCTGATGCTAGGCCTGCCTGACTTTATGACTTGATGTATCCAGCAGAACCTAGCTCATGATAGCCAGTTCTGGACCCAGGGTGTTTTGTTATCTCTACCAGGGCCCAATAGTAAGCTAGGAGCTGCTTTTCAAAAGGAGTATAATTCCTCCCCTCAGTTGGTATGGCTTTGTTCAATAATCTCAGGGGTCTGCGTTGTAATTCTTGTATTGGGATTTGCCATAAATGCCACACTTATTCCATCACTGACACCTCCAATGTTATAGGCTCTGTCAGGTGGTACAGTCTAAGCAGAAGGGCTGTTTGTATCACAGCCTGGACCTACTGCAGAGCTCCAGGCCCATTCAAAGCTGGCAGCCTACCACGTAACCCTGTATATGGGCAGTAGTAGTATTCTTAGGTGTGGAGTGTATTTTCTTAAGAACCCAAAGAATCCTAACAAGTTTCGTGCTTCCTTCTTTCCAGGAAGGGCTACAAAATGCAGCTATTTGTCTTTTACTTAGGAGGAAATGTGCCAGCACACTGCTGACCATCAGACCTCTAAAATCGTTAGTGAACTGGCAGATCACCATATCTTTGTGGGATTTATCTCCCACTCCCTGGATAGCATGTGTTATACAAGCTTCTAGCATGCTCACCACATTTTCTCATCCTGCTAGTGATGTAATGGATTGATGTGATGTTATGTGGTATGTCCAAATGCTCTGGTTCTCTTCAGAATACATCATAATAGAGGACCAAGAGTGAACTTAGCCCTTCAGCAAAACTGTGAGCTCTTGTTATCCATTCTTTGTGAATATGAACTATTTCTGATCCTCTTTCCTGATTGGAAAAGAAAGAATGCATTTGCCAAATCAGCAGCCATAAACCACATACTGGGGCAGCGTAAGCCTGCTCTAGCAAAGATGCTCTATCCAGCATGGCAGGCGTGACAGGGTACTGCTTCCTTAGAGTCTTCTGCGTCATTCTCTGTGATCTAGGCAGTTGCTTCAGGATAGTTGCTGGCAAGTTAATAGAGAGATGGGGGGACAAGACTTCTGCATCTTTTCAATATTAAGAGTGGCACTAATCTCCACCACCACTGCCCACCCTCCCCAGGATGCAATGCTATTTCGTAGTGACTATATTGGCCTTGGGGGTCAGAGGCAGGGTTCAGTTTCAGCTGTTTGCACTTGGTCTTCCTTACTATGAGAGCTCTCAGCTACAGGGCAAGGAGGCAATGTGGGGGTTGGGCCAACTTCTAAGAATGTCAGTCCCAACTATACATTTGGGCATGAGGAAAATGACAAGTAGTGGGTCTATGGACCTGGGAGAACCACTGTAAGCTGGACCCTTTTCAGGAATCCATTTGCTCCCCCACTCTTCAGATCTCTGGATATCAGCTGACCTCTGATATTGTGCCCAACAGTCATCCAAAGGTCTCGTTATCCCCTTTCTCCAGTGTCTGTCATCCAAGTAAAGGCTGTACATCTCTTTGGGGAAGGATTGGAGGAACTATGACAGTTCATTCTTGACATAAAATTGTAGGTCCTTCTCCCTGTGGACTGGTCACCTCTTCAGCCACTGGGTTCTATGTCTAAACACTGGTTTGGGAATGGAAACTGGGCAAGAAATGGTGCCCTTATGTTGAGGTGATTGTCTGTCACATTGCCAAGCTTATTAATTCTTATTCTCTTTGGATTATATGAGTGAAGCAGCACTTTGTTGGCTACCCATCTATTTTCCTCCTAGGGAGATTCTGCTCTGGTCACAATCTCTGAAACTTTCCACGGGTCAGGCCTCATAGCTGCCGCTCTGACTTTGTCACATACTCCAGACTTCTGCAGTTAAGAGCCATTGCCTGGGGTCTTACTGCATCAGGGTGCTCTCATCCCGTTTGCTTCAGTGAGCCAAATTGTAGGACAGCCCCTCCTTCCATCAGTTCTGTCCTCCAGGGAAAGCGCCACTGAAATCCTTAGTGATGTGAGTGTCCTTCTCACCAGTGGGTTCCTGATAGCCCGGAGGAGTGTGAGCTCTCTGAGCCATCCTGTGGGGCTGGTGGAGCCTCTGCTGGCCTGACATAATACACCTATTCTAGCACAACCACCTTTCTGCATCTTTCTGAATCCTTTTCTCTAGTGTATGCCATAGAAATTTAAGCATTTCAACCTCACTCTTCATGGGCACCACTCACCCAGGCTTCTAGGAGCCACGTGGCAGCAATTCTGCACCATCCCCTGGTCCTTGCCAGGATGCTAAACCTTTTATCCTGAGAAAGTGCTCCTATGTCAATAAACTCTCCTGCATACAGTCTTATATTCCAGCTCGCTTGATAGATTAGTCTTCTCAGAATGGTAAGATTGGAAACCAAAATAGATCACTCATTTAAGAGGATTGACAAGGAAGGGTGAAGAGAGGAGAGGAGGGAAGAGGAATAGAAGAAAATAATTACTCAGGTAGCCATGTTAGGCAGAAAGGTAGATGTGAGGGGGATAAAAAGAGGGTGGAGCCCACCCCGAACTCAGGGAGTTCATCAGATTAAGCCAGAGAGCCAGGAAGGACTCATGCCCTTTGCAGCATGAGTTCATTCCACATGCTCTGAGTCTGGGCTGACCTTGAGACTTGCTCCAGCTAATGCAGGTGAGATAGAACAGAGACAAGGGACAAGCAAGCATTATGATTAATTTTCCTCAAAGATGACAAGATTAGCAAAATAAGAACAGGAGAGACTTATCTTAAGGCTAAGATTCCACTTTTGAAAGAGAACTGGGAAGTTAGATTCAGCCAATAACTTATGTTAAGGCAAGGCAAGCAGTCTTAACTGACATGTTCCCAATACTTAGAAGTGGCCACTGTCTCAGAGAGAAACAAGGTTTGTCATACAGAACTACTTAGAGCACTAGCTATGGACAGTGACATATTGTCTCTCACCAGAGATAGAATCATGAGATGAGACTGCCTGACAGGCCTACTGTGGGTAAAATGGCAGTATTTCCAGAATCTCCTGCCTGACCTTAGTGCATCTCCATTTCAATAGGTGTTTCCAAGGGGCAGAGAGAAATAGTTCATCCCCGTATCAATAGGTAGTTACAAGGTGGAGGTAGGGCGTATCTGGACCAGAGAGGTCTGGTGGGGTCCCTTTTTATGCCAGGTCACAAGAGACACTGGTGAGCAGAAGTGGACAACTGCTTGTCAGCAATAAATGCATTTCTCCCACTTTATTTCTCCCTTTGACTGATTTCAGCTTCAAAGGTTTATTTTCCTTGGCTGGGAACACACTCCGCCCGCAGAGTTAGACCTACATCCCTGACTCTATACCTTTGCCCCGTTCTTAAAAGCCTTAAAAGATAGAATCCCAGCTTTGGGTGCACCTCATTCTCTCTGAGGTTGCCCTCACTCCCCTTTCTTGGAGTGTATATTTTCAAGAGAATTTTTACTGCTCAACTTATTACACTTTGTCACTGTGCTATTCCAGTGGCCTCTTTGCTATTCCATTCTGTTTTCCAGACTTTAAGCCTAAGTCTTCACTCTCTCCATCCTACTCCAGATAAGCAAGTAAACCTACTTTTATCTTGTTAGAACCCAGAATTACCTCTGGGCATAGCAAGCCCCCCCCCTTTGTATCACCTGCAGCAGCTGCACCCCAGCCTTGAATCCCCCCAAGGCCTCACCCCCAACCTAGTTCTAAGAAAAATGTGTTCTAGTTACTAGAAAACCCATCCACTGTTCTAGTGATTCTCATTCTAGATAGTTTCCCTAGCAACGACCAGCCACCCGACAGTAAAGGGCAAAGGTAAACTGCCCTTACCATAAAAGGTACCTACTTCCCTTTACCTACATATCTTCTAAGTTACATCAGTCGGCAACTCGGCGCCAGCTGAGCTCAACCTATAGAAAATGTACAGGACATACTTGTTTTAAACCATCCAATCAGCACCCCCCCTTCCTGAACCCTGTAATGCATAGAAGTCACGGGACCAACTTCCCGCTCAAATTCCTTTATAAGCAGCTTCCCCCTTGCTGCCATTGCTGCTCTCTCCTTGAGAGACAGCCATTCTGTCTTTCAGGCAATAAACTTCGCTGCTGGAGCTCTCGTGTCCTCTCTTCCTGAAAGAGTGAATCGGGTAGCTGAAGAACCCCCCTTTCATATCTACCTTGACTCTAGCCCATTCTTCCCTTAGAGTACATTCAAATAAAACGTTCATTCTGCTTCACTACTGTGTCTCTGCCCTTCAATTCTTTGTTGCGGCGGGGATGAGAACCAAGGAGAACAAACTCAACTTTCCAACAGCTAGAGACTTTTTTTTTGTTTTTTTTGCTTGTTTATTGCTCTTGTTTTATTGAAAGATCTGGGCATATGTGAAAATGTCAAAGAAACAAATCTGGGGGAGAGTGCAAAGCTGCAGCTGCTATATTAGCATGATAATCAGGCTAAGTGAATTGCTGGAACCACCAACCAGAAAGGAAAGCAAAACTACACAAGGCAGCAATGAGTCAGCTATGCTAATTCATAGAAATTAAAAGTACGTAAACATCAGAAGGTTGAGTCAGACGGAATGTCCAGAGTCCAGGGCAAACAGATGTCCTCCAGGAAATACGGGAAGCAAGGCAAGCCGTTAGTGATTCAGGCAGGGAAGGGCAGAGGTGCAAGCCAGCTGAGGGGATTTCCCTTGAGCGAACCTGCATAGCTTTTAGGCTCCCACAGACAACCTGAACTGGGAAGGGATGGCGCTGTAGGTATATATAGGTGCAGGGGTTAATGAGAGGGCTCCCTTCAGAATAAGAGGGCCATGTTCCTCTTTGAGGATAATTTTACAGACTTTGCTTTGTTGTTTCAAAATGAGGAACTTCAGGCTGCAAACTTTTTCCAGTCACACCAGCTGAAAGCATAGGCAACAGGCAGATAGTATCCTAGAGGTGGGGCTGACCTGGTGACGACAGCCGGATGTAACAGCCCAGCAAGACTCCCGTCCTGATATTTGCATCATTGCGTAGTCCCCTCTGAACAGGACTGCTCTGTGTAATCAGTAGGATACTATGGAACTGGCAGTGTGCACTCCGAGGCAAGGGCATAAAAAACACTGACTTCCTCCTTAGTCTTCCATCACTTGCTCTGGGAAAACCAGTTATACTGAGTAGACACTCCAAGCAGCCCTACAGAGGAGTCTATGAGGCAGGTTACAAAGGCACTAACTTGCCAGGTATGTGTGTGAGCCACTTGGAATGAGATCCTTCAGTTCCAGTCAAGGTATCAGGTGACTACAACCCCTGCTGACAGCTTGACTTCAACCTCAGGAGAGACTCTGAGCCAGAACCACCCAGATAAGCTACTTAGCAGAAACTATGTGTGATAAGAATATTGATTGCTTTAAGCTATTAAGTTTTGGGGTAAATCATTATGCAGCAATGGATAATTAATGCAATGTGCCCAAAGTAACAAAGGTCCAAAACATAAAGTAATGTGGACTGTTTAAGGAAGCTGGGTAGGGAATCAGGTCCCATAAAGAACTGATAAAACAGATTAAGTAATAGGAGGAGATGACAGGGAGTGGGAAGTATAGCAGGTTTCCAGGTTGTGTGTAGCTGGAGAGAGAGAACAGGCAATGTGACATCTGAGACCCACATATGGAAGGTCTAGGAAGGACTGGGAATGCCAAACAAAGGGAGTACCAGCAGCAGGCTGCATCTGGGCAGACTTTCAGGGCTTGGGCTTCTTTGAGTACTATTCCACCTGGGATGGAACAGGATTGAGGCTGTGCCCTAAATTCCAAGGCACTGGGTGGGATGCAGACAGGACTACCATAAGCAAGTACCACATTATAAGTGCTTTACTAATATGAAGATTTAAACAAAGGTGGCTTATCCATACAATGGAATATTATTCAGCCATCAAAAGGAATCAAGTACTGGTACATGTGACAACATGGATAAGCCTTGAAAATATTATGCTTAGTGAAAGAAGCCAAAAGTAAAGAGTCACATACTGTACAACTCCATTTATATGAAATGTCCAGGAGAAGCAAATCCATAGAGACAGAAAATAGATTAATGGTAGCCAGGGGCTTGGGGGAAGGAGGATTACAGAATGACTACTAATGGGTATAGGTTTCTTTTGGGGATATAAAAATGTTCTAAAGTTAGATAATACTATAGCACAAACTTGTGAATATACTTTAAAAATGAAAACACCAAATTGTACACTTTAAAATAGTGAATTTTGTGGCTTCCAAATTATATCACAATAAAAGCATAACATGAAGATTGAATCACACATAATAGCATTGACAAGTGTGCCCAACACTATTCTCAGTGCTTTCTGTATATAATTCATTTCACCTTCACAACCAATGAAATTAGGATGTAGGTACTATGATTATCATTTTCTTTTTACAAGTGAGAAAACGAAGTCCAGAGAGGTTAAGTTACTCATTCAGTCACACAGCCACAGCAAGTGGTAAAGCCAAGAATTGAGCATAGGCAGTCTATCCCCTGAGGTTGCACACTTAACCACTATGTTATACTACCTCTTATTTATAAATCATGTCAGGTGAGTCTTAAGCAAATCAGGGAGGTGGGTTTTATTACCTCTATTTACAGAGGAAAAAACTATAACTCAGAAGGGCTAAGAAACCTGCTCAAGGTCATATAGGTAGGAAAGGAAGCAGGATTCAAATCCAGGTCTAGCACTGGCTCCACAGCACAGAACCCTATGTCACCTTCAGCTCTTGCTAAGTTGCCTCCAGCACGAGGGCATGGACTAAACCAGACCATCCAGGATCCCAGCCCCAGCAGCTGGCTGACCCAGAAAGTTCCTTCTCTCAGGGCTTAGTAGATTACAATGCCTGGTATTTTTCTTGTTTACATTTTATTATGTTTACATTGTTTTCTGATTTTCCAATTATCTTTCCACCAAATAATTACAGTAGCAACAGAAATTGAAAATTACATTTTCTCAATATCTTCACAGACAAAGCCACTTAGTTTTAACCTGTATAAATGCAAGTTACCCTTCATACTGAATTAAGTATTAAATCCCATGTCTTTAACTCATTACAGCTAAAAATTTGGCCATACAGAAGAATTTTGGAGTTTTCAAATAGAAGTCTCTTTTTAAACTTTATAGACTATGGAAAATTTCAATACAAAAATAGAATGGCACAGTAAACACTCATGTACTCATTACCTAGTTTCAATATTACCTATAGATTTCTTCTTATCTAGTTCTCCATTCATTAGTAGTTCAGCCATGATTGTATTATCTTTTAGTACTGGTTAAATAACTTGCTAAAAAACAGGAAGTTAGTAGGTGTTGTTTCTTGGTTACAGGTTTATGGCCAATTTACATTCTCAGTATCTGCCAAAATTTCTGTGGCAAATATGTGGTACTTCTGTAACAAGAAAAAAAATAAGTTATTTAAAAATAATTAAAATATGCATTTCTTTCAGGAATATATTTTCAATGGTTAATCATATAGTCATTCTTGATTTTGTTCAACAATAGTCAAAAAGATGTCCTTTCTCCATGAGCCCTTATAATTCACTAGTTGGGAGTGGAGTGAAATTTGGTTTTCAAAACATTTTTTTGATGGTAAGGTAGAACATTTATGAAATTAGTTAATAAAAGATGAAAAAAAACTTACAGCACTCAGTAGGGTTGATGAATAGTTACCGTGGCTCTGTAGCAAAAGTGTTGAGGGTTTTAAAAAATTTTTTTAATTTTCTTTTTATTTATCTCTCCAACTTCTTATATAGAAAATTTCTGTAACTACAAAAAAGTGGTACTATTACTACAAGGAACTCCAATACGTTACTCACCTAGATGCCCTAATTGTTGACATCTGATGATTCTTTTATGAGACTTTTTCCATAAGGAAAAACCAACCTAGAAAGAAATGCCAAAACTTCTTACCATCTTTCATATTTCTTCAGTAACTCACATTCCTGTTGAGTGACAGATGTTTCCAAAGACCCAGAGTCAGTATCACTGTGCATCAGGGTTAAATTGCAGTAACAGAAACTCCATAACACTATTCTGAGCTCATATTTGAACTATTTAAAAAACAAAAACAGATTTAGCATGATGTAATTTAAGTATCATAAAATACAACCATTTTAAGTGTATAATTAAATGCTTTTTAGCAAATTTACATAGTCATACAACCATCATCTCTGGATTGTATTTTACAATCCCTCAGAAACTGCTGTTCCATTACAACTTCAGAAAAGGTGCAAATTCCACTTTGCCTCTTACCCATGCAACCAGCTTTAATGTGTCTGGTTATTAGGTGTTACATAACATCTTAGATTTGAAGGAGAGGCTTAAAGATGGCGCCGTGAGAAGTAAGACAAAAACCTCCTCCCAAAACCACATATAATACGAAAATACAGCATATATAACTAATCCTGAAAGAGCGACCAGAAAGAAGACTGACAGACTGCTTACATTTGGGGAAAAGAGAAGACCTCATGGAAAAGGGCAAATTAACAAAGCCCCAATCTGACAGGACTCAAGCACCCCCACCAACCTCAGCTCACCAGCAGGAGGAAGAGAAATGGAGCAGGAAGGGGGTAGAAGCCTAGGACTGCGGAACACCCAGCCCTGGAGATCTGCTCCAGGAGCATGAATCCAAATTACATGGTGCTCCAAAGATTAGTGGGGTTGGAAACAAAGACAGGCAGAATATTCAGAAGGACTGAGATTCCAGCCACTTGTGGAGAACAGGCACCCACAACCGGCAGCTTCGGGACAAAAGAAAGTTGAGCACTTTGAAAGACTTCCCAACAGTGAGACGTCTGCTAAAGGGGAAAGGATTACACAGAGCTTGCTACTCAGGAGAAGGGGGAGGTGGACAAAACGATCCCAGTACACTCAGCCCAGCAGGCTGGGAATTTTTAGGAGCTTTGAGTGCTCCATCCCCTGAGCAAGCAATGCATGCCAAGGCACCCCACCACAATATGCAGCCTGCTGCTCCTTCCTCTAGGCTGGCAACTGTTTGCAAACCTGCTGCCCCTACCACTGGGCCAGGCCAGCCAGAGGGTGGCCCCACCTACAGCAGCTACAGGGGCATAATACAGTGGCTGCTCCTTGAACGCTCAGCCCACTGGCCCTGGGAGTGGGAGCAGGCACTGCAGCTGGGAAGCATAAAAGAGCTCTTTCCTCCCAGCAGGTACCAGTGCCATGTGCCAGCAACCCCCACCATTGATACAGGTGCTGGGCAGCTCCAGAGAGTAGAGCTTCTGGGCACTACACAAAATTATTATTCAATAGTAATTACAAATATGAAACGGCAAAACAACCTGGTACAAACCAAAACCCACACACACCATAAAGAGGGCTAAGTGAAATGAAATCACGAATATTCTTGATGAAGATTTCAAAATAAAAATCACAAATGTGCTAATGGAGCTACAGAAAAATATTCAAGACCTGAGGGAGGGCTTTGAGAAAGACAGTATCCAAAATAAAACATACAATGGAGGGATTTAAAAGCAGATTAGATGAGATAGACAGTAAATGAAATAGAAATTAGAGAACAGGAATACAAAGAAGCTGAGGCACAGAGAGAAAAAAAGGATCTCTAGGAATGAAAGAATATTAAGAGAACTGTGAGGCCAATCCAAATGGAAAAATATTTGCATTATAGGGGTACCAGAAGAAGAAGAGAGAGAAAAAGGGATAGAAAGTGTCTTTGAGGAGGTGATTGCTGAAAATTTTCCCAATCTTGGGAAGGGGATAGTCTCCCAGGCCATGGAGGTACACAGATCTCCCAGCACAAGGTACCCAAGGAAGACAACATCAACACATATAATAATTGAAATTGCAAAGATCAAGGACAAGGACAGAGTATTAAAAGCAGTTAAAGAGAGAAAAAAGATCACATACAAAGGAAAACCCATCAGGCTATCATCAAACTTCTCAGCAGAACCCTTACAGGCCAGAAGGGAGTGGCATGATATATTTAATGCAATGAAACAGAAGGGCCATCAACCAAGAATACTCTACCCAGAAAGATTATCATATAAATTTGAAGCAGGGATTGAACAATTTCCAGATAAGCAAAAGTTGAGGGAATTTACCTCCCACAGACTGTCTCTACAGTGTATTTTGGAGGTATTGCTATAGATGGAAGTGCTCCTAAGGCTAAATAGCTGTCACCAGAAAAAATAAACCAATTAATTATGAAACAAATACTAAATTAAATCAACTACCCACAAAGTCAGTCAAGGGATACACAGAGTACAGAATATGACACCTAATATACAAAGAGTGGAGGAGGAAGAAAAAGAAGGGAGGGAAAAAAAAGAACCTTTAGATTGTGTTTGAAATAGCATATTAAGTGAGTTAAGTTAAACTGTTAGATAGTAAAGAAGCTGCCCTTGAACCTTTGGTGACCACGAATCTAAAGCCTGCAATGGCAATAAGTACATATCTATCGATAATCACCCTAAATGGAAATGGACTGAAAGCAGCAATCAAAAGACATAGAGTTAGAGAATAGGTAAAAAAATAAGACCCATCTATATGCTGCCTACAAGACACTCACTTCAAACCTAAAGACATACACAGACTGAAAGTGAAGGGATGGAAAAAGATATTTCATGCAAATAATAGGGAGAAAAAAGCAGGAGTTGCAGTCCTTGTATCAGGCAAAATAGACTTCAAAACAAAGAAAGTCACAAGAGACAAAGAAGGACATTACATAATGATAAAGGTGTCAGTCCAACAAGAGGATATAACCCTTATAAATATCTATGCACCCAACATAGGAGCTCCTAAATATGTGAAACAAATACTAACAGAATTAAAGGGGGAAATAGGATGCCATGCAATCATTTTAGGAGACTCACGCCAAAGGACAGATCAACCAGACAGAAAATAAGTGAGGAAACAGAGGCATTGAACAACACATTAGAACAGATGGACCTAGCAGACATCTGCAGAACACTCTACCCAAAAGCAGCTGGATACACATTCTTTTCAAATGCACATGGAACATTTTCGAGAATAGACCCTATACTAGGCCACAAGAAGACCCTCAGTAAATTCAGAGGGATTGAAATTGTACCAATCAGCTCTCAGACAACACAGGTATGAAACTAGAAATAAATTATGAAAAGAAAGAAAAAAGTCCACAAACACATGGAGGCTTAACAACATGCTCTTAAATAATCAATGGATCAATGTCCAAATAAAAACAGAGATCAAACAATACATGGAGACAAATGACAACAATAATTCAACACCGCAAAATCTGTGCGACACAGTGAAGGCCATGCTAAGGGGAATTATTTTCAATACAGGCTTACCTCAGGAAAGAACAATTCCATGTGAATAGTCTAAACTTCCAACTAATGAAACTAGAAAAAGAAGAACAAATGAGGCCCAAAGTCAGTGGAAGGAGGGACATGATAAAGATTAGAGCAGAAATAAATAAAATCAAGAAGAATAAAACAACAGAAAGAATCAATGAAAGCAGGAGATGGTTCTTCAAGAAAATAAGCAAAATAGATATACCCCAAGCCAGACTTATCAAGAAAAAAAGAGAGTCTACACACATAAACAGAATCAGAAATGAGAAAGGAAAAATTACTACAGACACCACAGAAATACAAAGAATTATTAGAGAAGTCTATGAAAAATTATATACTAATAAACTGGATAACCTAGAGGAAATGGACAAGTTTCTAGAAAAATACTACCTTCCAAGGCTGACCCAGGAAGAAACAGAAATTCTAAACAGACCAATTACCAGCATGAAATTGAACTGGTAATAAAAAACTTCTAAGAACAAAACTCCTGGTCCAGATGGCTTCACTGCTTAATTTTATCAAACATTTCGTGAAGATTTAATACCCATCCTCCTTAAAGTCTTCCAAAAAGTAGAAGAGGAGGGAATACTTCAAAATTCATTCTATGAGGCCAGCATCACTCTAACACCAAAACCAGGCAGACACCACAAAAAAAGAAAATTACGGTCCAATGTCCCTGATGAACATAGATGCAAAAATACTCAACAAAATATTAGCAGACCAAATTAAAAAATACATCAAAAGGATTATTCATCATGACCAAGTGGGATTTATTCCAGGGATACAAGGATGGCACAATAATAAAAAATCCATCAACATCATACACCATATCAACAAATAGGACAAAAATCACATGATCGTGTCAATAGATGCTGAAAAAGCATTCGACAAAAATCATTTGATAAAAACTCTCAACAAAATGGGTATTGAGGGCAAGCACCTCAACATAATAAAAGCTATATATGACAAACCCACAGCCAACATCATACTGTTAGGAAGGAAAAGACTTGACTTGGTGTCACAGGGAAGTCAGATGTAGTGAGATGATAGACCAAAATCAAGAAAGCAGAGTAAGTTTTAATGCACTCTGCATAGAGTAACAGAGCAGGCCGGCCTAAGATAAGACAGGCAGGCATGGAAGCTCATTCTGAGGCTTCTTTTATGTGGTTTTGGCAGGGCAGAGAGGTTCTTGATTGACAGCTGTCAGCTCTCTAGGCTTGTTTTGATTAGTGAAATGGGTACAGGGGCTGTGCTGTGCCTGGGCCTCTGATGTTTCTTATCTGGGGAGACCCTGGATATTTCCTGAGTCATTCTTGGACCCTGTGGCTTCATCTTATTAACTCTCTAAGTCATTTCTGGCTTTCTGGCTCTATTTGATCAACTCCCTGAGTTATCTTTGGGGGGCCCTTTCTCCTTTCCATCCCGCTCATTTCTGTCTTTCTGCCTAACAATACTTAACAGCAAAAAGCTGAAAGCTTTTCCTTTAAGATTGGGAGCAAGACAAGGATGGCCACTCTCCCCACTTTAATTCAATATAGTAATGGAGGTCCTAGCCATGGCAATCAGACAACACAAAGAAATAAAAGGTATCCAGACTGGTAAGGAGAAGTGAAACTCTCACTGTAGATGACATGATATTGTACATAAAACAGTCTAAAAAATCCACCCCAAAACTACTATTAACTGAATTCAGCAAAGTTGCAGGATACAAAAGTATTACACAGAAATTTATTGCATTCCTATCACTAATGATGAACTAGCAGAAAGAGAAATCAGGAAAACAATTCCCTTACAATTGCATCTAGAAGAATAAAATACTGAGGAATAAACCTAACCAAGGAGGTGAAAGACCTATGCCATAACACCTTCGATTCTTAGGCTGTAGTTGGGAATAAAATCTTCTTACAACTATACTCAATACCATATTCTGCCCTTCATAATTATAGCTACAGTTCAAACAGCCTGTACAGGGATTTTGAAACTTAAAGCAGTATTCCAAACTGCTAGAAATCAGAGGTCATTTCAATAGATTTAGCAAAATCAACAGGTTATTTACAGTATTATCAGCTATATTGCCCTTAAACCCTGGTGAGAGGGGCTCCAGCTCTGGCTCTGTGCTCCGACTTCACCCTACACCAGGTATGAAGAGGCCAAGGAACTAGGGATTTCTTGCAGCCCTTTTCACCACATTATGGTGCTCAGGACTCTGAATTCCCCACCCATACAACCACAAGCCTGTTTCTACGCCTGAACAAGTCTTTTTCCTGCATCTGTCCTCCCTTTGGATCTTTCAGGGATGACAGCTAATAGGAGAGCGGGTGAGTACAGTTTGCATTTGTGGGCTGGGTGTTCACACATATGCATGAAGCCCCTCATGGTATAGGATGGAGCCTGGGTGGAAAAGAGAAGGGCATGGGCTGAGGGCTGTGACTGGCTCTCTCCACACTGCCACCTCCAGCAACAGAATTAAGTCTGAGAATTCTAACTTGGGGCCTGACCTTCATGACATTGTATTTGTTAAAATGGGAGGATAAAACATTTTTACTTAGTAGTTTGCCAGGCAGATTTTTAAATTTTCAATATTTAGACATATATGTAGATCTCTGCATGATTTCATTTACATGAAATACTCAGAATAGGCAAATCAATAGACAAAAAATAGATTAGTGGTTCCGAGAGGGTGGGGAGAGTTGGGGAATGTTGAATAACTGCTGATGGATGCGGGTTTCTATTTAGGATGATGGAAGTGTTCTGGAATTCAATAATGGTGATGATATACCTTGTGAAACAGGTTTCCCCCACTATCTGAAAGTAGAGCATTCTTATAAAGCTTTCCAGAAGCCCAAATAGCATAAAGCAAAGAGGCAATTACCATTAATTTATATGGAAATCCTTAAGTGTTTCAAGACTAAAAAAATAGCCTCTCAGGCATTTCTGGTACCTCAGAATACAACTTGCTAACTGTGGGTAAAATTGTAATACTTCCAGAATATCTCGCCTGGCTTTACTACATCTGCCTACCAATAGGAGTGGAAAGAAGTATGGCTTTAGTTCATTTGCATATCCTCAGGGGTGGAGAGAAGTTCTCCTTATCAGTGGGTAAATTACCTGGGCAACGGAGGGCTTATCTGTGCCTGAGAGGTGAGGGTGAGGGCTGGTTTTGCTTCTGCTGGAGCAGAAAAGAGAAACGGCCCTACACTGCAGTTTTTAAGGAATATAGGGATTTTAAACTTTGACTGATTTCGGTTTTAGAGGTATTTTGCCCTGGGATTTCCTCTTCCTGGAGGTACATAACTCAATAAAGTGATTACAAAAAAATATAAAGACTATTCTGTAAAAGGGAGCCAAAAATAATTTTATTTTAAATTAAACCAAAAGTATGGATAATTGTGATATTTGGAACCAAAAGAATTGTTAAGTCTAGTGCTGGTGAATTTGTGCATCTCTTAAGTCTATGCATGTGTCTGTCTTAAGTGTCTCTATATATTGATGTGTGTGTATACAAAACTTATGTATCGGTGAATTAAGATATGTAATCATTCATTATCACTCCAAGTGATGGGGGGGCGCCACGGGGAAGTGGGGGAAGGCAGGGGCTGGGGCGCGAGGATTGTGCAAGAACCTAAGAAATCTTAACTGCCTTCGATGAGCTTGTGGTCTACTTGAGTCTCTAGAACTAGTTTTATAGAGAGGCATGTGATGTGATTAGCTATGCCACAACAACCTACACACTTGAGAGTATCATTTCTCCAGGTGTTGTTAGTTCTTTAGTGTGTTAATTCTCAAGGTTGGACTGGATGTCCTTTCAGGTCCCTTCCAGCTCTAACATTGCACTATTCGGTGGTTTTATACTACTAGGTTCAGTAGTAAGAGAAATAAATTAAGTAATTCAGTAAACACATATTTATTAGTTCCTTTTTGTGTGTTAAGTGTGTCCATGAAAAAAAGAAACTATTTTGGTGAATTCTCACCTACAAAAACCTGCCTCATCGGTTCAGCAGCAAATTATTGTCCATTCGTCCCGCGCCCGCCGGAGGCCGATGTCACGTGCCAGAGCCAGGGGTTGCTATGGAGCCCAACGCGGTCAAAATCGGAAGTGGTCCTTGAAAATGGCTTCCCTAGGAAATCTGTATTGGAAAAAAATTACTACTCTATACTTAACTTTTCCCTAAAGTAAACTTAAAAATAGAGACACAAAACCTCACTCACAGCACAGAAACACACGCTCTCCTCCTCAGAAAGGAGCTTCCATTCCTTCAGCGGCGGAAGTGGAACGGAACCAAGAAACTAAGCCGCTGGTTTCTCTCGCGAGCGCTTCCCCGAGACGGACCAGCCCCCCCGCGGGGTTGCCGTGGAGACAGAGCGAGCTGTGTGGATGCTGCGAAGCCCAGAGGCCCGGCCTTTGATGTCAGTCTTCGGAGGGGGCTCACAGAACAGACGTCAAGATGGTTAGTGGCTCTGAGCTTGAGGGGTAACTTTGAGTAGTTCCTAAGACTCGAGTTAGAGCACACTTCAGGTTTGTCTAGGCGTGTCCGCACAGGACGATCGCTCTGCGCTCCTTGGGTTCCCACGGGGAACAGAGATGCAACTGTAAATACCTCGATGCTTTCTTCCCTCCTGCTTTTCCATCTCCCCACACCCAAGCTGCGCAAAAACATCTCTTACCTCACTCTAATAAACATAATTAAGTTGTGAGTGGCTGTTTGGTTTAGCTGAAGTACGGAGGATGACCCTTTTAGTAAATTATGTGTGACCAAAAGAGTTTGAATAGGCTTCCCTGGGGTTCCTTGTAAATCCTGGAGCTATCGATCTCAGTTAAAAACTGACCATCGGAATTGGATTAGACAGCTGTATTTGTCGTTTCTTTTACAGATGCTTTCAAGAGCCAAACCTGCTGTAGGCGGGGGCCCACCGCACATTGACAAAAGAAAGAAGAAAGGTAGGAAGATTCCAAAACTAGAGGAGCTACTTTCACAAAGAGATTTCACTGGAGCTATTACCCTATTGGAGGTAATGTCCAAAGAAGTTTTTTTATGAAGTAAATACCAGAATATAGAAGAATGCTTGGGTGAATGCTGGTTGCCATGCTGTTTGAACAGGGAGGTGCATTCTGGGGCTTCCCGTAAATTTCCTCAGGCACAGATTCCAGATTCCAAAATAGCTATAAACTTTTTGATTAAAGGTGATATAAAAAGATATTTCTTGAGGGATGCTCTATGTCTTGTCCCACTGATGGTGAATCCAACCTAAAAATATGAACGAACATTTAATATAGTGTCAGTTCACACACTGTTTATAACCACCTCTGATCAACTTATGATTTATTACTCTTACATATTATAAAATTTTAGTCATATTTAAATAATTCTACCACGCTTCATGCTTACTGTCTAAAATACTGTATCACCAGGTAATATTTCTAATCTCTATGGCAGTAGTTCTCAACTTTTAATATGCATCGGAATTACCTAGGTTACTTATTAAAATATATATTCCTGGACTCCTGCCATTAGGATACTTATTCTTTACAGAATCAGTCTACAGAAGCTGCGTGTTTGGTAAGTAGCCTAAAAGCTTCTGATGTAGAGGGTCCAAGGACACTGCACTTTGCGAAACTGCTTTGCAGGAGCACATGTGTTAGGAGAATAAAGGGATGCACCAAAGAAGGGTTTTAACAGCACAGCTTGGTTGTCTTGTGCTACAGTCATTTCTCTAAATGATACTGTAGCTCTATTCCTCCTAATTTATCAACAATGATTGTCTTATTTAGCTTTGTATATCTTTCTCAGTCATGTATAGTCCTGTGTTTCTTACTCTGGTGTTGAGCACCTTGTTTCAATTTTTGGTGTCAGCTTTCTCATCTTTAAAGTGGGGGAATTGACTTGGAAGGACCTAGCTTTCTAAATCAGTGGACTGAGTTGTAGTTATATGTCTAATAGTTGTCAGTCTGTTTCTCTTCTCTCATTTCTTTAAGGCAATGACCACATTTTCCTTATTGTGTATTTCCCCCACTGCCTTTTAAAAAATTTATTTTGTTATTATTAATGTACACTTAACAAGAGCAACATTATGGTTACTATACTCTCCCTATTATCAAGTCCCACCACATACCCCATTACAGTCACTATCCATCAGCATAGTAAGATGCTATAGAATCACTACTTGTCTTCTCTGTGTTATACTGCCTTCCCTGTATCCCCCTCCCCCCTCGCTACATTATGTGTGCTAATTGTAATAGCCCTTTTTCCCCCTTATCCCTCCCTTCCCACCCATCCTCCCCAGTCCCTGTCCCTTTTGTAACTGTTAGTCCATTCTTGAGTTCTGTGAGTCTGCTGTTGTTTTCTTCCTTCAGTTTTTTTCTTTGTTCTTATACTTCACAGATGAGTGAAATCATTTGATACTTGTCTTTCTCTGCCTGGCTTATTTCACTGAACATAATACCCTCTCACTCCATCCATGTTGTTGCAAATGGTAGGATTTGTTTTCTTATGGCTGAATAATATTCCATTGTGTATATGTACCACCTGTTCTTTATCCATTCATCTACTGATGGACACTTAGGTTGCTTCCATTTCTTGGCTATTGTAAATAGTGCTGCGATAAACATAGAGGTGCATATGTCTTTTTCACACCGGGATGCTGCATTCTTAGGGTAAATTCCTAGGAGTGGAATTCCTGGGTCAAATGGCATTTCTATTTTGAGTTTTTTGAGGAACCTCTATACTGCTTTCCACAATGGTTGTACTAATTTACATTCCCACCAGCAGTATAGGAGGGTTTCCCTATCACCACATCCTCGCCAACATTTGTTGTTTGTGTTTTGGATGGTGGCCATTCTTACTGGTCTGAGGTGATATCTCCTTGTGGTTTTAATTTGCATTTCTCTGATGATTAGGGATGTGGAGCATCTTTTCATCTACCTGTTGGCCATCTGAATTTCTTCTTTGGAGAAGTTTCTGTTCAGCTCCTTTGCCCATATTTTAATTGGCTCATTTGCTTTTTGTTTGTTGGGGTGCATGAGTTCTTTATATAATTTCGATGTCAACCCCGTATCGGATATGTCATTTATGAATATATTCTCCCATACTGTAGGATGTCTTTTTGTTCTATTAATGATGTCCTTTGCTGTACAGAAGCTTTTTAGTTTGTTCATTTTTTGCTTTTGTTTCCCTTGCTTGGGGAAATATGTTCATGAAGAAGTTGCTCATATTTATGTCCAAGAGATTTTTGCCTATGTATTTTTCTAAGAGTTTCATGGTTTCATGACTTACATTCAGGTCTTTGATCCATGTTGAGTTTACTTTTGTGTATGGGGTTGGACAATAGTCCAGTTTCATTCTCTTAGATGTAGCTGTCCAGTTTTGCCAACACCAGCTGTTAAAGAGGCTGTCATTTCCCCATTGTGTATCCATGGCTCCTTTATCGTATATTAATTGACCATATATTCTTGGGTTTGTATCTGGGCTCTCAAGTCTGTTCCATTGGTCTATGGGTCTGTTCTTGTGCCAGTACCAAATTGTCTTGATTACTGTGGCTTTGTAGTAGAGATTGAAGTCAGGGAGTGTAATTCCCCCCACTTTATTGTTCCTTCTCAGGATTGCTTTGGCTATTCAGGGTCTTTTGTCGTTCCATATGAATTTTAGAACTATTTGCTTTAGTTCATTGAAGAATGCTGTTGGTATTTTCATAGGGATTGCATTGAATCTGTAGATTGCTTTAGGCAGGATGGCCATTTTGGCAATATTAATTCTTCCTATCCATGAGCACGGGATGTGTTTCCATTTATTGGTATCTTCTTTAATTTTTCTCATGAGTGTCTAGTAGTTTTCAGAGTATAACTCTTTCACCTCCTTGTTTAGGTTTATTCCTATGTATTTTATTCTTTTAGATGCAATTGTGAATGGAATTGTTTTCCTAATTTCTCTTTCTGCTAGTTCACCGTTAGTGTATAGAAATGCAACAGATTTCTGTGTATTAATTGTGTATCCCACAACTTTACTGAATTCAGATATTAGATCTAGTAGTTTTGGAGTGGATTCTTTAGGGTTTTTTATTTACAATATCATGTCATCTGCAAACAGGGACATTTTGACTTCTTCCTTACCACTCTGGATGCCTTTTATTTCTTTGTGTTGTCTGAATGCTGTGACTAGGACCTCCAGTACTATGTTGAATAGAAGTGGGGAGAGTGGGCATCCTTGTCTTGTTTGCGATCTTAAAGGAATAGCTTTCAGCGTCTCTCTGTTAAATATAATGTTGGCTGTGGGTTTGTCATATGTGGCCTTTATTATGTTGAGGTACTTGCCCTCTATACCCATTTTGTTGAGAGTTTTTATAAGGAATGGGTGTTGAATTTTGTCGAATGCTTTTTCAGCATCTATGGAGATGATCATGTGGTTTTTGTTCTTCTTTTTGTTG
Organism: Smutsia gigantea; assembly: GCA_032199065.1. Classification (NCBI taxonomy): domain Eukaryota; kingdom Metazoa; phylum Chordata; class Mammalia; order Pholidota; family Manidae; genus Smutsia; species Smutsia gigantea. The sequence continues at coordinate 16,359 of JAVSCE010006676.1, read as the reverse complement.
ATGTGGTGGATGATGTTGATAGATTTTTGAATGTTGTACCATCCTTGCATCCCTGGGATGAATCCCACTTGATCATGATGGATGATCTTTTTGATGTATTTTTGAATTTGGTTTGCTAATATTTTGTTGAGTATTTTTGCATCTACATTCATTAGGGATATTGGTCTGTAATTTTCTTTTTTTGTGGTGTCTTTGCCTGGTTTTGGTATTAGAGTGATGTTGATCTTGTAGAATGAGTTTGGGAGTATTCCCTCTCCTTCTACTTTTTGGAAAACGTTAGTGAGGATGGGCATTAGGTCTTCACTAAATGTTTGATAAAATTCAGCAGTGAAAACATCTGGTCCAGGCATTTTGTTCTTAGGTATGTTTTTGATTACCAGTTCAATTTCGTTGCTGATAATTGGTCTGTTTAGATTTTCTGTTTCTTCTGGGTCAGCCTTGGAAGGTTGTATTTTTCTAGAAAGTTGTCTATTTCTTCTAGGTTATCCAATTTTTAGCAGAGAGTTTTTCATAGTATTCTCTCATAATTCTCTGCATTTCTGTGGTGTCCGTAAAGATTTTTCCTTTCTCATTTCTGATTCTGTTTATGTGAGTAGACCCTGTTTTTTTCTTGATAAGTCTGGCTAGGGGCTTATCTATTTTGTTTATTTTCTTGAAGAAACAGCTCCTTTTCTTTTCTCCAGCTGTATGCAGTCTGGTACAATCCTCTTTCCTGTTGCTTTTTCAGCATTAGTTTTATTAATTATATTTTCATATTATATGCAGTTTTAGGAGGAAGCCTGTGTCTCACTGCTCACACCACCATGTTTTATCCAATCCTATTCTTTCATTCATAGAGATTCTTTTTTCTGTCTATGCCTCAGCTTCCTTGTATTCCTCTTCTCTAATTTCTATTCCCTCCATTGTATGTTTCATTTCAGATATGGAATTTCTTAATGATTTCATCTCCATCTTAAATTCATTCCTGAGTTCTTGAATATTTTTCTGTACCTCCATAAACATGTTTATGATTTTTATTTTGAACTGTCTTTCCGGAAGATTGGTGAATTCAATTTCATTTGGCCCTTTTTCTGGGGTTTGTGAGATTTTGGTCTGTACCATGTTCTTTTGACATTTCATATTTCTGTGTGGTGCCCTTTATTGCCCAGAAGCTCCAGTGTCTGAAGTGAGGTTGGGTGTTGTAGGGGAGCGGAGTTGGTGCCTGGGGGGAGGAAAGATCTGTTTCCTGTCTCCCGTCTGCCCTGCCTGTCTCCAGTATCACAGCGAGTGGGCCCAGCACACAGGTGTAAGCCTCTGTGCTTGGCGTCTCTAGCTGTTGTACGTGAGGCCTCTTTCTGGCTGGTCTGACCCCAGAGCAGTGAATGCCAGTTTGCGATCCGGTGCTCTCAGGCCAGGAGGACGTCTCAGCAGGCTGCGTATCATAGTGGGGGGCCTCGGAGCTGAGTAGCCAGCCAGGGGGATGGAGCGCCTGAAGCTTCCCAAAGTTCCCAGTCTGCTGGGCAGAGTGTGCCCAGACAACCTTGTCCCCCTATCCCTTCTGCTGCACAGCAAGCTCCGTGCAAACCTCGCCCCATCAGCAGCCCTCTCCCTGCTAGGAAGCCTCTCAGATGGCCTGCCTTTCCTTTGTCTCAGAGCAGCTTGGTGTGGATCCCATCCTCCACAAATGGCCAGAATCTGTCTCTCAAGCACTCTGCCTGTCCCAGATCCCCATCCTCCAGATCACCACTCAGTGTAGATTTCTGCTAGTAAAGCAGATCTCCAGGGCTAGGTGTTCAGTATTCCCAGGCTTCCACCTTCTCCCCCGCTCTGTTTCCCTTCCACCCACCTGTGAGCTGGGGTGGGGGAAGGGCTTGGGTCCCATTGGATCAAGGCTTTCGTACATTACCCTGTTTTGTGAGGTCTGCTCTGTTCAATGAGGTCTGAATGCAGTCTGGTGCAGTTTTCTTTCTTGTTGCTGTTTTAGTGTTAGTTGTGTCAACTATATTTTCACACTATCTGTGGTTTTGGAGGAGTTCTCTGTCTCACCTGTGGCGCCACCATCTTGAATCTCTCCACAAGCCTCTCCACCAATGCCTTTTAAGTTCTCAAGGAGGCTGTGCTCTTTTTATACTTTTAGGTAGCTAATCAAAGTGCCATGGTATATGGGATTGGGAATTGCCATGGTTTGGGGTGATGAAGTCTCATGAGCTCTCTGGTGGCGTCAGGAAATTTTGGAGCCAAATTCAGGGAGACCTCAGGACTCTCTTGTTCCCTCCTGGTGAGAGCCGGGAGCTCTGTCCTTTCACTTTATCTCTAAATAAAAGCCTGTACCTTGCTCTCCTAAAAAAAAAAAAAATTCAGGGAGACCTCAAATAAGAATTTTTTTAGACTTAAAAGCACGATACTCAAATTCAGAGCATTTGGTGACAGGAGGATTTCTAATGTTAGGGAGTTAGCTACCGGAGCAAGCTCTTATTCCAGAAAGTATCAGTGGATGTCCTCATTTTGTGATTATCAAAGCACCTGAAGTTCTGAACCAATGATTCGTAAATATGTATTGGCTCACTATTTATTTGTTGATTTACATTTTTGATTTATTACAGGTAGAGTGAAAAAAAAATCTCACCTTAACATGGTCATTCACACTCCTCTTTCAAGGTCTCAGTCCTTTCCTCCAAAGCAGGACTTTTCTTTGTTTGGCTAAGGAATTCATAAAAAAATTTTTCACAACAGACATAAGTGAGGCCATTCTTCTGAACATCATTAATTCTTTTGGGCCCTGGTAACCCTGTTCAGAGGTAATAGAATGATTCAATGACTTGTCCTCTCTGAAAGATTATACCTATGAAGGAATATTTGAAGTGCGAGGTTGAGACCATAGAGGATGAGAACATGGGCTTTGGAGTTACTGGGCTATGGTTCCTGCTACCACATTTACTGGCTTTGTGGTCTTGAGTTCATTGCTTAATCTCTCTTACTTTCAGTTATTTGGCATTAAATACGTCACATAATTCTTATGTTCCTTTTGTATTACCTAGAATTGTTATGAGGATAACTCTAAAATATATGCTGGAGTAAGGTGTCCATAGATATAGAAAAACAAATGCAAAATATATGAAAATATTCATTTCTGTGACAACTAGAAACTAATCTGCTGAGTTCTGTAGGTGAAAGTTTAATTAAAATGGATATTGTCTTCTACTACTTGCGATTTCCTATTTTTAATCAGTAAAAACAGTAGTTTATTGTAGTATCTTATACACAATCTTATATTGGTTTCAAGTATACAATATAGTGGTTCAATAGTTACCCACTTTGTTAAATCCTCACTCCCACTAGTGCAGTTACATAGGAAGATGTTATAGGATCATTGGCTGTATTCTCAATGCGTACTACCATCTCTGTGACTGACTTATATTATGATTGAGAATTTCTGTGCCCCTTTATCCCACACCCCTCCCAACCCACCCACCCAGCCCCTCCCTGGTGGTAACCACCAATCACTTCTCAGTGTCTGTGAGTCTGCTGCTATTTTGTCTTTCCCCACCTAGCTTATTTCACTTAGCATAATACCCTCTAGGTCCATCTATGTTGTTGCAAAAAAGAAGGATTTCTCTTTTTATGGATGAATAACATTCCATTGTATATGTACAACACCTTCTTTATCCATTCATCTATCGATGGACACTTAAGTTGCTCCTGTATATTGGCTATTGTTATGATGCAGCAATTATCATAGGAGTGCATGTATCTTTTAAAATCATGGATTTTGTTTTCTTTAGGTAAATTCCTAGAAGTGGAATTACTGGGTCCTGTGGTATTTCTATTTTTACTTTTTTGAGGAAACTGCATACTGCTTTCCACAGTGGTCGCACAAATTTGAAGTTCCACCAACAGTGTAGAAGGGTTCCTATTTCTCTGCACCCTCTCCAGCATTTGTTATTTCTTGTCTTTTGGATAGTGGCCATTCTAACTGGTGTGAGGTGATATCTCTTTGTGGTTTTAATTTTCATTTCCCTGATGAATAGCGAAGTGGAGCATCTTTTCATGTGCCTGTTGGCCATTTGTATTTCTTCTTTGGAGAAGTGTTCTGGTCCTACACCCATTTTTTGATTGGGATTTTTTTTGGGGGGTGTTGAGGCATATGAGTTCTTTATATATTTTGGGTGTTAACCCCTTATTAGATAAATCATTTATGAACATATTCTCCCATACTGTAGGTTGCCTTTTTGTTCCACTGATGGTGTCCTTTGCTGTACAGAAGCTTTTTAGCTTGATGTAGTCCTACTTGTTCATTTTTTATTGTTTTCCTTGCCCAAAGAGATGTGTCCAGGAAAAAGTTGCTCATGCTTATTTATGTTCAAGATATTTTTGCCTGTTTTCTTCTAAGAGTTTTATGGTTTCATGTCTTCCATTCAGGTCTTTGATCCATTTTGAATTTACTTTTGTATATGGAGTTAAACAGAAATCCAGTTTCATTCTCTTACATGTAGCTGTCCAGTTTTCCCAACACCAGTTATTGAAGAAGTGTCTTTTCCCCATTGTATACTCATGGCTCCTTTATCATGTATTAATTGACCGTATATGTGTGGGTTTATATCTGGGCTCTCTATTCCATTTATCTATGGGTCTGTTCTCATGCCAATACCATACTGTTTTGATTACTGTAGCTTTGTAGTGTAGCATGAAGTCAGGAAGCATAATACCCCCAGCTTTGTTCTTTCTTAGGATTGCTTTGGCTATTCAGGGTCTTTTGTGGTTCCATATGAATTTTAGGATTATTTGCTCTAGTTCATTGAAAAATGCCATTGGTATTTTGATAGGGATTGCATTTAATCTGTAAATTGCTTTGGGCAAGATGGCCATTTTTGACAATATTAATTCTTTCTATCCATGAGCACAGGATAGATTTCCATTTATTGGTTCTTCTTTAATTTCTCTCATGACTGTCATATAGTTTTCAGAGTTAAGGTCTTCACCTCCTTGGTTAGGTTTATTCCTAGATATTTTATTCTTTTTGATGCAATTGTAAATGGAGTTGTTTTCCTAATTTCTGCTAGTTCATTAGTATATAGGAATGTAACAGATTTCTGTGTATTAATTTTGTATCCTTCAAATTTGCTGAATCCAGTTATTAGTTCTGATAGTGTTTTGGTAGAATCTTTAGGGTTTTCTATATATAATATGTTATCTCCAAATTGTGACAGTTGAACTTCTTCCTTACCAATTTGAATACCTTTTATCTCTTTATCTGTATGATTGTTGTGGTAAAGATCTCCAGTACCATGTTGAGTAAAAGTGATGAATGTGGATATCCTTGTCTTGTTTCCAATCTTACTGGAAAAGCTTTCAGCTTTTTTCTATTAAGTATGATGTTGGCTGTGTTTTTGTCATATATGTCCTTTGTATGTTGAGGTACATACCCTCTATACCCATTTTGTTGAGAGTTTTTATCATGAATGGTTGTTGAATTTTGTCAAATGCTTTTTCAGCATCTATTGAGATAATCATATGGTTTTTATCCTTCTTTTTGTTGATGATGGTGTATGATATTGATTGATTTATAAGTATTGACCTTCCTTGCATCCCTTGAATAAATCCCCACTTGGTTGTGTTGGATGATCCTTTTGATTTATTTTTTAATTCTGTTTGCTAATACTTTGTTGAGCATTTTTGCATCTAAGTTTATCAGGGATATTGGTCTAAATTTTTCTTTTTTTGTAATATCTTTGTCTGGTTTTGGTATTAGAGTGATGCTGGCCTAATAGAATGAGTTTGGAAGTATTCCCTCCTCTACTTTTTGCAGTACTTTAAGTAGGATGGGTATTAGTTCTTTAAATGTTTGGTGGATTTCAACTGTGAAGCTGTCTGGTCATGGAATTTTGTTTGTTGGGAGTTTTTTGATTACCAGTTCAATTTTGTTACTGGTAATTGGTCTGTTCAGATCATTTGTTTCTTCCTTGGTCAATCTAGGAAGGTTGTTATTCTTCTAGGAATTTGTCCATTTCTTCTAAGCTGTTCAATTTATTGGCATATCATTTTTCATAGAATTCTCTAATAATTCTTTGTATTTCTGTGGTATCCATTGTGACCATTCTTTTTTTGTTTCTGATTTTATTTGTATTATCCCTCTTTTTTTTTCTTTATAAGTCTGGCTAGGAGTTTGTCTATTTTGTTTATTTTCTCAAAAAAACAGCACTTGGTTTTGTTAATACTTTGTACTGTTTTATTCTTCTCAATTTTCTTTATTTCTGCTCTGATCTTTATTATATCATATCACTCCTTCTACTAAATTTGGGTTTCATTTGTTCTTCATTTTCTAGTTATTTAATTGTGAGTTTAGACTGTTTATTTGGGGTTGTTCTTGTTTCTTAAGATAGACCCTGTATTGCTATGTACTTCCTTCTTAGAAACACTTTAATGGTGTCCTACAAACTTTGGACTGTTGAATTTTTGTTGTCATTTTTCTTCATATATTGCTTGATTTCTGTTTTAATTTGTTCATTGATCCATTGATTCTAAATAGAAGCATGTTGCTTAGCCTCTATTTGTCTGTGAGCTTGTTTTCTCTGTGTAATTTGTTTCTAGTTTCATACCACTGTGGTCTGAGAAGTCACTTGATACAATTTCAATCTTTTTAAATTTATTGGGGCTCCTTTTGTGGCCTTGTATGTGATCTGTTCTGGAGAACGTTCCATGTACACTTGAGAAAAAATGTATATCCTGGAATGTTCTGTACTTATCTGTTAAGTCCATCTGCTCTAATGTGTTGTTCAGTTCCTCTGTTTCCTTATTTATATTCTGTCTAGTTGATTTGTCTATTGATGTGAGTGGTGTGTTGAAGTCTTTTAAAATGAATTATTTGCTATCTATTTCCCTCTTTAATTCTGTCAGTATTGTTTTTTACATATTGAGCTGCAACTATGTTGAGTGTGTAGATATTTATAACGATTATATTAGCTTGTTGGACTGATTCATTTATCATTATGTAGTGTCCTTTGTCTCTTGTTACTTTCTTGTTTTGAAGTCTGTTTTGGCTGATATAAATACTGCTACTCTTGCTTTTATCTCCCTGTTGTTTGCATGAAATATCTCTATCCATCCCTTCACTTTCAATCCATGTATGTCTTTGGATCTGAAATGAGTCTCGTAGGAAGCGTATAGATAGGTCTTATTTCTTTATCCATTCTGCCACTCTATGTCTTTGGATTTGTGCATTCAGGCCATTTGCATATAAGGTAATTATTGATAGGTATGTACTTATTTTCATTTTGTTGACTGTTTTCTGTTTGTTTTTATAGCTCTTCTTTGTTCCTTTCCTCCTCTCTTATACTCTTCTCTTGTCATTTGACAATCTTCTTTAGAGTTGTGATTGAATTTCTCTCTTTTAATTATCTGTCTATTTTAGCCTTTAGGTTTGTGGTTACCATAAGGTTCAAGGAAAGCTTCCCACCTATATAACAATCTATATTAAATTAATGATCACTCTATTTCAAACACAATCTAAAAATACTTCTTTTTCTTCTTCTTCCTCCTCCACACTTTATGTAGTAGATATCATAATCTGTGTGTATCCCTTGACTGATTTTGTGTATAGTTAGTTTTACTACTTTTGTTTTAATTTCATACTTGCTTGGTAAGTAATTGGTCTACTATCTTTACTGTGGGTTTATTTTCACTGTTGAAAACTATTTAGGCTTAAGAACATTTCCATCTACAGCAGTCCCTTTAACATATTCTGTAGTGCCAGTTTAGTGGTTATAAATTCCTTCAGCCTTCATTTATCTGTGAAATGTTTAATCTCTCCTTCAAATTTCAATGATAATCATGCTTGGTAGAGGATTCTTAATTTAAGCTCCTTCTGTTTCAGTACATTAAATATATCATGCCACTCCCTTCTGACCTGTAAAGTTTCTGCTGAGCAGTCTGCTGATAGCCTGATGGGGTTTCCCTTATAAGTAATAATTTTTTTCTCTTTGACTGCTTTCACTATTCTCTTCCTAGGATTAATCTTTGTCATTTTAATTATTATGTTTTGGTGTTGTCTTCTTGGGATCCTTTTGCTAGGGGTTCTCTGTTCTTCCATGACCTGGGTGTCTATTTCCTTCCCCAGATTGGGGAAATTTTCAGCAATTATTTTTTTAAAGAGACTTTCTATCCCATTGTCTCTTTCTTCTCCTTCTGTTACCCCTATTATGCACATGTTTTTTGGAGCCGTTACACAGCTTTCTTAGTGTTCTTTCATTCCTAGAGATTCTTTTTTCTCTCTTCCTCAGCTTCATTGTTTTCCTGTTCCCTAATTTCCATCTCATTGATTATCTTCTCTACTTGCAGAATTATTTTACTCACGCCCTCCATTGTGTATTTCATTTCAGTTACTGTATTCTTCATTTATGAGTGGCTCTTTTTTAACTTTTCTCTTTGTTGAAACCCTCCCTGAGATCATCAACTTTTCCATAGATCAGTGAGCATATTTATGACTGTTACTTTGAAATCTTTATCAAGAAGATTGGTGATCTCTGTTTCATTTAGTCTTCTTTCTGGTGTCTTATCCTGTAGTTTTGTTTGGAACATATCCCTCTGCGTCCTCATTTTGTCAGGGTTTCTGTGTTTCTTCCTTTGTATCAGATCTGAACAGAGCAATTTTTCTTAAATAGAGGGCTTACTATTCAAAAGTTTTGTTTTTTTTTTATTTCATGAAATTTCAACGTGAAGTTCAAACGTCATGCTGGGGAACAAGAAGAGGATACTAATTTGTGGATTGGGTACTGTGCTTTTCACCTGGGTGACTACAAGAGAGCTTTGGAGGTTAGTAAAAAGGAAATTTTATAACAGAGGATTTAAAAAATGTTATTAAACTTTATATTATAGTAATATATGCCCATGGTAAAAGTCAAACTATGTAGAAGGGAACAAATAAAAGGAAAAAGAGCTGTCTTGCCTGCCTTCCTCAATTCCAGTTCTTTGTTAGTGGAGGCAGCCATTAATTAGCTCTCTTTTGATGTATTGCTTCAGAAATCTTCTATATATATTCAAGTATATGTATATATATTTTGTTCAGTTTTTTTTTTAGTTATAGGCTGATGAGTTTGTCCAACATACTAACATTAGTATTACTTAGGGAAATCTTTAGGAGAAGTAAAATAAGCCCTTTTAGGCATTATGATTAGTACACATAAGGTGGGTTATGGGGAAGGCAGTATAGCACAGAGAAGACAAGTAGTGATTCTATATCATCTTACTGTACTGATGTATTGTGACTGCAATGGGATTGGGGGGTGGTACTTGATAATATGGGTGAATGTTGTAACCGCAATGTTGCTCATGTGAAACCTTCATAAGATTGTATATCAGTGATACCCTAATAATAAAAAAAATAAGCCCTTTTAATAAAGTATTTTCCTGATACTTTTCTTAAAGCAAGTTCATTCTTATTTTGCTTGGTTAGATTACATTATCTTTATTTTTGCAAGGATAGTTTTGAATGTTGTTTTTATTGGTCATTGTAAATCCTACCTATCTAAGGAACAATCTATGGGAATATGGATCTAGATAAAATTTTAGATGCCTTATGTCAGGCAACTTTTAACTCATAAATGAAATTGTTTAAACATTTCCTACATATTCTTACTCCCAAAATGTAATCTAAGGATATTTAAAGATCTGCATAATGAAAATAAAACTATCCATGATTGGTAATGAGGGGCTAAGATGAAAAACAAGAGCAAAAAAATTGGTGAAGGAAAAAGGAAAGATATGAAAAGGACAGAACAGAGGCTGATAGTATTTATGAAAGATGTAGGAGAAGAGTGAGTACCCCAAATGTAGTAAGAGAAAGAAAAAAGTTATCTGGTAAGCACTGATAAATAGTGAGAGTATAAGGAAAAAGTAGACTGCAAAGTGAATCTTAGTGAGGGAAAAAGAAACCTTTTTAAAATGTAAAACCAAATAAAGGCAGAAAACAATTAGAACAAAATAAAATTTGTAGTGTATTAAGGTTACAAGTCTTCAAGTTAACCTAACCTATGCATTTTTTAAAGTATCATTGATATACAATCTTATGAAGGTTTCACATGAACAACATTGTGGTTTCAACATTCACCCATTTTATCAAGTCCAACCCCCCCAACCCATTGCAGTCACTGTCTATCAGCATAGTAAGATGCTATAGAGTCATTACTTGTCTCTCCATGCCTTCCCCATGACCTACCAAAATGTGATTGTGAATTATAATGCCCCTTAATCCCCTTCTCCCTCCCACGCACTTTCCCCAACCCCTCCTCTTTGGTGACCACTAGTCATTCTCAGAGTCTGTGAGTCTGCTGCTATTCTGTTCCTTCAGTTTTGTTTTGTTTTTATACTCCAGAAATGAGTGAAGTCATTTGGTACTTGTCTTTCTCAGCCTGACTTATTTCACTGAGCATAACACCCTCTAGCTCCATCCATGTTGTTGCAAATGGTAGGATTTGTTTCCTTTTTATAGCTGAATAATATTCCACTGTATATATGTACTACATCTTCTTTATCCATTCATCTATTGATGGACACTTATTAACCTATGCATTTTTTTGGTATCATTAATGTACAATCACATGAACAACATTGTGGTTACTAGATTCCCCCCATTATCAAGTCTCCACCACATGCCCCATCACAGTCACTGTCCATTAGCATAGTAAGATGCTATAGAGTCACTACTTGTCTTCTCTGTGCTATACTGCCTTCCCCGTGCCCCCCCCCCCACATTATGTGTGCTAATCGTAATGCCCCTTATTCCCCTTCTCCTTCCATCCCCACCCACCCTTCCCAGTCCCTTTCCCTTTGGTAACTGTTAGTCCATTCTTGAGTTCTGTGAGTCTGCTGCTGTTTTTGTTCCTTCAGTTTTTGCTTTCTTCTTATACTCCACAGATGAGTGAAATCATTTGGCACTTGTCTTTCTCCACCTGGCTTATTTCACTGAGCATGATACCCTCTAGTTCCATCCATGTTGTTGTAAATGGTAGGATTTGTTTTCTTCTTATGGCTGAATAATATTCCATTGTATATATGTACTACCTCTTCTTTATCCATTCATCTATTGATGGACACTTATTAACCTATGCATTTTTATAAGATATCTTTTGTACACCTTTTTACATTAGCGAAAATAAGATGTTTTAGTTTCATTTCATTTCTACAGTTTGTTAGCCCATATCAATGTTAACAGGGGGGAAAACAAATTGTAAAATTATATGGACGATAGCCCTACATGGGTGAGATTGAGTTTAGCTTCAGTTTTTAACCCTACAGATACAGAATTGTTGAATATATAGGATTCACTGAATGTGAATTTGCCCAGTCTCAGTAAAAACTCCTATTCCATTGTAGGAGAATGGCCTGTCAGTTGCTTTATTGACAAAATGAGATCACTGCTTAACATATATTTCAGGAATATGAAACTGTGACAAAAGAGGAAAATTGCAATCCTGAAGTCTGGGTGAACCTAGCCTGTACCTACTTTTTTCTTGGAATGTATAAAGAAGCTGAAGCAGCTGGATTTAAAGGTAAAATGAGCCCTTTTAATATCTGGTATTCACCACTAATAGAAAGAATAATTTTGGATGTCTTAAAACTTACCTGATTCCTTTTTCTATTGTGGAAAAATGAAATGACATTAGAAAGCTAAAGAATTGCTTTTACTCTTCAAGAATATTGGATCTGACCAACTTTATTTATTTTTTTATTAAGGTATCATTTATATACAATCTTAGGCTCAGGTTTCACATGAGCAACATTGTGGTTACTACATTCCCCTGTATTAGCAAGTCCCCACCACATTCCCCATTACAGTCACTGTCCATCAGCATAGTAAGATGAGCAACTTTATGTTTAAAGAGAGAGTTAATCTCTGTGCTGCTTCCCTTCTCCACCCTACCTCCCCAGAAGCTACAGCTGAAAAGCAGAAGGAGGAGAGAAGAAAAAGGGCCAGGTATCTTTCTTAGGTCCCATCATGATAGGATATTCTTGCTGTTGGTAAGAGTTGGGTATAGTTGTTCAAGCTCTTAGAGAGAGAGATTTTTACAGTTGATTTCCTGTTTCTGAGTAAGAAGTCAAGTAATTTCTGTTTCTCCAGACTTCTTTCCTTTTGCTTTACTCATCATGACAGTCATCACAGGAGAACTGGGCTCAAATTTGCAAATAAGATTAGGGCAAAGAGGAAGTTTGGGAGAAAAGATTAGGAATAATTAAATATGGCTAGAATCAAATTCAAAGAAATGTAGAGAAAGTAGGCAAGGAAATGTTAGGAAATTTGTTAGGGAAGAATGTATTCCAGGAGAGAATTCTTAGAGAATTAACTGATGCATACATATTTAGAAAACATTCCAGTTCAAATTGATGGGAAATGTGGAACTTGAAGCCTTTCTTGACTTGTACCCAAATTGTTTCATGTGCACTAATAGTGTATTTCTTCCTACTTTGGTTATAAGGGTCTTTAAGTTACTTTGTCTCATGTTTCTAGACTTCATCTGTGCCCAGAACAGTATTAGACATAGAAAAGGTAATCTCAGTAGCTATCTCTCATTCTGTATATATATATATATATTTTTTTCATTTATACACTGGTGGATGACTTTTTGCTGTAGAGAGATAGAGGATTGTGTGTGCAGAATTAGGAAAATTCTCCAAGGGTGCCTAAGTGATTTGGAACTTGAAAGGTGTTAACCTTCTGGTTTGGCTACCTGTCTCAGTGTGGCACACTATCATGCTAGAAAATCTATGGGCCAGAGGCTGGGCTAGTTAAGCATATATGGCAGTACAATTGTGGAAAAGGAGGTTTCAGAAGGTTTTGACAAAGAATACTGAGAACAGAAGTTGATTCTCACACATATTGAGATTACTGTAGTGTTTATTTCCAGTGTTGGGTTCAGTATAAGAGCACACAGCAAGGGGCTGCTACTAGAAAGGTGTGTGAGGAGTGCTGTGCTGTGGGTCACCGTAATAGAATCAGGTAGAACAATGGTGGTGAAGAGCAGAACCTTAGAACATTTTCCTTCTGGTCCTTTATGCTGTTGCTGCTACTACAAGTGGTAACCGGACTAAAATAATATATGTTACAGGAAAGACATATCAGGATCAGATAGGTAAGGATTTAGGAAAATTTATCTGAGTCTCATGTCATTCCTGCAAGGGACTAAGTGACGTAGACAATTGAGTTCTTTAATAAGCAGCTTATATCTTTTATTTTTCAGCTCCAAAAAGCCGACTTCAAAACCGCCTCCTCTTCCATTTGGCTCACAAGGTATTTATATTCTCTTTTCACACGTTTTGTTTTTAAGTATTTTTCTCTTCTTTCTTGTTACCAAAAATGGTGAAAAATATTTAACTAGAAATTTTTGTTAATATTTCTAGACCAAGTAGAATGCAGATATTATTTGTACAGGATTTTTCCCCATCAATGTTCTTTTACCCTATTAATTTATTCAGAGATGTTACGTTTTAGTTCTTCTTAAGCGGTAGTCATACAAGAAGGTTAGTTTTGAGTATTCTATTGTGCCTTAGGAAGTAGAGTCAAAGACACCGTTGCTGACTCCTGGAAATAAATACACATTTTTCAGAATTGCCTTATAGCAATAATTCTGATCATCATAATAAAATGATTTTTTTAAATAATTTTTCATATTCCAAAAGTTCCACATTAATTCTATTAAATAAAATATAAATAAATGGAAAACAATAACATCTACCATATTTAAATATAACTACATTTCAACCTTTTAGTATATTTTATCTTTTTTTTAGGATAATTTTTTATATGCATGTTTGTATTTTTGTTCATGTCTTTATTTGGTAGAATGGGACTCATGCTGAATATATATTTTATATAATGCCATTTTTTTTACTTACCTTTATACTATAAGCATATCCCTGAGTCACTACAGTCCTTAGAACTGTGATTTTTAAATAGAGTTTCCATAAAATTTCATCTTCTGCACATGCCATAATTTATTTACCATTTCTTAGTTATTTTATTTTTAGATAGTAGTTTTGGAATGGAGTCTTTAGGGTTTTTTATGTACAGTATCATGTCATCTGCAAATAGTGACAATTTGACTTCTTCTTTACCAATCTGGATGCCTTGTATGTTCTTTGTTTTGTCTGATTGCCGTGGCTAGGACCTCCAGTACTATGTTGAATAACAGTGGAGAGAGTGGGCATCCCTGTCTTGTTCCCGATCTTAGATGAAAAGCTTTCAGCTTCTCGCCATTAAGTATGATGTTAGCTGTGGGTTTGTCATATATGACCTTTATGATGTTGAGGTACTTGCCCTCTATACCCATTTTGTTGAGAGTTTTAATCATGAATGGATGCTGAATTTGTCAAATGCTTTTTCAGCATCTATGGAGATGATCATGTGGTTTTTGTTCTTCTTTTTGTTGATGTGGTGGATGATGTTGATGGATTTTCGAATGTTGTACCATCCTTGCATCCCTGGGATGAATCCCACTTGGTCATGTTGTATGATCCTCTTGATGTATTTTTGAATTCGGTTTGCTAATGTTTTGTTGAGTATTTTTGCATCTACATTGATCAAGGATATTGGTCTGTAATTTTCTTTTTTGGTGAGGTCTTTGCCCGGTTTTGGTATTACAGTGATGCTGGCTTCATAGAATGAGTTTGGAAGTATTCCCTCCTCTTCTATTTTTTGGAAAACTTTAAGGAGAATCGGTGTTATTTCTTCTCTATATGTCTGGTAGAATTGAGAGGTGAATCCATCTGGTCCAGGGGTTTGGTTCTTGGGTAGTTTTTTGATTACCTATTCAATTTCATTGCTGGTGATTGGTCTGTTTAGTTTTTCTGTTTCTTGCTTGGTCAGTCTTGGAACATATTTTTCTAAGAAGTCGTCCATTTCTTCTAGATTTTCCATCTTGTTAGCATATAGATTCTCATAATATTCTCTTATAATTCTTTGTATTTCTGTGGGGTCCGTCGTGATTTTTCCTTTCTCATTTCTGATTGTGTTTATGTGTGTAGATTCTCTTTTTCTCTTAATGAGTCTGGCTAGGGGTTTATTATTTTGTTTATTTTTCAAAGAACCAGCTCTTGATTTTATTGATTTTTTCTATTGTTTTATTCTTCTCAATTTTATTTATTTCTTCTCTGATCTTTATTATGTCCCTCCTTCTGGTGACTTTGGGCCTCATTTGTTCTTCTTTTTCCAATTTCAGTAATTGTGTCTTTAGACTATTCATTTGGGAATGTTCTTCCTTCTTTAAATAGGCCTGGATTGCAATATACTTTCCTCTTAGAACTGCCTTTGCTTCGTCCCACAGAAGCTGTGGCTTTGTGTTGTTGTTGTCATTAGTCTCCATATATTCTTTGATTTCTGTTTTGATTTGGTCGTTAACCCATTGATTAATTAGGAGAGTGTTGTTAAGTCTCCATGTATTTGTGAGCCGTTTTGATTTCTTTCTAAAATTTATTTCTAGTTTTATACCTTGGTGATCTGAGAAGTTGGTTGGTAGGATTTCAATATTTTTGAAATTACTGAGGTTCTTTTTGTGGCCTAGTATGTGGTCTATTCTGGAAAATGTTCCATGTGCACTTGAGAAGAATGTGTATCCTGTTGCTTTGGGTGTAGAGTTCTGTAGATGTCTGTTAGGTCCATCTGTTCTAGTGTGTTGTTCAGTGCCTCTGTGTCTTTACTTATTTTCTGTCTGGTTGATCTGTCCTTGGAGTGAGTGGTGTGTTGAAGTCTCCTAAGATGAATGCATTGCTGTCTATTTCCTCCTTTAATTCTGTTAGTATTTGTCTCACATATGCTGGCGCTCCTGCGTTGGGTGCATATATATTTATAATGGTTATATCTTCTTGTTGGACTGACCCCTTTATCACTATGTAATGTCCTTCTTTATCTCTTGCTACTTTCTTCGTTTTGAAGTCTATTTTGTCTGATAGAAGTACTGCAACACCTGCTTTTTTCTCCTTGTTGTTTGCATGAAATATCTTTTTCCATCCCTTCACTTTTAGTCTGTGTATATCTTTGGGTTTGAGGTGAGTCTCTTGTAAGCAGCATATAGATGGGTCTTGCTTTTTTATCCAATCTGTTACTCTGTGTCTTTTGATTGGTGCATTCAGTCCATTTAAATTTAGGGTGATTATTGATAGATATGTACTTATTGCCATTGCTGGCTTTAGATTCGTGGTTACCAAGGGTTCAAGGGTTGCTTCTTTACTATCTAACAATCTAACTTAACTTTCTTGTTAAGTAATTGTAAAGACTGTCTGATGTTTCTTTATTTCTCTCCCTTCTTATTCTTCCTCCTCCATTCTTTATATACTAGGTGTTTTATTCTTTGCCTTTAATTAGTATTTGGATGGTCTGCTTTCTTTGCTATGATT
>JAVSCE010006675.1:0-18240 GCA_032199065.1 Smutsia gigantea | reverse complement strand
TGCGGATGTGGCCTTGTAGCCTAGGTTTCTTCATCTATAAAATGGGGATAATGATACTTACTTCATGGGTTGCTCTGAGGAGTAAGGGATGTGTCAGATGTGAGTGCTTAGAATAGTACCTGGCATTAGTACTCTGTTAATGTTAGTTTCTTAAACCTCATCAAGTATTGACATTGGGGGCCAGATAATTTTCTGTTTTAGGGGCTGTCCTGTGTACTGTAGGATGTTTAGCTTCATCCTTGAACACATGCCCAAGTTGCAACGACCAAAAGCATCTCCAGTCATTGCCAAAAGTACCCTGATGAGAACCACTCTACATAAACATAGTATTTACTAACTCTCTGTTACCTTTGCAGATCACTGCCCCTCCTAACAGCTGGCTGGCCTCTGAAAGTTCTGTTCTCATCTGACCCACTTTGTTTAGTCTTGTTGTACTTGCCTGAGTTGATTCCTTAGCTGGATGTTAAGGTTAGTTCTTCCATTCTGGGTTAGTACTGAACTTCGTCTCCTTAGGGCCAAGTGACCCACCCATAGGCAAGCCAGCCGCTGCTGGGAACCAGTCTACAGGACTATGTTATGATTCTTTGGCACAGTAAGGCAGATTCTTTCCCTGTTCCTCTTTTAAAAAGCCTAACTTATGTATGAACTGCCCCCAAAGGTCCAACTTTCATTCTAACACAAACAAGGTAATTCCTTGTTCTCTTCTTTCTCAATTGTGGAGGCTCTTATAACAGTCCTCTTCTCATTATGTTTTATTTGCCTGTCTGGCCATAAGATGATGTTGCAGAATTTCAACTGCTTTATTTTTATAGAAGAAACATACATTAAATTGACAGTAATAGCGAAGGTTGCTTTTTCATAATTTTATTTCTGACCACTTAGGAATAAGTTTATGAAACTCTTTAATTGCTTTTGGAGAACTCTTCAGAGCATATATGTTAGAGGCACTGTGGTGTAATGGGTGAAAGTTCAGATGCTGACTCCACCTCCTGGGGCGCGTAACTTCATCTTCTATGCTTCAGTTTCTCCTAGGTTTCCTCTCAGGAAGGGTGTTGTGAGGAATAGCCAGATTAACACATGTAAAGCACAGTCTGGTTTGTAACAAGCTCGACTACTAAATATCAAGTATTGTTAGCTTGCTGGTTTGATTTATGTTGAAGGAAAGGAAAATCTACTGAAGGAGAGATAGTGTGGTATAGCACACAAGTACATAGAGATTTTGGAGTGGACAGATGGGTACTTGAATCCTGGCTCTGTTGCCAGTTAGCTTGATGGTACGAGTTAGCATGGGCAAGTGAATTAATCTCAACTTTTTTCTTCACAGCAACATCTTCATTTCCAATGAATGATTTTAGCTCCTTTTTCCAGAAAAAAATGAGGCAAATAAGTGTGATCTCTTTCAAATTGCTACTCCCATACCTGCCTGGCTTTATTTTTAGCTAGGCTGAGACTGTATGACAGTCTGCACTTTCATCCCTTCTCTTTGCTCTCACGGTGCACCACGCATGCATCTGACATCATACTCAACTATTGAAATTTTTGTATGGCTTATCAGTATTCCCCATTAGATAAGTTCCATGCATAGGTAGGGTTTTTTCTTATCTTTATCTTTGTCTTTTATTGCTTAATACATAATGAATAATTAATAAGTGTTTGTTGAATAGAAGAAACAAAAACTCACTTGAAACAAATTATGTATTAGATCCAACTCACCATCCACCTATACAGAGCTAGGTCTTTTACACTTCTCTTATATCCTTAAAACAACCATATAAAGTAGGTGTTGCTAGCCCCATTTGCTATGTTAGGAAACTAGGGCTCAGATAATACAAATTTGTCCAAGGACTTGAGGTGGAGAATTGTAGCATTTCATCCCCGTAAGAGTTGCAGTCACAGAGAGGAGAGGATCGCCCGACAGGAGCATTGGCCTCAGAGAGGAGTGCAGCAACTGGCAAACCACAGTCAGTGCAGGAGGGAGCAGGGTGAGGAAACACGTATCCTGATCCTGTTCTTCCCACTCCATATCCTGCCTCTCTAGATGAAGTCAGCCAGCAGCTAGAGGGCAAAGGAGCCTGTGGGCTTGCAGGCTGCAGAGGTCAGCTTCCGTGGAGCAGAGTGGAGATGGATCTGAAAAGACAAATAGAGCATATCCAGCACAGTCCTCCCTTTTCTATAGTATTTACTCGTATACTTTGGGCATTAAACTCATTTTGTAACTCGGGAAACAGAGTCCTTTCAGTCAACACATCCAGTTTATTTGCACTCCCACCTGGAACCACTACCGGTGTTCTTCGTATAAGGTAAAAGAAAAAGACTAAAATGACACAAAACTGCTATAGTCTGTACTGTAGCTGGTATTGTGGCTCAAGAAGTAATCATCCTTTTTTTCTTCTAGTCCATATTTATGTTCCTCTTACCCTCTGCCAGGATCTTAGCTGGTCGGAGTTGTTGTTCACTGACGGGGTACCGCAAACCTTCATCCCGCAGGATCCTGTCTCTGTTGGGTTGTTATAGTCTCCCATCGCCCAGGGCTGTCGGTCATACAGCCCCAGGGAATGTCCTCAGTTGAGACATAATCCTCCTCCCTCTTTTGACCAGCAGCATCCTCATTTCCTCCTGGAAATCCAGGCCAGTCACTTCACTGGGACAGTTACCACTCTCTTAGTATTATTTGAGCCACAAATGGCTAGTGGGTAGTCTTAGCTTCCAGTTTAACAGAACTGAGCTGTTTCTTGGTGGAAGCATTCCTCCACCAAACCCAGGGATGCAATGGAAAGCAAAAATTGCTTAAGGGATTGTTAGAGACAGTGCTGAGAGGCCCATTCTTGGTTCCTGACCCAAGCGTTCTGGGTGTGTGAGAACACTGTATGTTGGCTGCTGGTGTAGCACATACACCACATCTTATAGTTCAACTTGCAGTGTTACAGAATGTCATTTCCTAGCAGGTGCCACAGCTGAGGCTTCTATAGCCATTCCACTATTCTGTCAAACAGCCACTTCTAGGTGAAGAGGAACATAGTATGACTAGTGAATTCTGTGGTTATGACCCTGTTGACACACTTCTTTGCCCTCAAGGTGTTCTTTGGTCTGATGTGATGTCATATAAGATTGTATGACAGTGAATAAGGCATGCTGTTACCAAGAATGATAGTTTAGGCCAGAAGCATTTCAGGCAGGGAGGACAAATTTGGCTTCTACGAGGACAGGTACTGCCCCAGGTAGCTGATAGCCCTGTGGGATGGGTGCCATGTGGGACTCAGTGTTGGTCTTTGCTGTTGAGGTTGGGCACTCAGCATGGGCAGCCGCTAGATCAGTCTTGCGGTGAGAAGGGCTATATTGTTGAGCCCCTATATACTTTCCAGCCTCTCTGCCTTGGCGGCTTTGTCCTGAGTCCATGGAGCAAACAACGGGTGAGTGGGAAGGATGCTAACTGACATCCATAGGGCAGGTCATCATACACATCTGATTGCTAAGAGCCTCTCTGCAATGGTCGATCTCTGGTGGGCATTTATGTGGGCTGCAAATGTTTTCACATTCTGTGCTGTATTGAAAAACTCATCTACATATTTCTGCAAGATTCTCCCCCAGTTTTTTAAAGCTAACTTTCCAATCTTGTTCTTACCAACTCCCTAAGAAGAAAGCGCTCCATTAGCCACTGCCCACAAGCCAGCATAGATACCTACCTTTGGCATGCATCTTTCCTGACATGCAGGTGGACCGCCATGTGTACTGCTCAGAATTCTACCCACTGGGAAGATTTCTCTTCATCACTCTTTCAGGAACATCCCTGAATAAGGCTGCATTGCTCTCTTCTGGCCAGTGCTAGCACATCATGCATGCACATCCTCAAGAGACATGCCTTTTCCCTTCTCTGCCAGCTAGTTGTAGAATCATTCCCATAAGTGTGGGTTGAGAGAGAGCTAACAAGTTAAGAGTCTGAGCTACCTATTCCCGCAGTTTACTTGTGCTTCCAGACTTACTCAGGCCTAGTCTTGCTTTTAGTATACCAAGTGGAATGCTTCTGTACAGTCCAGTTTTATGATTCAGTGGACCAGAGAGTACTCTGTTCATGATGGGCTGTTCTCGTTACATTGTCTCTTGGTTTCCTATGAGCAGGTATCTAATGTCTTCCTGGGCTTAATAAGAAGCCAAGAACCAAATGGACCTAAGGAAGGTGGGGGTCAGGGTGGGGGTGTCTACAGCTCTATTCTTCTCTTGGTGCTCGTCAGAGGCTCCTTTCCCCATCGCTGTCTGTCATGTCATTTCTAGCACCAGTGGGTGTGCTGTGGCATATAGGCCCAAGAGTTAGGGTGGCTTTCGTTGCTGCAGAACCTTCTCTTGGACAGGCCCCAATAAACACTGGCATCCTCATTGATTATCCAGGATTAGGTCAGAGAGCAAACATATGCAAATATGAAGCTTTCCAGTTGTTTTCTTTTCTTAGTGGAGGGGGTGCAAGAGTAACCAAATTCTCTCACTTTAGATGGAACCATAGAAACCACCAATGTGGTAGATTCTTGAACTTCCATGGATTTGATCTTCATCCTCTGGTTTATATGTCTTACAAAGGTGTCCTGAGTACTTGCTACTTCTTGTTCATCAGACTCAGTTAACATGTCATTAACGTGAGGATCAATATGTGGGATATTGAGATGATCAAAGCCCCTTCAGACTATATTGTGATAGTGCAGAAATAACCCTCAGGTAAGACAATGAAGGTGTACTTCCATTTTTGCCACTTGATGGCAGATTGCATCTCATTGTCCTTCCTGATAATAGGAAAGAGAACGTTTGCCAGGCCAGGAGTTGTTTACCAGGTAGCAGGGGTTACACTGTGTTTCTCTAGCAAAGAGTATCACGTCTCCAACTGCAGCGGTGATCAGCCACACCATCTGGTGGTAACCCATAGTCATGTTCCAAGATCTTTCTGGCTTTTGTCCAGGTAAACAGGCAAGTTAAATGGGGATATAATGGGACACAGTGCCTCTGCATCCTTCCAGGTTTCGATAGTGATAACTGATTTCTGATCTTCCTCCAGGGACATAGTATAGTTTTTGTTTTACTTTCTTAGTTGGAGAGTTGGGAGAGTTCCAAGGGCTTCTTCGTAGCCCTTTTTTATAATGGTTTTTATGATATGGGACAGGCAACCAATGTGGAGATTTGGCCAGTTTCTAACTATCTATTTCCATTAAAATTCTGGGACTAGGGAAGTAACCACAGGGTGGGTGTGTGGTTCAGTTAGACTCACCGTGAAATGCCAGGGCTGACTTCATCCGTCACCTCCTCTTTGGGATGAGGTGAGCACTCTGGTGGACCATATTTTGGGTATCCAGGAATTAATGTCATTTCAGAGCTAGTGCCCGGTACCCCTTGGAAAGATTACACATTTCTCTGTACCCTTGTGAATGGCTGCAGGTCCCTCTTGGGAATGGTCTGGAGAAAGATTGATAGGATACACTTGCGGCCATGTATAGGGTCACAGTAATCTTAGCTGTAGTCCTTTGTGGTCTAGCATTCATTGAATGTACTCCCATATGCGCTCCTCAGGCTCCTGCTGGTAAAAATTATTGAAATTCTGCAAAATTTTTGGTATAAAGACAGTCTTCTCCCAGATGAGGCTTTGAACTTCCTTCTGGGCTCTTTTGTTATTGAACTCATATTAGGCAATGAGGGGTGATGGGAATAGGGAATGAGGAGAAAATTGACATCCCTTTGTGAAACAACTTGAAAGGGTTTTATTACTGGGGGTTGGGAGGCTCGGTCTCCCCAAAGGGATGAAGGATGCTGCTTTCCACAGGACATCCAGCTGATTTTGGATTTCAGCGTTCTCAGCCTCATTTGTGTCTGCCCAAGTGTCTAGGATGCCTCTTGTTTCTAGCCAGTGCCCTCATGTTAGCAGACGAGCCTTCGCATGGTTGCATATTTAATTGGTTCTGCAACTCCTAGGCTTGATCTTTAGTCCTGTCATCTTAGCAGCTGTAAGAGAAAAAAGTCCTTTGTAACAGCTATAGATTTTTCCACCCATCTATTTGGGAATCCACGGCTTTCAGTTTGCAGTTCGCTTTGTGCACATTCTCAAAGACAACCAGAAGCAGTCCCAGCCCATGTCACAACTTCTGAAATCAGCATTTCCATCATCTTGCCCACCACCTGCACCCTATCCTGTGACAACATGAGAGGAAATTTGAGCAATTATAATATCACTCACTGTATGCCAGATTATCAGTTCCCATCCACTCCCTTCCCAGGAAGGTTTTCAGGGCAGTCATCAAAACATGCATCCCATTCTCGGAGGGTCTTTTTCCTGGGGTCATTCTTGGTACCAATTACTGCATGGGTCACACAACACACTCAAAAATAATTGAATGGAATCTTACAAAGGGACTATTTACTAATCTGTTGTGGACAGGCCTAAGAAAACCAGCAGGGCACGGCAAAACACCCCTTCTACTAACAATGTTCAGAAGGCATTCCTACCCCCATGCCTTCAGCTGTCGCTGTGGGAGAGGAGTCACCTGGTAGGAACTGTGGACTTAGGTAGGGAAACCATTGTCTGTCAGGAAGGGGGGAGCAGGGGGAATAAATACCTTAGTATCTCACGCCTGCCCTTCCAGTGCCCTGCATTGGCTGAATCCACCCAGAAGGCTGAGAGCTGCCTCAGTTTGAGGTCTCTAGAGGTCCATCTTCTGGGCATGTGGCAGGGTGGGGAAAGGCTGGTATTGAATCTGAAGAACAAATGGAGACTCGCACAATCGCCTGACTGGATCTCTGGCCCAGATCCGAGTGTGCACCTGAGTGCTGTCTGTGCCCGGCTGCCTCTGTACATGCAGCCTTAGGTGTCCCATGGGCACCTTGTACGAAACAACCTCTCCTGCCTCTCAGCATTTTGCCCCTCATTTACTCCTGATGCTACGTAATCCCATATCGTATTGTCCCTTCTAAAGGGAAGGCCTGTGATGTTCTGCAGTTCTGCTCCTGTGGGCCATGCACAGTAAGATACATTCAAGCTCATACATCATACAGTACCAGCAGGACCTGCCCCCCTTATCCCCTGGGCCCCACATTCTCAAGGGACAGGTGTGGAAAGTGTAGCGCCATAACCATCACTCTGTCACCTTCTTGTCATTTTTGCTGCGAGGTGAAGAAGGATGGGCTGCTCTGGGTCCTGGGTAAGACTAGTGATCTGTCTGCCTTAGAAGAGCTCTGGGTTCCACCTGCTCTGGCTCTGGCTCTGGGTCTTTAGCAGTAGAGTGCTCTGTGACTGGAGGCCAAGACTTGGGGCGGGTGGTTGCCGTGCTCCAGTCGGGGCTGGAAGAGCTGCTTTTTGGGGATTTTAGGTGTTCTGCTTTATAGACAGTTGCTGCGCCCTGAGCTTAGGAGGGGACCAGTTACTTTCCATGTTTTCTAACAACTAATTTAGCTCCATATAAATCCTTCCTGCTTTTCTAGCAGTAAATCCAACAAAGGAGGTTTTGAATCATTTAAAAGGAAGCACCCTATAATCAGTTAAAACTCATTATGCCTGAACACTCAGTGCCTGCTAGTAGATACTTGAAATCATTACTTGAATATAATTTATTTACAGTTATTAGATCTGTTAGAGTGACTTCCCGAAAGTAACCACCAGGGGACACTGGTAAGCTAACCCTTTAAAAGATGTTATTTGGTGTAGTGGAGAGACCTTGCTGCTGTTAGCAAAAGTGACAACAGCGTGATCTCTTGAGCCCTTTGTCCATGGGTGGAATGATAATATTAATGTAATTGTATCTATTCTGTATGAAGAGCTAGTGTAATACCTCTGACCAGCGGTCCAGTGCATAAGAATTATCCAGTTGTTAAAATACAGCATAGCACAGTGGTTAAGAGTTGGGATTGTCAATCCAGACAGCTTGAGTTCAAATCCTGGGTGGGCAAATCTTAACCTCTTTGTGTCTCAGTTGCCTCATTTGTAAAATGGGTAAATAATTACCTACTATATAGGATCCTAATCAGAAGCAAGCTTCACCTGTTCATCTTGATTCAAGAAGTCTGAAAACCACACTTTGAAAAACCCTGCTCTGAATCCATCACAGTAGAGCTCTCTTCAGGAGAGTTAGCCCTTAGTCCACATGAGCTGTGGTGTATACACTCCTAGAATTGCTTAGTAGTAAGGAAGGTAGATGGGATGCAGATGTTTGTGGGTTAGATATGATAGGAACATAACAAACTAAATCTCTAACCTGGGCTGAGACTTAGGATCAAAAGTAAATTCCTTCCAGAGTAAGTATAAAATGGGTCCTATGTACAAGGAATGACAAATCATGGTATTTTGAAATTGTTTTGCTAATTAGTTTTTTTTTTCTGTTGGTTAAGGTTGCATGATGGAATTTGGACATTACTTCAAGAGGTTTTATGTTTTGGATTAGCTAATTGTGTTTGTCCTCTGCTGACTATTTCTTCGGACTCATATTTTTGGTGTCCTTTTGAGGGATTAAACCCAAAAGGATTATACCATGGACTGCAAGGAGAGCTGCCCAAGTGTAAGCATTCCCAGCTCTGATGAACACAGAGAGAAAAAGAAAAGGTTTACTGTAAGTATGTAACATAAAGCATATGGGAAAAAATTGAATATAGAGACTGTTTCCATCCCTGTTTTGTTCTTACTCAGCCTAGAAGGTCCTCCCCCATATTTCCACATATCCAGATTTTACTTATCTTTCAGGTGAGAAATCCTCCTCAGTCTTGCCTATGTGCTATAACAGAATACAATTTCCTTTTCAGGGCAGATTTTTGTCTGTTTACCAATCTCCTTGGAGAAAGCCTGTGAAACTTCCTGATAGACCCTTTTACCAGAAAGTGTGCACACCTGGATACGACACAGGCATATGATTTTGTGTGCACTGTCAGGGGTTTAATGGACTCCAGAAGTCATTGATCCCATGTTAAGAATAACTGTCTTGAAACGTCCACAGTATCTTTCTTAATGACATTGATCATTTTCTTCCTCAATGTAAAAAATAATAATTCAGTATTTTTTTTCACCTTAAAGACAAAGGCCATTTCTAATTTTACTTTTTATTACCATGGTGTCTACTACAGAGCTTTGTAAAGAATAAGCCCAATGATTATTTGCTGAATCAATGTTCAGGGATTATTAGAGAATAGTCATTTTTCTATAGGGTAATGAAACACCATATTTAGTTTCAATATTCCTGTTAGTATATACAGAGATCTCCTGTCCTTTCCCCCCTGAAAAAATGTTGTTTATCATGTCTATAAATGACCTACCTGGTCTTCCTTGTAAACGCTCATCCACTGAGTAGTATGAAGAAAGTTATTTAACCTAATTCTGTTTAACACTTAGTTTGAGCTGTAGTTTAAACAGTTCTTTCAAGTAAAAACGCGCAGGCTGTCTTCATTCTGCTGTCTCTTATTTGAGCACACACTCCTTTTCCACCTTGGCATCATGGTTTATAGGAGGAGAGGTGTTCCATTTCATTGTGTTTGAGTTGACTGACCTCGTAGGAGTCTGGTAAAGGCTCTTGCATTCTTGTCACCCCTCCAGCTCTTCACCATTCCAGGTATGGCATGACTGGTCTGGCAGACATCTAGCTATAACTGACGGGATCCAGCTCTGGGTATTTTGTTGGCACCCGTTGCCGGCATCTGCAGTTGATAAGCTGGCTTGTGATCTGTTCATTGTTGACTTGGCTGGAGGGGTGGTGACTGTCTGCTGACTCAGCTTCTCCCTGGCTCTCCATGGCTGTAGAGTCCCCTGAGGCTCTGACCTGCCCTTTGCCGGGTCCTGACTCAAGTGGTCTACCCCAGCCTCGAACTAGGGGGTCACCTGGTCCTTGCCATGACAACTGACTTTCAACTCAGAGTCCATGTCATGTGGGAATTGAGGAAAGCTGGAATTAAACTTCAATCAGCCCTTTGACCCCTTCACTCTGCTTTCTTAACTAGGTGGGGCTGGGACCCCCATATGGTGGTTTTCTCCCAAAGTCTCAGAAAAGGAATGGAAACAGCCCTTCTGTCCTCTTTTCTTCCTTCCTGAATAAGCATATCTGCATACCCCATACTAAAGCTAGAGCAGAGAGATTACAGTGTGTGCCTGGCTATTTACCTCCCCTCAGTCTGTATGTTGCAGTGATATCTTAAGCATTATTCATCTATTCCACATTGGTATAAGTAAATTTTAGAGATGTCACATTGGTTGTAAACAAGAGGTCAGTATACCCTGGATATAATAGTGGAGTGTGTGAAAGCTTTCCTTCCATCCCTTTGGGCAATTCTCTCCTTCAAGGGCATAACCTCCTGCCAAGTTTGATGGAAGCTCATGCACAGCATATGATAGACAGTGGGTTATTTCAGGTGTCCTTTTATTTTTCAGGGTAGAGCTCTTTCCATGTCTTCTGTGAAAAGGTCAGGGAGGCCTATAGCATCACTCTTATCCAGCTGTTCTCAGAGTGTTCCCTGAGTTCTTAAAGGCCCTGTCCAAATCACCTTGTTCATTTACTTCCTTCAGATTCTCAGATGTTGTCTTATTAGGGAGTCTTTATCTGACCTTCCTGTGTGAACTAACACCTTCACACCCCTCCTTACCCCTTTTACTACTCTCTGTCCTGCTTGCCTTTAACTTTTTAATAGCAGTTATCACCCCTTCACATATTTCATATTTATTTACATGTGCCTTCCCTGACTAGAATGCAAGAATTGTCCTCACTATTATTTCATTAGTACCTGGAAGAGAGATGGCTGCTCATTAAGTGTTTGTTGACTTGATGTTGGATAAAAAGTAGCACCAAGTTCACCTGTTAGTTGGTGATCAGTACAGTGCAGTCCTCAATCCTCATGAAATGTGGCTGTAGTCAGTACAGATAGACCCCACCCTGCCTGACACAGAGTCTGTTCAGCTTCAGCAGGTCCCAATGTCTATGCTGTACTTGGGAATAAAAATAGACATTGTGTTACTGACTATTTAATAATATTTTTATACTCCAGTTCTCATATAAGTCTTTTATATAGCTCTATACTACAAAGCTTCTAACAGAGAAATGCATTTCATTCTAGGATGTCTTGACTTAAGCTAAGTCTAAATTATATATTCATTTATCCACTCATTGAGTGTCTGTGTTATGCCAGGTGCTATTCTAGGCATTGGGGATACAGTGGGGAGCAAGAATGACAGCCTTTGCTCTCAAGGAACTTGCATTCCTTGAGACAGAAATAAGGAAATGTATTTTTGAAAAAACTAAGATAATTTTGTGTTGTAATAAGTATTATGCTACTTTGTGTAAAATGAAAGTATTTTTTTTTAATTTGAAGTTTTTTTGCCCTTTTGGTGTTTTACTTAATAAGCCTGTGTTCACTAATCATACTGCTAATGAATAACTTCACAGGGCTTTATCTTAGTTCCTATAAATATATTTGCACCAGAGCTGTTTCATCTTGGAACCTAGGCTTGGGTTCTGTCTTGGCTGTTCCTGGGTAACCACAGCAGGCCACCTTAGCACATCAGGAAGTCAGCACAAATAATTCAAGCTCACAATCATATATACCTGTTTCTGATCCTTTTGTAGCAGTCCTGCCTCCAGGCCTCTCTGCTCTGGAATGCTGCATGAGAGAAGTCTGTAGGCTAGTCTTAGAAACATGTCTCACTTCCCAAGGCTCTTTATCCTCTACTTCTGCACCCTTTCCGTGTGAGCAATATCATCTTACAAACAATTTGACATCTTACGCCTACTAGCTTCCTCTGAGATAACCTGCTGTCTTCTTCCTTAAGACCAGAAGAGCCACATAATTACCATCCTGTAGCTCGTGTAGGGTATGTGGATACTCTTTTTCTCTCATTCTAAGTGACTTATCACTTACCCAGGTGACTGATAATGATGACCTTACTTCATCTTCCACGTGAGACCTTATCCCCTCTCTCACAGAGGGATATGGCTTTCAGTTCTGGGACCCCTCTCACTGTGGGCCTGCTAATAAGACCACATCTTAAACAGTACTACAGAATTCATGCACATCATACACAATACGGGGGAGATGCTCTCCTCACAGTATTCTCTAACTAGGAACCTGTGAGTGTAGTTTACCAATCTTTTACAGGAAAGGATAATTTATATTTACTTGTATGCCTTTATACTAAAGTAAACCTGGCTTACTCTTAAGTTTCTCACAGACTATGGACAGTTCTTTGTAAACCTCAAAGTAACTCATACCTCTTTCTCCAAGTCTTCACTGTAAAATGAAGGCACTGATAACCCAAGCCATATATTAATGAGCCTTTCCTCATATACCTGGATTCTTGTTATTTTTCTCTTTAGAAATAATACCAGACCTTTGGGGTCCCAAACTGTTTTCTCTACATTGGTATGTTGAATTATACTCAGAGTATCCTGTGGGATGAATTATGAGGGTTAATTCTGTACTATATCTTTTGGTGATTTGTTACTGGCTCTGGTGCCTGGAGGGCTGGAAGATTTAGATTTTAGGCTCACAGGTCTGTGAACTTAGGCAATTACTTAACTTTTTTTGGGCCGTCATTTCCTCATATATACATATAGTGGGGGTAGTATGCTTACTTCATGGGGTTGCTGACTATAGTTATATTAAATTATGTATGTATGAAAATATTAAACACATGTAAGAGGGTAATAGGAAATCTGAGGATAGATTCTTAGCTGAAAAATACTGTGAAAGATAATCTGGATGGACAACTTAATAACTGAGTCTTTACTATGGGTTATGAATCACTTTTGAAAATACTTTATAATTTCAGTGTAATGGTTACTGCTGGGAAAGAAGACAGAAGAATGGTGTCAGCTGAATCTATACTGTTTAATTCTTGGGGGAAAAATATGAAACAAGAATGGCAAAATGGTAGAATTCAGAGGATCAAGTAATGAGTACACAGGTGTTCACTATGTTATTCTCTGAAAATTACAGAAATATTTCTTAACATTTAAAAAATAAATACCACCTTTTGGACAAGATAAAATAAGTGTTTTAGTTGGCCAACTTGCATATCTGGGACTTGTAATACATAAACATGAATATCTAACATTAGTTTCATGAGTGTGAAATCAGGTTACTTACATATTTAAATGCTTAATGGGTTATTTTTCAGTCAGATTTTATTATGTTATTTTTTGTCTCCACAGGTTTATAAAGTTCTGGTCTCAGTGGGCAGGAGTGAGTGGTTTGTCTTCAGGAGATATGCAGAGTTTGATAAACTTTATAATACTGTAAGTAGTGGTCTACAAGATTTTTATTTAAAACAAAATACCTGAAAAGGCTAAAAAATAAGAGATTTATTTGAATGATGAAATAATACTACTTATCAGACAAGCCAGAAAGGGTAGGAGGTTTATCAAAAGCATATGAACCTTGGGATTCTTACAAAAAGGGTGGAGAGAGAGAGGACTGTTGAGAAGTTCCAGATAAACTATTGAAGATATGAAAACTAGATGTGCAGTTTAAACATTTTTTATTTTAATAAATTTTTTTTAATGCCATAGAATATTAGAAATAAATTCTTTCTACCTACCCCATGAATAATTGTTAATCATGTTAATTTCATGTTTAAATTGCTCGGCTATTAGCTGTAGGTCTGGAAGTCTGTCATAAGCCTACCTTCCTTCCATAGTTTCATTCTTAGTTAGAGATAAACCTTAGCCTCCAGCATCTAGCACAGCTGAAGTGCATGTTGATTTTCAAAACTTCTGACAGTTATCTGGTTAGGGCTGAGATCTAAGAGATCATTAATTACTTAAATAACTAAAACCTGTTTTTATATATTCATAATTCAGATATTAACTATTATTCTTAATCCAATGTTTGCAACTGCAAACACTTTCTAAAGGAAGAAGCAAGAACACCACCATAGTCACTATAATACATCGGGCCACATCTTATGCAAGGACCAGTGTTGGTGGAGACATTGCCTTTAAGGTCAAACATGCATTAGGAAGCCAAAGAACACTTGCCTGAGTTGGTGATTATAGACCGCAGATTATTATTATTATTTTTTTA
Organism: Smutsia gigantea; assembly: GCA_032199065.1. NCBI lineage: Eukaryota > Metazoa > Chordata > Mammalia > Pholidota > Manidae > Smutsia > Smutsia gigantea. The sequence goes on along the minus strand of JAVSCE010006675.1, from coordinate 4,224 downwards.
ATAGTTTATTTTGGTATCATTAATCTACAATTACATGTGCAATATTACGGTGATTAAACTACCCCCTTCATCAGGTCCCCCCTACCAACCCCATTACATTCACTGTCCATCAGCATAGTGAGATGCTATAGAGTCACTACTTGTCTTCTCTGAGTTGTACGGCCCTCCCCGTGCCCCCCTAACATTACATCTGCTAAACCTAATGCCCCTTTTTCCCCCTTGTCCCTCCCTTCCTGCCCATCCTCCCCAGTCCCTTTCCCTTTGGTAAGTGTTAGTCCATTCTTGGGTTCTGTGAGTCTGCTGCTGTTTTGTTCCTTCAGTTTTTGCTTTGTTTTTATACTCCACAGATGAGTGAAATCATTTGATACTTGTCTTTCTCCACCTGGCTTATTTCACTAGGCATAATACCCTCTAGCTCCATCCATGTTGTTGCAAATGGTAGCATTTGTTTTCTTCTTATGGCTGAATAATATTCCATTGTGTATATATACGACATCTTCTTTATCCGTTCATCTCCTGATGGACACTTAGGTTGCTTCCATTTCTTGGCTATTGTAAATAGTGCTGTGATAAACATAGGGGTGCATCTGTCCTTTTCAAATTGGGCCTCTGCATTCTTAGGGTAAATTCCTAGGAGTGGAATTCCTGGGTCAAATGGTATTTCTATTTTGAGTTTTTTGAGGAACCTCCATACTGCTTTCCAAAATGGTTGAACTAATTTACATTCCCACCAGCAGTGTAGGAGGGTTCCCCTTTCTCCACATCCTCACCAACATTTGTTGTTGTTTGTGTTTTTGATGGTGGCCATCCTTACTGGTGTGAGGTGGTATCTCATTGTGGTTTTAATTTGCATTTCTCTGATGATTAGGGATGTGGAGCATCTTTTCATGTGCCTGTTGGCCATCTGAATTTCTTCTTTGGAGAAGTGTCCGTTCAGCTCCTCTGCCCATTTTTTAATTGGCTCAGTTGCTTTTTGTTTGTTGAGGTGCATGAGTTCTTTATATAATTTGGATGTCAACCCCTTATCGGATATGTCATTTATGAATATATTCTCCAATAACACAGGATGTCTTTTTCTTCTATTGTTTTTGTCCTTTGCTGTAAAGAAGCTTTTTAGTTTGACATAGTCCCACTTGTTCATTTTTGCTTTTGTTTCCCTTGCCCAGGGAGATATGTTCATGAAGAAGTCGCTCATGTTTATGTCCAAGAGATTTTTGCCTATGTTCTTTTCTATGAGTTTTATGCTTTAATGACTTACATTCAGGTCTTTGATCCATTTTGAGTTTACTTTTGTGTATGGGGTTAGACAGTAACCCAGTTTCACTCTCTTACATGTAGCTTTCCAGTTTTGCCAACACCACCTGTTGGAGAGGCTGTCATTTCCCCATTTTATATCCATCACTTCTTTATTGTATATTAATTGACCATATATGGTTGGGTTTATATCTGGGCTCTCTAGTCTGTTCCATTGGTCTGTGGGTCTGTTTTTCTGCCAGTGTCAAATTGTCTTGATTACTGTGGCTTTGTAGTAGAGCTTGAAGTTAGGGAGCGTAATTCCCCCTGCTTTATTCTTCCTTCTCAGGATAGCTTTGGGTATTTGGGGTCTTTTGTCATCCATATGAATTTTAGAACTATTTGCTCTAGTTCATTGAAGAATGCAGTTGGTATTTTGATAGGGATTGTATTGAATCTGTAGATTGCTTTAGGCAGGATGGCTATTTTGACAATATTAATTCTTCCTATCCATGAGCACAGGATGTGTTTCCATTTATTGGTATCTTCTTTAATTGCTCTTATGAGTGTCTCGTAGTTTTCAGAGTATAGGTCTTTCACTTCCTTGGTTAGGTGTATTACTAGGTATTTTATTCTTTTGGGTGCAATTGTGAATGGAATTGTTTTCCTGATTTCTCTTTCTGCTAGTTCGTCATTAGTGTATAGGAATGCAACAGATTTCTGTGTATTAATTTTGTATCCTGCAACTTTGCGGAATTCAGATATTAGATCTAGTAGTTTTGGAGTGGATTCTTTAGGGTTTTTATGTACAATATCATGTCATCTGCAAACAGGGCCAGTTTGACTTCTTCCTTACCAATCTGGATGCCTTTTATTTCTTTGTGTTGTCTGAATGCCATGGCTAGGACCTCCAGTACTATGTTGAATAGAAGTGGGGAGCTTGTCTTGTTCCCGATCTTCAAGGAACACTTTCAGCTTCTTGCTGTTACGTAGAATGTTTGCTGTGGGTTTGTCATATATGGCCTTTATTATGTTGAGGTACTTTCCCTCTATACCCATTTTGTTGAGAGTTTTTATCATGAATGGATGTTGAATTTTGTCAAATACTTTTTCAGCATCTTTGGAGATGATCATGTGGTTTTTTTTTTTTTAAATATAATTTATCTTATTATCATTAATTTGCAATTACATGTGCAATATTACGATTATTAAACTACCCCTTCATCAGGTCCCCCCCACCAACCCCATTACAGTCACTGTCCATCAGCGTAGTGAGATGCTATAGAATCACTACTTGTCTTCTCTGAGTTGTACTGCCCTCCCCGTGCCCCCCCAACATTACATTTGCTAATCGTAATGCCCCTTTTTCCCTCTTATCCCTCCCTTCCCGCCCATTTTCCCCAGTCCCTTTCCCTTTGGTAACTATTAGTCCGTTCTTGGGTTCTGTGAGTCTGCTGCTGTTTTGTTCCTTCAGTTTTTTTCTTTGTTCTTATACTCCACATATGAGTGAAATCATTTGATACTTGTCTTTTTCGGCTTGGCTTATTTCACTGAGCATAATACCCTCTAGCTCCATCCATGTTGTTGCAAATGGTAGGATTTGTTTTCTTCTTATGGCTGAATAATATTCCATTGTGTATATGTACCACCTCTTCTTTATCCATTCATCTACTGATGGACACTTAGGTTGCTTCCATTTCTTGGCTATTGTAAATAGTGCTGCAATAAACATAGGGTGCATCTGTCCTTTTCAAATTGGGCTGCTGCATTCTTAGGGTAAATTCCTAGGAGTGGAATTCCTGGGTCAAATGGTATTTCTATTTTGAGTTTTTTGAGGAACCTCCATACTACTTTCTACAATGGTTGAACTAATAAATTTGCATTCCCACCAGCAGTGTAGGAGGGTTCCCTATTCTCCACATCCTCGCCAACATTTGTTGTTGTTTGTGTTTTGGATGTTGGCCATCCTCACTGGTGTTAGGTGATATCTCATTGTGGTTTTAATCTGCATTTCTCTGATGATTAGTGATGTGGAGCATCTTTTCATGTGCCTGTTGGCCATCTGAATTTCTTCTTTGGAGAGGTGTCTATTCATGTCCTCTGCCCATTTCTTAATTGGATTATTTGCTTTCTGTTTGTTAAGGTGCATGAGTTCTTTATATATTTTGGATGTCAACCCTTTATCAGATACGTTTTTTATGAATATATTCTCCCATACTGTAGGATGTCTTTTTGTTCTACTGATGGCATCCCTTGCTGTACAGAAGCTTTTTAGTTTGATATAGTCCCATTCGTTCATTTTTGCTTTTGTTTCCCTTGCCTGGGGAGATATGTTCATGAAGACGTCGCTCATGTTTATGTCCAAGAGATTTTTGCCTATGTTCTTTTCTAAGAGTTTTATGGTTTCATGTCTTACATTCAAGTCTTTGATCCACCTTGAGTTTACCTTTGTGTATGGGGCTAGACAGTAGTCCAGTTTCATTCTCTTACATGTAGCTGTCCAGTTTTTCCAACACCAGCTGCTGAAGAGGCTGTCATCTCCCATTGTATATCCAAGGCTCCTTTATCAAATATTAATTGACTGTATATGTTTGGGTTAATGTTTGGATTTTCTATTCTGTTCCACTGGTCTGTGGGTCTGTTTTTTGTGCCAATACCAAATTGTCTTGATTACTGTGGCTTTGTAGTAGAGCTTGAAGTCAGGGAGTGTAATTCCCCTGTTTGATTCCTCCTTCTCAGGATTGATTTGGCTATTCGGGGTCTTTTGTGGTTCCATATGAATTTTAGAATTATTTGTTCCAGTTCATTGAAGAAAGCTGTTGGTAGTTTGATAGGGATTGCATTGAATCTGTAGATTGCTTTAGGTGTATAGCCATTTTGACAATATTGATTCTTCCTAGCCAAGAGCATGGGATGCTTTTCCATTTGTTAGTGTCCTCTTTAATTTCTCTTAGGAGTGTCTTGTAGTTTTCAGAGTACAGGTCTTTCACT
>JAVSCE010006674.1:0-34706 GCA_032199065.1 Smutsia gigantea | reverse complement strand
CAGCCTCTGCTCCAGGTGAGCACATCGTTCTGTGCCCTGGGAGGAGCATCACAGAAAATCCTCTAACCACACTGGGGATTTTATCAGGAATGGTAATTAGTAAGGCAGCAGTGAAAACCGGAGAGTGTGTTCGGTTCATGGCTCACCAATGTCCCCCTGTGCTCTGGCTGCTGTAGAGAAGATCCACAGACCGGGTGGCTGATAAACAGCAGGAATTTATTTCTCACATCTGTGGGGTCTGGGATCCCGAGATCAGGTGCCAGCAGCAGGGTGACTGGGGCGAACCTCCTTCCTGGGTGGCTGTCCCTCCTGTGACCTCACGGGGGGAAGGGGACAGGGGAGCCCTCTCAGTGCTGTTCCAGGAGGACACTGATCCCATTCCTGGGGCTCCCTTCCTGACCTGAGAGCTTCCCAAAGGCCCTGCCTCCCAACACAGCATACTGGTCATTAAGTTTCAAAGTGCACATTTTGGGGTGGTTACAGTCCAGCTGATAGCAACCCCTGAAGAATCCACTTATAATTCCAAACAACCACAAGGCTGCTCTGAAAGGGCCCGTCAATTGAGGAATCTCACGGATCCTTTGAAGCTTCTGATCTTTGGACTCACAAGGCTGATACATCTGTCTCATAAACGGGTCATGACCTTGGGGAGTAAACGGCTTCCACCCAGACTCTGGACCAACCCCTGGACAATTGCATTATTAGTATTATTTTGCTATTATTATTGCTTGCTGACATAAACATACTTCCTATACACTCAGGCTGTTGTGGGCTCATTGTGGGGAAACTCGGTATTGTTCTATGAGAACAGAAATCTGTTGCTTCACCCCTAAAACTTTCAGATCTTGTATGGAGCCATATATGTCTGGCCTTGAGAAACTTGAAAACACAGCATGTTGTATCCATGAGAAAGGATGTAGATAAGGGCCTTAAAGGCCAGACACCTGGACATGAAGGCCACCGGCATGGACATCTTCAACGCTTATGTAACCATGAATTAGCACTGTAGAAGTATAAAAAGAACAGCTTGATGTAGAATAAAGGCGCCTCTTGTGAGCACCCTCCATGACAACTCCTGCTGCCTTCATTCCTCTCCACATTACCCCAAAACCTCCAACACAACCCCCAGCCCCGACACTCATTCCCCCATTCTCTCTCTGCCCACATGTGGGAATCTGATAGGAAGCAGCGTTCTCCTCCTCCCATGCAGGTGGGAGATGGAAGCCACAGAAGCCCCTCCTGGGAGCAGGACCCACACCCATGACCCATCTCTGACCCACAGTAGCCCCCTGAGCCAGCCTCCTTTCTTGGCTCTATGAAACTACCTCTGCCCTGTTGACAGGTCTCCCTGCTCGCCAGACACCCACTGATGGAGGCGATGTAGGAATAATGTCCCCTTGGAGGGTGTGTCCTGCATCATGATGCTCTACATCCATTTGAGCTTCATGGGTCCTTCTCCCTTTGTGTGGGGTTCCCTACATTGACGCTGTGAGATTGTTGTGGACAGTGACCCCAGGGGCCCATCCTCTCCTGCTGTGGATGTCCGAGGCCTCTGCTGCCTGGCGCCCACCTGCCCATCATGCTCTGCTGGCAGCTGGGCCCCTGGAGGGTGGGCTGCACTGTGGAGGCCAGTTGAGCCTGTTTTGTAGATTTAGCTGACTTATGTTCAAATAATTGTAATTAATTAGCTCTCAGGGATTGACTGTATGTGACCCTCTGCCCTTAATGCATATGAGTGTAGTTCTCTCATTTTCCAGAAATGTTTCTAATCCAGACACTTAATACGTAAACACAGAGTTATGCGTCCACAGAGGTTCATGCCCAGGGCACAGTGCTAAATGGAGAGGAAGCCCCAGACCTCCCAGGAAACCAGCCCTTCACTTCCCGCTGCAGCTGCTCCTGGGGCTGAACCTGCACTGGATCCTGAGTCCCCTGGTGTCCTGAGCCCCTACAGCCCAGCCGTCCTCTGTCCCTGCAGGGAGGTTGGTGTCCTGGCTCACAGTGACTTCCCCTCACTGTGTATTTTGCACAGTAATACAGGGCTTCCGTCCATCATTGGGGCTCCATCCTGCTGGTCACCTCCGAGTTGACCACCTGCCCATGGGCCTCAGACACTGGCATCAGGTCCCCAGTGTCAGACTCCGTGCTTAGTCCCCAAGGACTGCACCAGCCAGGTCCCTGCAGGACCCCCAGCTCCTCACTCCTGGTCTGTGTGTCTGGGGGAAACCTGGGACACCCCTGATGCACCACTAATCCCATGAGGACAGGGAACCTCTGGCAGAGTCACCAAGGGGACAGAGAGAGAAAGACTCTGAGACTGAGGAGAGGGTCCTGGGCTGGGTCTGGAGCTGATGGGGTCTGCACGGCATGGATGTCCTGCCCAATTTTCTCTGACTGTTGTCTCTGGGTGCCCCCAAGTTCCCTTCTGCTGACACCATCTATGTCCTGTGGCACTTGCAGCATAACTGCTCTTATCACGCTGGGTGGTGTATGTGTGTGGAGGGCATTATGTTCTCATGATAAAACAGTAGGATCCAGTGGTACTGCTCTGGGCTGTGACCCTCATATTCTGCTCCATGGAGCACATCCCCTGCCCTCAAATACCTCCCTGGATGCAGGGTCCCCTCTCCATTTCTCTGAGAAAAAAAGTGGAAAAAGAAGAAAAAAAAAGGATACATTTTTTTGTTTTTTTTTGTTATCATTAATGTACAATTACATGAACAACATTATGGTTACTAGACTCCCCCTATCATCAAATCCCTACCACATACCCCATTACAGTCACTGTCCATCAGTGTAGTGAGATGCTATAGAATCACTACTTATCTCCTCTGTGTTGTACTGCCTTCCCCGTGCCCCACCCAACATTATGTGAGCTAATCTTAATGCCCCTTTTTCCCCCTTATCCCTCCCTTCCCACCCATGTTCCCCAGTCCCTTTCACTTTGATAACTATTAGTCCATTCTTGGGTTCTGTGAGTCTGCTGCTGTTTTGTTCCCTCAGTTTTTGTCTTCGTTCTTATACTCCACATTTGAGTGAAATCATTTGATAATTGTCTTTTTCGGCTTGGCTTATTTCACTGAGCATAATACCCTCTAGCTCCATCCACATTGTTGCAAATGGTAGGATTTGTTTTCTTCTTATGGCTGAATAATATTTCATTGTGTATATGTACCACATCTTCTTTATCCATTCGTCTACTGATGGACACTTAAGTTGCTTCCATTTCTTGGCTATTGTAGATAGTGTTGTGATAAACATAGGGGTGCATATGTCTTTTTCAAACTGGGCTCCTGCATTCTTAGGGTAAATTCTGAAGAGTGGGATTCCTGGGTCAAATGGTATTTGTATTTTGAGTTTTTTGAGGAACCTCTATACAGTTTTCCACAATGGTTGAACTCATTTGCATTCCCACCAGCAGTGTAGAAGGGTTCCCCTTTCGCCACATCCTCGCCAACATTTGTTGTTTGTCTTTTGGATGTTGGCCATCCTGACTGGGGTGAGGTGATATCTCATTGTGGTTTTTATTTGCATTTCTCTGATGATTAGTGATGTGGAGCATCTTTTCATATGCCTGTTGGCCATCTGAATTTCTTCTTTGGAGAAGTGTCTATTCAGCTCCTCTGTCCATTTTTTAATTGGCTTATTTGCTTTTTGTTTGTTGAGGTGCTTGAGCTCTTTATATAATTTGGATATCAACTCCTTATTGGATATGTCATTTATGACTATATTGTCCCATACTGTAGGATGCATTTTTGCTCTACTGATGGTGTCCTTTGTTATACAGAAGACTTTTAGTTTGATACAGTCCCATTTGTTTATTTTTGCTTATGTTTCCCTTGCCTGGGGAGATATGTTCATGAAGAAGTTGCTCATGTTTATGTCCAGGAGATTTTTGCCTATGTTTTTTTCTAAGAGTTCTATGGTTTTATGACTTACACTCAGGTCTTTGATCCACCTTGAGTTTACCTTTGTGTATGGGGTTAGACAATAATCCAGTTTCACTCTCTTACATGTAGCTATCCAGTTTTACCAACACCAGCTGTTGAAGAGGCTGTCATTTCCCCATTGTATATCCATGGCTCCTTTATCTTATATTAATTGAGCATATGTGCTTGGGTTTATATCTGGGCTCTCTAGTCTATTCCACTCGTCTATGGGTCTGTTCTTGTGCCAGTACCAAATTGTCTTGATTACTGTGGCTTTGTAGTAGAGCTTGAAGTCAGGGAGTGACACTTTATTCTTCCTTCTCAGGATTGCTTTGGCTATTCGGGGTATTTTGTGGTTCCATATGAATCTTAGAATTATTTGCTCTAGTTCATTGTAGAATGCTGTTGGTATTTTGATAGGAATTGCATTGAATCTGTAGATTGCTTTAGGCAGGATATGGTCATTTTGACAATATTAATTCTTCCTATCCGTGAGCATGGGATGTGTTCCATTTATTGGTATCTTCTTTAATTTCTCTCATGAGTGTCTTGTAGTTTTCAGAGTATAGGTCTTTCACTTCCTTGGTTAGGTTTATTCCTAGGTATTTATAAGGAATGTTTTTGCAATGTGGAGCCTTTGGACAGTTTAATATATGACAGTTCACTCCAGGAACAAAGGCTGTCCCTTGTTCCCAGAGCTTTTTGAATTTCTTCTGTGGTTGTCAATTCAGAAAGAAGATTACAGAGCCTGCAGATAAAAACATGTCAAATGAAAGCAACCTCCTCTGCTGGACCCTGAGCCCAGTGGGTCGTGAGGCTCCTCATGTCCTAGGTGCCCTACAGCACAGTCCCTCCTGTGTCCCGCAGGGAGGTTGGTGTCTGGCTCACACTGACCTCCCCTCACTGTGTCTCACACAGTAACACAGGGATGAGTCCTCAGTGGTCACAGATCCCAGTGCAGGGAAAACTGGTTCTTGGGTGTATCTCTGTAGATGGTGATGTGCCTCTTGAGACATGGAGTATAGTGTGTACTGATATCAGAAAATATGTACCCCATTCACTCCAGCATCTTAACTGGGGGCTGGCTCTACTCTCCTCAGGCCTCCGCAAAGATACCCTGGAACCCATGCCTTCGTTGAGCAGTGTAGGTCCAAACAAGCTAGTGCCCTCCAGCTTGGGTGACACCCTGGAACCTAAGCTTTCTTCACTGTGCAGAGGTCCAAAGAAGCCGATGCCCTCAGGAAACCTCTACTCTACCCAACAAACCCCATACCCTAGGTCCACTCCCCAAAACTGCAAGTCCCTGCGGTCTTCAGCCCCCAAATATCCTGCTTCTCCCAAATCTTCCAAAACTCCCATACTTCCTGATGGACCTGGATATCCCCCTGATCTGGAAGGCTGCGTGCTCTGGGACAGCAACCATGGCCTCCGCAGATGTCCTGTTCCCTTGTGGAGGCTGAAAGGGAATCAGGTCCCCAGCTTCTGCATAAGCCCGTCTCTCTGAAATTAACTTAAAATACGCTTGGGAAGCCACACTGACAATTGTGATGGTCATGAAGGGAGTTTCCAACATGTAACAGGTGCCTCTGATCTGACTTGAAAGATATCTGGGTCATTGTGACCCGGATGTTCAAAGACACAGAACTAGGGGGAGTAACTCAAGAGGCAAAGAAATATGACCCTAATTATCCTGTAGGGGACACAGCTCTCCCCTCCACAGATCGCAGGTGGGGTTATAATGAGCCTGACCAATGCGATTTTGGGACAATTATTTGATGTCCATAAATTCTGGGCTAAATGCTGGCAGAAAGAAGGTCATCGGTTATACAGAAGTCTCTGTTGTGACCCAAGAGCCCACTGAGAACCCCGCTGCTTTTCTAGAAAGTCTTAAAGAAGCAGTCATTAAGCATGCTTCTCTGGACCTGGGCTCAAATGAGGGGAGGGCATCCTGAAAGATAGATTACTGACCGAGTCCGCACCTGATATGAGGAGGAAACGTACCTCAGGACTCAGAGGCCATGATAGATGACATGCTTACTGCAGCAACCTCAGTGTTTTCTAACCAACAGCAATCGTGGAAACCAGCACTAAGGAGAAGGAAAGGAAGAAGGAGGTGAGGCACCAGGAGGAGGAACGGAGATGTCCCCCAAGTCGGCCCCTCCAAGATCACCATCACTGGACTGGAGCCAATGGCACCAACAGATGTTAGCATGCAGGACCGTAACTTTCCTCTTGGATACTGGAGCCACCTATTCTGTTCCTTCTCTAGACCCCTCACCTCAAGGGATTGCACTGTCTTGGGACTTACCGGTAGGCCCCCCTCTCTGCCCATTACTCCCCTGTTCATTAAGTCTTTCACCCCCCACCTGACCCTCTTTGGGGCTATACTGGGTGTGTGGACGTAGAACTTATTTTAAGCTCTTTTCCAGGTGGACTGGTCACTGCTCTTTGGGTTTTATAGTTACAGACAGGTCCTTGGCTATGGCCAGTATATTCTCTCATTATCCAGTATATCACCAATCAGAGTTCATCAAATGCGTGGGACCCCCTTCTCCCACCAGCAGTGGGACCCATAACTCTCCTCGGAACCATCGGGACACCCCCTCAATGCTCCTCCCTAGGGATTCAACCCAATTAACCCAGGAAAAATCTGAGAATTTCTAACGGCGGCTGCCTTGAGAGGGCTTCAGAGAAAATTAGACACACTTTCTTGGGTGGCTCTTCAAAACCACAGAGCAATAGATTCCTCACTGTGAGCGAGGGAGGACCCTGCCTGTACCTAAGGAAGGAATGATGTTCTACATCTGTCAGTCAGGCAAAGGAATGATGTTCTACATCTGTTAGTCAGGCAAAGTACAGAAAGACATTTCTGGGATGCTAGACTCTTCAGATAAGACTCAAACCAGGGCATGGCACCCCCAAGCTGGAATCTTGCCTACTGCCTCTCCTACCTTTGGCAGCTCCCCTCATTTTTCTAGTTGTAGCCCTTGCTGCTGGACCCCCTTTACTTAACCTCTTTATTTGATTTCTCTCATCCAGGCTTCAGGCGCTACATTTACAAATGATGATCCGATGTCTATCAGCCAGCTCAGACTTTCTTAGCCTCCATCTAGATGGAACCTCTGTTTTGACCAAACCATTATCTGGGCAGTCTCCCAGATCCTGAGCCCACAAGACTTAAAAATGCTGGTCATACATCCCTAACGCTGACCAACAGAGAGCAAGCATTGGGACCCAGTCCATATACACTGGCCCTGGTTCAGCAGGATATAGCCAGAGTAGTCAATGACCCAATGCCCAAAGATTTCGGTTCTCCTATTTGATGGAGAAATGTTGGGTAGAGAGACATGAACATCCAGGAAAGGCGAGATAAAGTTCAGGGAAAAAATGCCCAAGCTCTGCCCAGGTAGGGGTTCTCGCATGAAGACAACAAAGGTTTTGCAGGACGATAACTTGTTGCCTATTGGGACTAGGCAGAACCAGTCCCAAGCAGGTCCCAACACAGAGCCAATCAAACAAAACTAAGAACCACACAAACAACCTCCCCATAATCTCATTAAAATAAAACTGGCGTTTTGCTCCCCCTCCCCATGTGCTTTTCTGTGTGCATTCTGGGAAAAAACATACCCACTGAGAGGAAAGGGTGCATAACTAGAGCTGTCAATCAAATGACCTCACCCTGTCAATCAACAGGTGCCTCTTGGCTGGGTCCTGATAAATAGACATTCCCATAAACGATGGGGGCCTTTTTCTACCTTGACTCTGGCCTGCTCTTCCCTTGGAATATATTCGTATAAATCTTTCCCTCTTTTTCACTATTGTGTCTCTGCCTTCCAAATCTTTGTTGTGTCAGGGACAAGGACCCAGGAGAGTGAACTCAACCCATAACAGTTGTAGGAATTGAGCATTCCAAACTCAAATCCTGATAGAAGCTAACACAAATGTTGTTCAAGTTCACATGATCTGGATTATCTAAATTGAAGCTAGTTTAAATTTGGTTTAAATAAAATAGACATGTCCCTAAAGTTATGAGCTTTAGACTAAAATCTTTTATTCTGCCTGGGTTCTGTTAAAGTCATTCAAGTTGATGTTGCCTGTTAAATCTTTAAAAAAAAACAAACCAAAAAAGGTCCTGGGAGAATGGCTGACTTTTTCTGGTGTCCAAATTTTTGTGGGTAATCTAGGCATGGTTGTTGAGAACAAATAAACTAAAAAAGTTGTAGAAGGTGAATTCTAGCAATTATGTGTTGTTTTTTTTTTAAATAGTTGAAATATTTTTGGTAACTTAAAACCCTAATGTTTTGGTATGCTAATAAGCTAAATTCATTGAGTGTCTAAGATCATTTCAAAATAAGATGAAATAATGAAACATTAATTACTGAATATAGGCTTATCAACTCCTGGTTTCCCTAATAAGGAAAAAGCAAAGATAATTTGGGTCTGTTAGTACATGTTTTGTGCTTCTTGGAAGATTGTACTACAAAGAAGAACATGGTCTAGAAATTATGAAATGTACTCATCAATTGCCAATTTAAAGAAAGCTAGTGAAGCAGCTCACAATTGCATACTTCTTAAATTGTACTAAAAATGAACGTTTCTCAGGTCTTATTCTAATTACTACTACTCAAAATAATAAGGGATCCATCTCCATATGCATGAAGTAGGACCTGAGTGTTAAGTAAAAGAAGCTATGAAGAATAACATTACATTTGTTATGAATAAAGAAAATAGTTTTGTTAGGCAGAAAGACATACATAAGTGGGATGAAAAGAGGGCGGTGCCCACCAGGAACTGAAGGAGTTAATCAGAGTAAACCAGAGAGCCAGAAAGGACTCATTACCTTTGCAATGTGAGGTCATTCCACATGCTCTGAATCTGGGCCGACCTTGATAGCTGACCTAGCTAATACAGGTGAACTATGGCAGACACAAGAGACAAGCATCATGATTAATTTTTGTAAAAATGCCAGGATTAGCATAATAAGAACAGGAGGGACTTATCTTAAGTTTACTATTCCATTTTTGCAAGAAAATTGCATTTAGATTCCTAATATTCTTTGTAATCAGCCAAAGAGTTATCTTAAGGCAAGACAAGCAGTCTTAACTGATGTGTTCCCAATACTTGGTAGTGACCACTATCTTACAGAATAAAAAAGATTTGTCCTACAGAATTACCTAGGTGACCAGCTATAGACAATGACATATTGTCTCTCACAGAAGATAGACCTCTGAGACCACCTGACAAGGCTGCACCCCCTGACCCTTTACCTTTATCCCATTCTTGAAACTCCTTAGAAGACAGAATCCAGCTTTTGGGCATGCCTCCTCCTCTCTGTGGTTGCCTTCACTCCCCTTTCTTGAAGTGTATATTTTTAAAAGACTTTTTACGTTCAACTTATTACATTTTGTCTCTGTGCTCTTCGAGTGGCATGTTTGTCCCTTTGCAATTCCATTCTATTTTCCAGACTTTAAGCATAAGTCCTTATTCTGTCTGTCCTCCTCGATAAGTATAGAGGGGCTACTGAGAGCTCTGATTTGGGCTTGAAAGTTCCCATCACCTGGGCGACCAAGATGGAACTGTGGCTATACAATCATGCTTCTTAGTAGCCTGCCTGAAAATCTCCTTTCTTTGCCTTCAGGAAGTTCTCAGAACATAATCTCACTCCATCCAGTTCTCTATGGCAACAGAGCACTGGGGTTGTAGGAACTTAGTTCCCATGAGTGGGTAAAATTGCAGTATCTGCAGAATCTCTTGCCTGGCCTTAGAGCAGCTCCATATCAATAGGTGTTTCCAGGGAGTGAAAGGAAGTAGTCTATCTCCATATCAATAGGTAATTACAAGGGGGAGTGAGGACATATCTGGACCAGAGAGGTTGCCTGTGGTCCCTTTTTCTGCAGGTGGGGCAGGAGAGACACTGGAGAGCAGAGGTGGATGACTCCTTGTAGGCAATAAAGGGGGTTTCTCCCCCTTTATTTCTACCTTGGCTGATTTTGGATTCAAAGGTATTTTGCCTTGGGATTTTCCCCCTTGAGTAGTAGTCGGTGGTAGTTGACAGGAACTCTGAACCTGAAATCTATGTGGTTGTGACCTTTGGGTGGGCTGCCCTTGGAGATGGTGTGTAGATACCCAGAACTCCCCCAGTGGATGGAGGGGAGGGCCCAGTGATGGCCACGGTAGAGAGTGCAGCTTCACCTGGGAGCCCCCTATCTATGGGGCTTCTAATAAGGGAGCCCCTAGTGGGGAATTGGTCTAGGATAAAGCACCTCCTAGAGGGGTGGGGCCTACCCCAGAAGTGGGGAAGGGTGGAGACACTGGAAGCTGTGGAATGAGCCCTCCAAGAGATAGAAGACTGCTGAGAGGCCCTGAGTGGGGTGTAGCAGCTGGGATTGTGGGATGTCTTCTCGAGATCGGGGAAAGGGTAGTTGAGGAGAGAGAGAGGGTTATCGAGGAGAGAGAGAGACTTTGGCAGGAGAGGGACACACTTAAACATTGCTTGTAGGAGCTGGGCGATGACCTATGGGATGCGCTTAAGGAAGAGAGACAGTTATTGAGAAGACAGGTTGCGCTCCTGGAAGATACAATTACAGCGAGTGAGGAGGCAGCCAGGGAATCCATGTTGCAGGAGGCCCTGGGGGAGGTCGGGGAAAGAGCCATGCCTTCAGCCCCAGAGATGGTGGAGATGCTGGGAGAGGATGAGGGGGTGGGGCCGAGGGCGGATCTGTGGCTGAGGCCACCGCCTGAGGCACTAGCCCCTCCCATATGAAAGGCCCATCTGGTTGTAGTTAAGAAAATGAAAATTCAACAACTGCAGACTCCTCAGGGGGAGGAGCTGCCCCCTCCCCAGATTGTGGAGCTCTATGTGCTCCGCCCCTATACCCAGGACGAGCAGGTGGACATGGATGTCCAGCTTTGGCAGAAGCCATCGGAACCTCTGCCTACATGGGTGTTGTGACTCTGGAGGGGGAGTGGAAAACTGCTCTGTTGGGTTCTGAAATGGGTAGACTGGCTTCCCTGACGGCCCACCCTTCCCTCTGGCAGCGGTTGCAAAATGCCCATCACGCGTCAGGGAATCAGGCACTTCTGGATTGGCTGACAGCTGCCATCAGACAGTTTGGCCTAATCAGGGTGATTTACCATACATACCCACAAGCTGGAAAACATGCAGAGCTCCAGCAGATGTAATGGGAATTGGGCATTAAATATATCATATATAATATGGACCCTCAGAGCTCCTATGAGGAGTTATTCACTGTAGGAAGGAGAAATCTGGTGCTCCATACAGCTCACCCATCTCTCTTTGGGTCCTTAGTGACTATTCTGGCCCCCCACATAGGGCAACCCGTAAGTGGGGCCTCTGGTACTTTAGCACATCTGGGAGAGGTTGAAACAATAAGGGCATGGAGGGAAGTACTGAAAGGAGACGCATAAAAGGCTCTGTGAAAGTCTCAAGGACTCAGATCTGGGTTGATTTGATAAAGGCCGGGGTAGTGAAAGAAAAACTTGATGGGTAACCCACTAGGATCTTGTTAGAACTGTGGCACCAATTGAAGCCGGAGCAGTAATTCCACCCGCTAAGGTCTGGGACATGGAAGCCGGAGTCAAACCCCATGTCTGGCCTGTTTCCCTGCAAGACTGCCTGGGAGACAGTACCCAGACCCCACTTGGGCCTCACCCCCACAGGAGGATTATTGGGCATCACGGTTTTACTGAGGGGGGATCAAGGCCCTCACCTTGGGCGACATGGTGGCGTCCAGAGGTCACATGTAGAATTAACAATTAGCAATTCCCCTGTGAATGTACAACGTGTCCCAGTGCTGCCGAGGTTCTTGTTCACGAAGCCCAAGAATGAGCTTAGCAAACAGTCAAGGTAGGAGAGCAAAGTACAGGCTTTTATTTAGAAGTAAAGTGAAAGGACAGAGCTACTGGCTCACACCAAGAGGGGACAAGAGAGTCCGGTGGGGTGCGTTGTCTAGGAGTTTTATAGGCAAATGAGAATTTTTGAAGAACATGAAGAAAAAGGCTTAGGGTTGTGGACTTGTACCACCTGCCCTGCCTTCAAGGTGGACTGGGTTGTTCTCTGCTTACAGTAAAGTCAAGGGTTATGCTGTGATACCCTTCTCTATTTGTGAAACACTTAAGCATTCTAGGCCAAGTTGCTCCTGGCATTTTGACCTGTAACTGACCTCACTGAAGATGCCTATATTCTTAGTCTGGTATCTTTATCCTAGAGAATTAGTCTGACCTTGACTTTGCATAATGCTTAACACAGAGTTTCAAAAGGGACTTCTTTGCCCATTGTTATATTGCTCTGATTGTAAATATCCCGCCCTGCTTTTTCAGGAGGCCCTCACCCTACTCTGACTACACCCATGGTCCCTGTCTCACCAGTGCTGGTGGACTCGGGAGCTGAATGTTCTCTGATTTATGGCAACCATGAGCATTTTCCCTGGACCCCTGCTTTGATAGATGGCTATGAGGGTAAGGCTATTAGAGTGAAGAAAGCCGAAATCTCATTGGGGATAGGACGTTTACCCACAAAGGACTATACTGTGTACATTTCTGCCATCCCTCAATATATTTTTGGGGTAGATATCCTGCAGGGCCTGTGGTTACAGACCACTGCAGGTGGGTTCAGAATGAGGGTACATGTGATAAGGGCAGTTCTGAGGGGACATGCTAAGCACCCACCTGTAGCTTTTCCTGTACTTTGGTGAGTAACTAATACTAAGCAGTATAAACAGCCTGTGGGGCACAAGGAAATTAGAGAAACTCTACAAGAGTTGGAGAAGGTGGGCATCGTAAATCCCACTCATAGTCCTTTTAATTCCCTGGTGTGGCCAGTGAAAAAGGCAGACAGCTCCTGGCATATGACCATGGACTACAGGGAATTAAATAAGGTCACACCCCTTTTGCATGCTGCTGTCCCCCTGTAGAAGCCCTTATGGACACCCTCAGTCATGAACTAGGGAAGTGTCATTATGTTGTGGACCTTGCTAATGCTTTCTTCTCTATTGACAGCACAGGAAAGTCAGGAACACTTTGCCTTCACATGGGAAGGCCGGTAGTGGACATTCACTGTCCTTCCACAAGGATACCTCCACAGTCCCACCATTTGTCATGGACTTAAAGCACAGGACTTCGCTACGTGTTAGAAACCGCAAATGGTGCACCTGTATCACTACATTGATATTATGCTCACATCTGATTTTCTTGTAGATTTAGAAGGGGCAGTTCCTAGACTACTGCGTCATCTATAGGAGGAAGGATAAGCTGTGAAGAGCACGAAAGTTCAGGCCCTCACCTTGGGGGACATGTTGGACCTGGCTTTTCTGTAAAATTCTTGGGGTTGTCTGCTATGGTAAAACTAAAGTTATCCCAGAAGCAGTTATACAGAAGGTCCAGGCTTTCCCTGCCCCTACCACCGTGGCAGTATTATAAGAGTTTTGGGGTCTTTTAGGCTGCTGGAGAGTGTTTGTCCTGCACTTGGCACAAATTCTGAGGCCCTTTTACTGGTTGGTATGAAAGGGCATCAGGTGGGGCTGGGATGGAACATGTGCAGCTGCTTTTACTGGTGCTAAGTGAGCAGTCCAGGCCATACAGGTCTTGAGTGTAATGGACTCATCAAGGTCCTGTGAGCTAGATGTTCGTGTAACCAAAGATGGTTATAGAGGGGGCCTTTGGCAGCAGCTTGAATGTTCACACCAACCTACTGGATCTGGTCACAACTATGGAGGGCTGGTACACTTTGATAGAGAAGGAGTTGGCTTCTGTGTACCACACCTCGCTGGTGACAGAGCCCATCACTGGAACCACTACGACCACGGTAGTAACCACCTATCCCATCGCAGGGTGGGTGTGAGACTGGGCACAAAGGACATGGAGTCGCATGGCACAGATGACTTCACTGGCTGAATGGGGTGCATATTTACTGCAGTGTAGTGCCCTCTCTACTAGTCCCTTAAGTGGAGAACCTCAACGCTTATTGGGACCAGTGACATATACCAGTGGAAAGCAGGAACAACTTGCTTTTGAACCTTTGGTAGCTGAGAGTCCATATTGGGAGGGAAAATCCCCTATACCTGAAGATGCATGGTATACAGATGGCTCCAGTCGTGGGCAACCCGTGAATGGAGGGCTGTGGCTTTCCATCCTAAGAGTGAGACAATGTGGACAGAGGATGGAGAGGGAAGAGCAGTCGATGGGCTGAGTTGTGGGTAGTGTGCCTCAAGATCACCCAGGAGCCCTCCCCTAAAGATAGACAGCTGGGCCCTCAATAGGTGTTTGACCCAGTGGCTACCGACATGGTACCATGCCAACTGGATGGTTGGTCACCGACCTCTTTGAGGGCAAGAGTTGTGGCAAGACTTATGAGCTTGTGGTCAAATGAGGACAGTTACCATATATCATGTGAGTGGTCATTTGCCTTTGGCATCCCCAGGGAATGATGAAGCAGACACATTGGCTCATGTGCGCTGGCCAGAAGGAAAGCCTGTGATGTAGCCCAGTGGTTAAATCAGCACTTGCTGCACACAGGGCCAAAGACAGTGTGGGCTGTAACCCATTGGTGGGGCTTGCCGATGACCTTTGGAAAATCAGCAGAGCCCAGAAGGAGTACCTTGTGTGCTCTAAGAGGGACTGACACTGAGTCCCACAGCAACATGGGACAATGGTAAGGCGGCCGATACCCCTTGTCAGGTGTCAGATAGACTATATTGGGCCTCTGTCCATATCAGAAGGATATTGGTACGCCATGACTTTTGTGGACACGGCTACTGGACTATTGGTTGCTTTTCCTGCACATAGTGCAGATAATAAGGTGGACATTTCATGTACCATATAACCTTACAGGTTCAAGCATGATAGAGAGGTACAATGGTTTGTTGAAGTCTGACCTGAAGTGAGACACCAATAGTCTACATCGCTGGTTAGTTCATTTATGGACAATGCTACGGCATTTGAATGAGAAGCCCCAAAAAGGAGCCTTGAGCCCTGTGGACATGCTAACACACTTTTTTGCCTCTCATGTACAACTGTATGTGCAAACCAAAGAGGAGTTATTGAAGCCAGGATATGGCCAGCAGAGCAACATCCTGCTGCCAGACACAACTACACTGAACCCTGGAGATTCTGTTGAGAGGATGTGGCCTTGGACATTTCAACACATGGGCCAGTGTAGGCCGGCCCTTCTCTCACCTTGGGGAAAAGGCCTGGAAGGTGACCTCCTGTGTAGTCCTGGAGTAACAGCAGAGTGACCCCCAAGATCACAGTAGTGTACCCAAAACATCCAGAGGTAACAACATCTTAAGGGCAAGTTTTGTTTTATCTTTATGGCCAGTACATGTATCTCCCGTAGCCCTATATATTGACCCATCTGTAACTCCCACAGGGAAGGGGGTGAAAGTCTGGTATACTAGACCAGTATGAGATCCCATTCCTGCCACTGTCTTATCACAGGACCACTCTCTTGCATGCATCCTAACTTATGGACAGGATTTGCCTATGCTGGTGTCATTAAATATGCATCTTATCACCCTTAAGGTTATTTTCTTCTACAGTCCCTGTGGCCTGGATGCGCCCCCTGGCTGCAGCTGCTGCCTGATGATTGTTCCGAGGTCCCTACCTGGTCAGCTACTGCCTGCCTGTGGAATGGATGAGCTATGGACTTAATCTGCATAGGACATTGAACCTAGCTGAATCCTCAGGCTTGAACATAATCATGATTTTATTGCTGTTGCTATTGTGTGTTATTAGTCTGGTTACAATACTCCAAATTTCTTGCACAGGGCCATTGAGGAAGATGGGGAATGAGTAGGTTAGATTGTGAGGTAATATTTCTGGAAGGGGGAGCTGTGGGTAAAATTGGAATATTTCCCAAATCTCTTGCCTGGCCTTAGTGCATCTCCATATCAGTAGGTGTTTCCAAGGGGTGGAGAGAAGTAGTCCATCTCCATATAAACAAGTGATTACAATGGTTCGGGGAATGAGGGTATATCTGGACTGGAGAGGTTTGGTGGGGTTCCTTTTTGCAGCCGGGTCAGAAGTATCATGGTCTTGCAGAAGTGGATGACTGCTTGTAAACAATAAATGGCTCTCCCACTTTATTTCTCGACTGATTTTGGCTTCCCATGTTATTTGTTCCATACCAGGAACATATTTTCCTCCTGGAGTTACAAGGCTCACTAATCTCCCCAGGGTCTTCATGAATAGTTCCTACATTTTGTTGAGATGGCAATGCTTACTAATACCTTCATCAAATTGGGCTATACCCTTCCTGATTTGTGTAGCATAAGTATTTACCTTCCTCACAGTATGCACCGGCTGAGAGTTTTCCAAAATTTTATATTCTGCCTCCTCCTTTGATTAACAAGTACGTCTAAGTCATTTTATCTTCTCATATTTTACTATAAGAATTTAATAGAAATCACTGTGATCCTTCAACATTTTGCTTAGAAATGTCCTCAACAAATACCAAGTGGCATTTCTCATGCTTTCCACTTTGCAAAGAACACAACACACAAATACAAGTCATGTAAACTCTTCTACTTTACCACTGGGATCACTTTCCTTCAGTTTCCAAAGACATGTTCCTCATTTCCACCTGCAATCTCATTAGAATGGCTTTTACTGTGTATATTTCTGCCACGTTCTGTTCATATCAGCAAGGTATTCTCTAAGAAAATAATGGCTTTCTCAACTGTGCTCCTCTTTTCTTTCTGGTTTAAAATGTGAAAAAAATAGGATTGGATTAAAGGTGGCGGCATGAGAAGTGAGACAGAGACTTCCTCCTAAAACTGCATATAATATGAAAATATAACTAATACAACTACTCTTGAAAGAGCAACAGGAAAGAGGACTGCAACAAACTGCATACACCTGGAGACAAGAGCAGCCCTCCCTCCCAGAAAGGGGTAACGTACTAAAGTTGTGGTCCTGTGGGATCCAAGCCCTTCCCCCACCCTAGCTCACCAAGGGAAGAAGAGGAACAGAGCAGGGAGGGAGTGGAGATGTGGGACTGCTGAATACCTAACTCTGGAGATCTGCTCTGGGAGCACAAACCTACATTTCATGGTGCTTGCATGATACTCTTGTAATTAGGGGGATGGAAAGCTAAGACAGGCAGAATTCCTGGAGAGACTAAGAATCCAGCTGCTGGTGAAAGCAGGGATCCATACCCAGCTGCTCAGGGACAAAAGAAAGGCGGGCAGTCTGAGAGACTTCCTAACAAAGAAGCCCTTAGCAAGAGGACTGCTAAAGTGGCAAGGATTGCACTGAGCTTACTGCTCAGGAGAAAGGACAGGTAGACAAAATTGTCCGGGTGCACTCTGCCCAGCAGATTGGGAGCTTTCACGATCTTCAGGTGCTCAAGCTCCCTGGCTGCCTACACAGCTCCAAGAACCCCTTCTGTGACAGGCAGACTAGTACGCCTTTCTCCTGGCCAGCCCCACTGGGCTTGCAAACCGGGAAATCCTTCCCTGGTGTTAGGCCAGCCAGAGGGAAGATCTGTCTACAGCAACTAAAAACGCAAAGCACAGAGGCTTATACCTGTGTGCTCAGCCCACTGGTTCAGGCAGTGGAGACAGGCATAGCAGCCAGGAACCAGGAAACAGCTCTTTCCTCCCCCAGGCACCAATATCACTCCCCTACAATTCCCGACATTGCTTCAAGAGCTGAGCAGCTCCAGAGAGTAGAGCTTCGGGGCACTAGAGGGCGCCATATACAAATATGAAATGCCAAAGGAACCTGGTCCAGAGTAAAATTATGATTACAACTCCTGAGAAAGATTTAAATGATATGGACCTGATGACTCTTCATGAAAGGGAGTTCAAAATAAAAATCATTAACATGCTCATGGAGGTATGGAAAGATATTCAAGAACTCAGGAATGATTTACAGTCAGAGATCCAATCATTGAAGAGCACAATGGATGGTATTAAAAGCAGATTGGATATGGTGGAGGAGATGATAAATGAAATAGGAACTAGAGAAGAGGAATACAAAGAAGCTGAAGAACAGAGAGAAAAAAGGATCTCTAAGAATGAAAGAATATTGAGAGAACTGTGTGACCAATCCAAACGGAACAGTATTCTCATTATAGTGGTACCAGAGGAAGAAGAGAGAGAAAAAGGGATAGAATGTGTCTTTGAGGAGGTGATTGCTGAAAACTTCCCCAATCTGGGGAAGGAGATAGTCTCTCAGGCCATGGAGGTGCACAGATCTCCCAACACAAGGGACCCAAGGAAGACAACACCAAGACATAGTAATTAAAATGGCAAATTCAAGGATAAGGACAGACTACTAAAAGCAGCCATAGAGAGAAATAAGATCACAGACAAAGGAAAACCCATCAGGCTATCAGACTTATCAGCAGAAACCTTAGAGGCCAGAAGGGAGTGGCATGATGTATTTAATGCAATGAAGCGCAAGGGCCTTGAACCAAGATTACTTTATCCGGCAAGGTTATCATTTAAATTTGAAGGAGGTATTAAACAATTAGGAGATGAGCAAAAGCTGAGCGAATTACCTCCCAGAAACCATCTCTACAGTGTATTTTGGAGGGACTGCTATAGATGGAAGTGTTCCTATGGTTTCATAGCTGTCACCAGAGGTAATAAAATCACAGTAAAGAAAATAGAACAGCTAAATACTAAGAAAATGCAAAATGAAATTAACTATCCCGAAAGTCAATCAAGGGATAGACAAAGAGTACAGAATATGAACCTAATATATAAAGAATAGAGGAGGGACTTCCGGGAAGATGGCAGTGTGAGCAGGGCAGCAGAAATCTCCTCCCAACACTATACTTATCTACAAAAACACAGCAAATACATCTATTCCTAAAAGAGAGACGAGAATACACAGGAAAGCGCACAGCGTGCAGCTACACCCAAGAGGACTCGGCACCCCAAGAGGCGGGTAAGATACGGAGCCGCGACCCGGCGGGACCCGAGCACTCCCCGACCCCAGCGCACAGGGGGGAGGAGAGGATTCAGAGCTGGGAGGGAGTGGAAGTACACCCCGCGAAATAGCCAGCCCCGGTAATCTGCGTGGGGAGCGCTGACCCACATTGCGCAGTGCAGGGGAGATTGGAGAGACAGAGGGGCAGGATCTGAGTGGGGAACGTGCCAGGGTGCTTGCAGCCGGCTCCCGGGAAGGAAAAAAAAAGCGCGCGCTTTCTTCAGCAGTCTTAAAGAAACAGGAGCCCAGCGGAGGAGCCGGATTGCCCCAGCACACTCAGCCCAGCAGGCTGGGAGTCCTGGGGAGTTTCAGACGCCTTAGCTGGCGACTGAGGAAGCGCAGCCATACTTCCACTTCTCACTGAGATCAACAGCCTCCTATTCGTTTTCACCCCGCCAGAGCAATAAAGGGCCCTGCAGGGGGCGCAGCCACGGCTGCGGAATAGTGGGGCAATAGCGCCATCTACAGCATTCCCACAGAATCTACGTCCGGTGGGCGGTTTTTTTGTTTTTTCTTTTCTTTCCTTTTTTTTTCTCTTTTTTTCCCTCTTTTTAAAGTCTTAAAGAGCCCAGCTGACATACGTGGCAACTACCAGTGACCAAGTCTATAGCCATGAAAAGACAGAGGAATATAGTTCAGACCAAAATCAACCAGACAACCCCAGAGAGGGAGTCCGAAGGGATGGAAATGCGCAGTCTTCCCGAAAAAGAATTCAGAATAAAAGTCATAACCATGCTGATGGACCTACAGAGAAATGTGCAAGAGCTGAGGGAGGAAGTGAGGGAAGTGAGGAAAGACAATGCAGAAATCAGACAAGCGATCGACGGGCTTAACAGCAGAATGGATGAGATGCAAGAGACTGTTAGTAGAATAGAAAACAGAGAACAGGAATACAGAGCAGCTGAAGCAGAGAGAGATAAAAGGATTTCTAGGAATGAAAGAATATTAAGAGAACTGTGTGACCAATCCAAACGGAATAATATTCGCATTATAGGAGTACCAGAGGAAGAAGAGAGAGAAAAAGGGATAGAAAGTGTCTTTGAAGAAATAATTGCTGAAAACTTTCCCTCGCTGGGGAAGGAAGTGGTCTCGCAGTCCACCGAAGCCCACAGATCTCCCAACACAAGGGACCCACGGAAGACAATGCCAAGACACATAATAATTAAGATGGCAAAGATCAAAGATAAAGACAGGGTATTAAAGGCAGCTAGAGAGAGAAAAAAGATCACCTACAAAGGAAAACCAATCAGACTATCATCAGACTTCTCAACAGAAACCTTACAGGCCAGAAGAGAATGGCATGATATATTTAACGTTATGAAACAAGAAGGGCCTCAAACCAAGAATATTGTACCCAGCACGAT
The DNA here is from genome assembly GCA_032199065.1 of Smutsia gigantea. Taxonomy (NCBI): domain Eukaryota; kingdom Metazoa; phylum Chordata; class Mammalia; order Pholidota; family Manidae; genus Smutsia; species Smutsia gigantea. The sequence goes on along the minus strand of JAVSCE010006674.1, from coordinate 14,458 downwards.
TATCATTTAAATATGATGGAGAGATTAAACAATTTCCAGACAAACGAAAGTTGAGAGAGTTTGCCTCTCATAAACCACCACTACAGGATATCTTATATGGACTGCTCTAGATGGAAGCACACCTAAGGCTAAAAAGATGTCCCCAGAGAAACTAAAATCATAGCAAAGAAAGCAGACCATCCAAATACTAACTAAAGGCAAAGAATAAAACACCTATTATAGAAAGAATGGAGGAGGAGGAATAAGAAGGGAGAGAAATAAAGAAACATCAGACTGTGTTTACAATAACTTAACAAGAAAGTTAAGTTAGATTGTTAGATAGTAAAGAAGCAACCCTTGAACCCTTGGTAACCACGAATCTAAAGCCAGCAATGGCAATAAGTACATATCTATCAATAATCACCCTAAATGTAAATGGACTGAATGCACCAATCAAAAGACACAGAGTAACAGAATGGATAAAAAAGCAAGACCCATCTATATGCTGCCTACAAGAAACTCACCTCAAATCCAAAGATATACACAGACTAAAAGTGAAGGGATGGAAAAAGATATTTCATGCAAACAACAAAGAGAAAAAAGCAGGTGTTGCAGTACTTGTATAAGACAAAATAGACTTCAAAACGAAGAAAGTAGCAAGAGATAAAGAAGGACATTACATAATGATGAAGGGGTCAGTCCAACAAGAAATATAACCATTATAAATATATATGCACCCAACACAGGAGCACCAGCATATGTGAGACAAATACTAACAGAATTAAAGGAGGAAATAGACAGCAGCAATGCATTCATCTTAGGAGACTTCAACACACCACTCACTCCAGAGGACACATCAACCAGACAGAAAATAAGTAAAGACAGAGGCACTGAACAACACACTAGAACAGATGGACCTAACAGACATCTACAGAACTCTACACCCAAAAGCAACAGGATACACATTCTTCTCAAATGCACATGGAACATTTTCCAGAATAGACCACATACTAGGCCACAAAAAGTACCTCAGTAATTTCAAAAATATTGAAAACCTACCAACCAACTTCTCAGATCACCAAGGTATAAAACTAGAAATAAATTTTAGAAAGAAAACAAAAAGGCTCACAAATACATGGAGACTTAACAACACTCTCCTAATTAATCAACGGGTTAACGACCAAATCAAAACAGAAATCAAAGAACATATGGAGACTAATGACAACAACAACACAAAGCCACAACTTCTATGGGACGCAGCAAAGGCAGTTCTAAGAGGAAAGTATATTGCAATCCAGGCCTATTTAAAGAAGGAAGAACATTCCCAAATGAATAGTCTAAAGACACAATTACTGAAATTGGAAAAAGAAGAACAAATGAGGCCCAAAGTCACCAGAAGGAGGGACATAATAAAGATTAGAGAAGAAATAAATAAAATTGTGAAGAATAAACAATTGAAAAAATCAATGAAACCAAGAGTTGGTTCTTTGAAAAAACAAACAAAATAGATAAACCCCTAGCCAGACTCATTAAGAGAAAAAGAGAATCTACACACATAAACACAATCGGAAATGAGAAAGGAAAAATCATGACGGACCCCACAGAAATACAAAGAATCATAAGAGAATATTATGAGAATCTATATGCTAGCAAGCTGGAAAACATAGAAGAAATGGACAACTTCTTAGAAAAATACAACCTTCCAAGACTGACCAAGCAAGAAACAGAAAAACTAAACAGACCAATCACCAGCGACGAAATCGAATTGGTAATCAAAAAACTACCCAAGAACAAAACCCCTGGGCCTGATGGATTCACCTCTGAATTCTACCAGACATATAGAGAAGAAATAACACCGATTCTCCTTAAAGTTTTCCAAAAAATAGAAGAGGAGGGAATACTTCCAAACTCATTCTATGAAGCCAGCATCACTCTAATACCAAAACCGGGCAAAGACCTCACCAAAAAAGAAAATTACAGACCAATATCCCTGATGAACGTAGATGCAAAAATACTCAACAAAATATTAGCAAACCGAATTCAAAAATACATCAAGAGGATCATACACCATGATCAAGTGGGATTCATCCCAGGGATGCAAGGATGGTACAACATTCGAAAATCCATCAACATCATCCACCACATCAACAAAAAGAAGAACAAAAACCACATGATCATCTCCATAGATGCTGAAAAAGCATTTGACAAAATTCAGCATCCATTCCTGATTAAAACTCTCAACAAAATGGGTATAGACGGCAAGTACCTCAACATCATAAAGGCTATATATGACAAACCCACAGCTAACATCATACTTAATGGTGAGATGCTGAAAGCTTTTCATCTAAGATCGGGAACAAGACAGGGATGCCCACTCTCTCCACTGTTATTCAACATAGTACTGGAGGTCCTAGCCACAGCAATCAGACAAAACAAAGACATACAAGGCATCCAGATTGGTAAAGAAGAAGTCAAATTGTCACTATTTGCAGATGACATGATACTGTACATAAAAAACCCTAAAGATTCCATTCCAAAACTACTAGAACTAATATCTGAATTCAGCAAAGTTGCAGGATACAAAATTAACACACAGAAATCTGTTGCTTTCCTATACACTAATGATGAACTAACAGAAAGAGAAATCAGAAAAACAATTCCATTCACAATTGCATCAAAAAGAATAAAATACCTAGGAATAAACCTAACGAAGGAAGTGAAAGACCTGTACTCTGAAAACTACAAGACACTCCTAAGAGAAATTAAAGAGGACACTAACAAATGGAAATGCATCCCATGCTCTTGGCTAGGAAGAATAAATATTGTCAAAATGGCTATACTACCTAAAGCAATCTACAGATTCAATGCAATCCCTATCAAACTACCAACAGCTTTCTTCAATGAACTGGAACAAATAATTCTAAAATTCATATGGAACCACAAAAGACCCCGAATTGCCAAATCAATCCTGAGAAGGAGGAATAAAACAGGGGGAATTACACTCCCTGACTTCAAGCTCTACTACAAAGCCACAGTAATCAAGACAATTTGGTATTGGCACAAAAACAGACCCACAGACCAGTGGAACAGAATAGAAAATCCAAACATTAACCCAAACATATACAGTCAATTAATATTTGATAAAAGTGCCTTGGATATACAATGGGGAGATGACAGCCTCTTCAGCAGCTGGTGTTGGAAAAACTGGACAGCTACATGTAAGAGAATGAAACTGGACTACTGTCTAGCCCCATACACAAAGGTAAACTCAAGGTGGATCAAAGACCTGAATGTAAGTCATGAAACCATAAAACTCTTAGAAAAAAACATAGGCAAAAATCTCTTGGACATAAACATGAGCAACTTCTTCATGAACATATCTCCCGGGCAAGGGAAACAAAAGCAAAAATGAACAAGTGGGACTATATCAAGCTGAAAAGCTTCTGTACAGCAAAGGACACCATCAGTAGAACAAAAAGACATCCTACAGTATGGGAGAATATATTCATAAAAAACGTATCTGATAAAGGGTTGACATCCAAAATATATAAAGAACTCATGCACCTTAACAAACAGAAAGCAAATAATCCAATTAAGAAATGGGCAGAGGACATGAATAGACACTTCTCCAAAGAAGAAATTCAGATGGCCAACAGGCACATGAAAAGATGCTCCACATCGCTAATCATCAGAGAAATGCAGATTAAAAGCACAGTGAGATATCACCTCACACCAGTGAGGATGGCCAACATCCAAAACACAAACAACAACAAATGTTGGCGAGGATGTGGAGAAAAGGGAACCCTCCTACACTGCTGGTGGGACTGCAAATTAGTTCAACCATTGTGGAAAGCAGTATGGAGGTTCCTCAAAAAACTCAAAATAGAAATACCATTTGACCCAGGAATTCCACTCCTAGGAATTTACCCTAAGAATGCAGCAGCCCAGTTTGAAAAAGACAGATGCACCCCTATGTTTATTGCAGCACTATTTACAATAGCCAAGAAATGGAAGCAACCTAAGTGTCCATCAGTAGATGAATGGATAAAGAAGAGGTGGTACATATACACAATGGAATATTATTCAGCCATAAGAAGAAAACAAATCCTACCATTTGCAACAACATGGATGGAGCTAGAGGGTATTATGCTCAGTGAAATAAGCCAAGCCGAAAAAGACAAGTATCAAATGATTTCACTCATATGTGGAGTATAAGAACAAAGAAAAAAACTGAAGGAACAAAACAGCAGCAGACTCACAGAACCCAAGAACGGACTAATAGTTACCAAAGGGAAAGGGACTGGGGAAAATGGGCGGGAAGGGAGGGATAAGAGGGAAAAAGGGGCATTACGATTAGCAGATGTAATGTTGGGGGGGCACGGGGAAGGCAGTACAATTCAGAGAAAACAAGTAGTGATTCTATAGCATCTCACTACGCTGATGGACAGTGACTGTAATGATGTTGGTGGGGGGGACCTGATGAAGGGGTAGTTTAATAACCGTAATATTGCACATGTAATTGTAGATTAATGATAATAAAACAAATTATAAAAAAAAAAGAATGGATGAGGAAGAAAAAGGAGGAGGGGAAAAAAAACAAAGAAAAAAGAACCCTTAGATTGTGTTTGTAATAGTATATTAAGTGAGTTGTTAGACTCTTAGATAATACGGAAGTTAACCTGGGACCTTTGGTAACCACGAACCTGAAGCCTGCACTGCCAATAAGTACATACCTATCCATAATCACCCTAAATGTAAATGGACTGAATGCACCTTTCCTTTTCTACCGTGCCTCCCAGCAGTGCTGGCTCAGTCCTCAGCAGCTCTCTAACCTTCACCTCAGTGACTCATGGCTGGCGTTCTTGTGCCGCCTCCGCCTGTGCTTCCCTCAGGGGTTCGTCTTTTTCCTTGATGGCCTTTTCCTCCTCCAGAGCACCTGGCAGCACTGCTGTCTCGTTCTGTAAGGAATCTTTGACCTCTTCAAAGGACCTTGCTGCCAGTGTTCTCATGCTGCCTCCTCTCGCATCAATGACAATTCCTTCTTCTGGGAATCCACAGAATTTTGCAACTCATGTTCCTGTGCCACCATTTCTCAGGTCTTTTTCAGGAGCATGTCCTTCTTGTAAACTTCTTTAATACTGTGACAAGCAGGAAACGCACAGTCCCCGCTACCTCATGGGCACTCTGTCTCTCAAAACACCTACTTGCTATACCAAGAGCTACCCCTACTGCCTCAGGTATCACCTCCACTTGCGTCCAGTCCTGGGGTGGGGCCCAGTCCTCTAGGAGGCAAGCCGCCTCAAACAATATACCCACTGGGGACTATCCACTGTCTCCCCATTCACAGGGGCAGCCTGCTGAAGCACCCCTCCCATAAGGGCAACCTGTCTTCTTCCTTGGTGAACAGTGAATCCTGCCAGCTACACCAATTGTCTTGCCAATGGGTTTCAGCCCCCAGCAAGTTCAGTGTGACCAAAAGAAATGAGAGTAGAATGTTTCTTTGGGGTGAAAGGGTCTATTATCCAGCTAGGTCGAACATTAGTGCCTCTGCCTCCATGCAGAGCACTGGGCCAAGCTCTCTATATCGTGCAATAATAGCTTATTGTCTAAAGGTGTGGAAGCGGTAGCCTAGCAACAGGCCAGTTACATCATCAGGTGTTTTAATTTCATTGGCGATCCTGGCCATAAGAATCCCAACTTCCCCACAACCTCCTTGCTGTGTGGCTGTCCCTCCTGTGACCTCACGGGGGGGAAGGGGACAGGGGAGCCCTCTCAGTGCTGTTCCAGGAGGACACTGATCCCATCCCAGGGGCTCCCCTCCTGACCTGAAAGGTCCCCAACAACACCGCCTCCTAGCATAGCATATTTTCCATTAGGTTTCAAAATGCACATTTTGGGGCAGTTAGAGTTTTCAGCTGATAGCAACCCCTGAAGAATCAATTTATAATTCCAAACACCCGGACGGCTGCTCCAGAAGAGCCCGTTAGCTGAGGAATCTCGCTGATCCTTAGACGCCTCTGATCTTGGACTCACAAGGCTGATGCATCTATTTCATAACCAGGTCATGACCTTGGGGAGAAGACAGCTTCCATCCACGACTCTGGACTAACTCCAGGACAATTGCATTATTAGTATTATTTTGCTGTTGTTATTGCCTGCTGACATATAAAGAAGTTTCCTATAAACTCAGGATGTTAAAAGCTCACTCCCTCCTTCTCGATCTGCCCAAATGTGAGAATCTCATAGGAAGATGGTTTCCCCTCCTAGGATGCAGTGTGAGATGGAAGCTGCAGAAACCCCTCCTGGGTCAGGTCCCTCATCACTGACCCACTGTCTTGCCAATGGGTTTCAGCCCCCAGCAAGTTTGCTATGGATTCAATGTGAACAAAGAAAATGAGAGTAAAACATTCTTGGGGTTAAAGGGTTATACGTAACTTTATTTCCATGGTGGCAGATCAGTCACTAAAATCTTCCACTCAGAGCAAGTCTGTATGCAGCAAGCCAGTCTCTGCCTCTGGGCTCCTCTGCCTGCCCAGCCATCCTCTGGGCCTCTGTCCTTGGCACTGCCACCACTCCAGCCTCTGCTCTGCTCTCCTGCAGCCTTGAAGCCATACCAACATGTTGGCCAGAGCACTGGGCGGAGCTCCTCATATTGAGTCAATAGCTAAGTATTGCCTACACGTGTGCAGTGAGCTAGCCAACCAGGGCCAGGTGAGAATCCTGGCTACAGGAACTCTCATTTTATCCACACCCACCCCTGACCCACAGTGACCCTCTGAGCCAGCCTCCTTTCCTGGCTCTAAGAAACCATTTCTGCCCTGCTGACAGGCCTCCCTGCTCTGCACAGACACCGACTGATGGAGGTGATGCAGGATTTATGTCCCCTTGGAGAGTGTGTCCTGCATCATGATGCTCTACATCCATGTTGGCTTCATGGGTCACTCTCCCTTTGCATGGTGTCGCCTGCATTGACGCTGTGAGCTTGGTGTGGACAGTGACCACAGAGGGACATGTCCTCTATTGCTGTAGATGTAGGAGGCCTCTGCTGCCTGGCACCCACCTGCACATCATGCTCTGCTTGCAGCTGCTCCCCTGGTTGTGTGAGCTGCATTGTGGAGGTGAGCTGAGCCTGTTTTATGGATTTAGCTGACTCATGTTCAAGTATTCATAGTTTATTAGCACTCAGGCATGGAGTAAGAAACTGTACGTTTCTCTCTACTCTTTATGCATGTGAGTGCAGTTTTCTCATTGTCCAGAAATGTTTCCAATTCATACACATAATAGGTAAACACAGAGTCATGAGTCCACAGAGGTTTATGCCCAAGGGTGCATTGCTAAATGGAGAGGAAGCCCCAGACCTCCCAGGAAACCACCCTTCACTTCCCTCAGCAGCTGCTCCTGGGGCTGAACCTGCACTGGATGCTGAGCCCCCTGCTTCCTTATCATGTGCAGCCCAACCCTCCTGTTTCCCTGCAGGGAGGTTGGTGTCTGGACTCAGAGGGACTTCCCTCACTGTGTGTCTTTCGCACAGTAATACAGGGCTGAGTCCTCAACTGTCAGGCGGTCCATTTGCAGATCCAGCGTGTTCTTGGCGTTGTCCCTGGAGATGGTGAACCGGCCCTTCACAGAGTCAGTGTAGTAAGTGCTTCCACTACCACTAATAGCTGAGACCCACTGCTGCCCCTTCCCTGGAGCTTGGCGGACCCAGCTCATCCAGTAGCTACTGAAGGTGAATCCAGAGGCCACACAGGAGAGTCTCAGAGATCCCCCAGGCTGCACCAAGCCTCCTCCAGACTCCACCAGCTGTACCTCACACTGCACACCTGCAAACACAGAGACGTCCTGGTCAGGCACCTGTCACACGTCCACTGCTTCCCCCGCTCACACCACCCCACACCCGCAGGGTCTCCTGTTCCCCATCAATCACCTCCTAGAAGAGCAGCAAGGAGAACCCAGCTCAGCCCAGACTCCATGGTGAGCCGTGTGTGTTGAGTCCTGATGACCGACTGGGGACACTTGGGACTCCCAGGGCTGCGGCTCCTCTCCCAGAGCTGCAGGGTCAGGGCTGGGCTGGTTTTCATCAGCACCGGGAGGGCCCCATTTGCATGAGCTCTGAGTATATAGCAGCTCTGGGTATGGACGTCTGTGGAGTGGGTAGAGCCCCAGAACCAGGGGTGAGTGTCTTAGGAATGTTTAGCATGTAAAAATGTTTTCAAAGTATATGAATTTACATTGTGTGTTAGTGTATTGATAGAGATGGATGACCCATCTTGTGATTTCTTTTCTACACATGTGAATAAATTAGTGACATAGGTAGAATGGGTATTTCTTTATTAAGATATAAAAATTACAAAAAGACTACAAATGGGTGCTGCAAGGCTCCCCTGAGACCCTGTCTGGTGGAATGAGCCCCAGGATGTGGGCCTGTGTTCCTCCCCAGTGGCCCCGACTGCTCCATAGTCCACCTCCAGGGACGAGCTGCCACATTCCCAGTGATTTGCAGGCCCTGCCTGGGTGGAAATGTGGGATTCGCTGCATTCCAGTCCTACCTAGAATATCGAGGGAGCCTGGCTCACACACCTGTGTGAAGGGCTCTACCATTTTTCGGGTCGTTATCTAACTCTCCACCTCTCCTGCTCCACTGTTACTCTCTGTTCCCCACCCACCTTGCTGAGATGTAGCGCCCAGGAAATGCCCATCGTTACACTTACATCGCTGACTGTGATGTAGGTGTTCCTGTGCACCACCATCACTACCACCCGAGGGGACAGAGGCTTCCCCCAGGACTTTCCTCATGTCCCTGGGATTCCTTCCTCCCACCCCTTCCCTCCTCCTCACCCAGGTAACCATGATCTTTATCTACACTATTTATCTCATCTTCCAGAATCTACATGAGTGGATGCCCAGAGGGAGCTTTAATGGTGAGGGGCCAGTGAACCTGGGGCCAGGTGCTATCAGGGTACTTTTAACAATTCCTACAGGGGAAATCAATCTGGGCTATGAGCTTGCAGAAAATTAAGGACTAAGGCATTTGGAATGAATGTTTGTACACCACAAGGCTGCTTGTGTTTTTCACCTAAACGGATCAGTAATCCCATTGTTTCTTAAATAAATCCATGGACTCTGAGCTGGTCTGAGGATGCCCTGCCCTTGGCTCACGATGGGATGCACTGGCCAAGCTCCCCACAGCAGCACTCGGACACCCACCCTCTGTTCCTGCTGAAGCCATCAGTGCTGTCAGCTGTCCCCGGGAGTGACTGCTGAATTTGGGACATGGAGGTGGGTCTCTGAAGCAACACTTTGGTCACAGAGAAAAGTGGAGTTCTGGGGCCTTCCCTGGACTGCAGGACTGTGCCGGAAAATCCCCCTCCCTTCACAGCCTCTGCCCTTCCCTCTGTGCCAGAGGAGCTGCAGGAGCGGCGGGAGCTGCTACCTCTCAGCATTGCTTAGCTACCCTGGCTGGATCCTTCAGAAAGATGCTTCCAAAATAAAATTAAGTCCAGTTAAGTCCAGTTCACGACTGCTTTATGGGGACCCAGAATAAAAGGCAAAAAACAACCCAGTGATTGATAGAGACCTGCTTCTATGGGCAAGAGTCATACAAACTGACCACAGCCATGATCAGAGCTGTGCCCACATGGCTGTGTTGTCCCCTCCAGTTGTCTGCAACACTCACCTGCAGTTCCTGTAAGGGGGTCTGCAGATGTCATGAAAGTCCACCACCTCATTGCGCTGAGACGTGGGGAGTGTCCTAGAACACCTGGGTGTTCCAGGTTCCCTCAGAGCAGAGCTAAGGGACACAATGTGCTCAAGGGACAGAAGCCTCTGCTGTGGCTCATGAGGGGCAGTGTGGCCCTGTGGGGTGGTGGTGCCCAGCCTGCCCCATGTCCCAACCCCTGAGCTCTCAGTCACCAACTTTCCCCACACTCTTCAACCCCACAGTAAGGATGGCCTATGGAGGACAGCACAGAACCCACACCCACATCCCAGGTACTGATCCAGCCTCACGCTTGGGCCTCTAACATCCACCACCTTTCCCAGGGGTTACAAGTGTGGAGGGAGCATGCACGTCCTGGGCAAGGGTGATGAGGATGTCCCATTGGCCTTTGGTGGTGCTGGGGGCTCCCCAGCCTAGGCACACCTGAGCTCCATGTAATGCCTGAGCCCTGGGTCACCCCTGAAGCAGGGAGCAGGAGACAGAGATGTGGCCACACAGTTTAGCAAAGAAAGACACTAATTCACAGAAAATGGGGCAATGCGAGCAGAGCTCAGAGAGCTGGACCCAGAAACTTTTTGAGAAGGAGGGTCAGATGTCAACTCTATCAGGTCCTCAGGTCACAGGCTATGAACTGGATGCCTTGGGCTGTCACCCCAATCCACAGACTGCCCTTGGTGGTTTCCTAAGATTCCTTCCCTGAGTCTCATTGGAAAACTCCCACCAGGTCCCTTAGCATCCTTGAGTCTCTGCTTTGGGACCCCTGCACCCATTGCTGCCTCCATAAGTGACCCTCTGTATGTGGTTCATGTGAAAAGTGTCCACACATCACATCGAAGTTTCCTAAGCCAGAAATGCACAGTGACCAAGACATGAAGAACACAGAGGGTGTCTATGGGAAACAGTTAGATGCAGAGGAAACCACAACCTCTGGCAGGAAACAGGCTCTTTGTGCACCTGCTCCTGGGGCTAGTATCTGTGCTGTGGGTGCTCAGCGCCCCCTGGAGTCCCAGTGTCCCTTATTGCATTCTGCGTGTACCAGGGTGTCATGAGCACCTGGTGTATCCTGAGCACCCCTGGCTGTCCTCAGTGCCCCAGAGTCCTCAGATGCCTCTGGTGGTCCTGAGAGCCCCTGAGAGCCACTGTGGGACCTGGGAAAGCGGGCATACCTGCTCTGAGCTGAGGGGAAGAGGCCCCAACTTCCACATCCATGTGGGTCTGTAACTGTCCAGGTGCTCTCAGGGCCTTAACTGGACAGACATATTTGAAGGGTCCATCCTGCCTTCAGGAGGTAGGTGAACCTGGATGGACAGGGTTCCATTATACTCACAGAGGAAACAATAGGGTAGGTGTGCATTTGTTCATGGGGTTGCTGGTGGGTTGCAAGTGTAGCTCATCCCCAGGAAGGGAGAAACAGGTATTTGGGGTTGTGAGGTGTTTGTGACATTTGTGGACATTATTCAACCTGGAAGGATGCCCTTGAAGGTCACCAGCGATGAGCACATTAAGGGAATCAGCCACCATGACCTGGGGGTGAACTAGAGGTCCAGGTGGCTCTCATGCTGGGGAGGTGGGACCTTCCCTCTGATGGCTATGTCCCCTGGAGAGGGCTCAGAGGATGACCTGGGAACAGAGTGTGGTCTCAGCACAGGTGTGTCCTCACGTCTGCAGAACAGAGTCTGTGGGACTTGGTGAATGACCGTGTGACAATGTGCACAGGGAGATGGCACTGCTGCTGGTGTGTGTTTGCCTCAGGTGACTTTCTGCTGCTGAATCAATGAAAATTCACTGTCACCTGTTTTGTTTGTTTTGGTTTTATTACCCACATGTTCTTGGAAGCTCAGTTTCAAACACTGAAACAAAGAATAAACTCAAATATGACAAGAAATTATTCACTAACTGTCCATAATCCCTTGGGAGTAATTATGCTTAGGTTAAGGGAATCTTGTTCATGATAACATTGAGGGTGATCTCTAATGAGATGGAAACATGTTAACAGAAATCATCAGTAATGGCAAAAGCCTCATTTTTCTGAGCCACTTATTGGAAAACTACAGGATCAGACAAATACCTGCCATTATAGGATCTGATGGCTCCAGCTGTACATGGACATAGGTCCGCCTCACGGTGCAGCCTTTCTTTCCCAGCAGGCACCTGCCTCCGTGAACATGTGACAGTTCTGGGTCTGGGGTCACAGCCCTGGTTCTTCAGAAGCTCACGTTGGGGAAATCCCCTCCTTTTCCCTGTCCCTGCTCCTGCCTGCATGTGACTTTTGGAACCATGTTGTCATGTCCATGCCTGATGGGGGTCAGTGCACCTGAAGGGGACATAGACATTGAGTTGAGAAAAGAGAATGGTGTCTTCCCACTTTGCGAATCTTCAATCTCACAGCTCCTTAGTGGTGCCAGTCAAATGAATATTAGATAAATGCCTCTATTTCTCTATATTATATGGTGTGGACATACTGGTTCCTATCTACATCCAGTAAATGTGAGGAAAGTTTACAAAGACATCGGAGTTTTTCCTGGTCATGTGACACCATCAACATCAAAGACCTGGGAAATCTGTCAGGAGGGACATGGCCAGCATCCCGTCCTTAAGGGCCCTCTGCACATGTACATGGATTTTGTCCAGCATCCACTTGCTGTAGATATGAATATATTTTATTTGTTGTGTGTTTTCTCCTTGTCCTGAAGTGACTACTTGACAAAAGCCTACATCCCTTTAAGTCCCTAAAGCCATACTTGAGTTCACGTTTCTGATGTGTGGTGGACCTGCTGTTACATCCAGTAATGGAGGTGCACACCTTCCAGCCTCATCATAAACCAGCCTGCAAGGTGTCATTAGGTCGCAAGTGCTACTTTCCCACTTCCACAGTATTCAATGAATCTTGAAAAAATAATATTCTTTAATAAAATTATCCAAACTTTCACAGACCCTTGAGCTCCCATGTGCAAAGGTGTAATTACTGGGCACTAGGGCATCAGGGTCCTCTCCCTGTGGACACACCCCTGACCCCACTGGGACATGGTCCCGGGGATGACCGTGCACTTAGACATATTTCCTCCCATACAAGCCTTGGCCGTAATGCATCCGGATGCTGCAAAATATTTAAAAGAATTCATGTACTGTACCTGCTCACATCACCACTAGATGACGGCTGCCTCCCACTCCACCTTTCCCCAGACTCCTATGGGAGGCAACCTGTTCATTCCATCTACTGGGAGAAACATCAGCTAAAAATCATCCTTGAATCACAGTAAAGGGGTTTTAACAGGAACTTTGACAACAAATGTCACTGTACAACCCAAGAGAGTCAGAGTTTGGGCTCATGGCTTCCTCTGCCTTAGCAAAGACCCACAGACTGGGTGGCTTGTGAACAACAGGAATTTATTCCTTATAGTAGTGGAGTCTGGGAATCTGAGATCAGGTGCCAGCAGGTTGGGGAGAACCTCCTCCCTGGGTGGCTGTCCCTCCTGTGACCTCCCATGGAGGAAGGGGCAGGGGAGGCTTCTCAGTGCTGCTTCATGAGGGTACTGACCCCATCCCTGGGGCTCCCCCTCCTGCCCTGAGTGCTCGCCAGTGGCCCCGCCTCCTAGTCCATCACAGTGGGCATTAGGTTTCAACATGTGAAATTTTGGGGCGACACAAACCTTCAGCCCATATAGGTAACTTAACTGTCACATTAATATTCCAAACACCTGGAAGTCTACTGCAACTGAGCCCCTCACAGTGAGGAATCAGAAACCTCTGATCTTTGAATGAAAATGGCTGATGCAAGACCTTGAGAACATGCTCATGACCTTGAATAATAGCTTCCTCCTGAGACTCTGGATCACATCCCCTTGCTAATTCCATTATTTGTATTATTTTGTTATAATTCCTTGCTTTCTTATGAACTTTCTTCTATATTCAGTAGACCCAGGTTTTTGTCTACCCATAATGACCTCTTATCTCCCCCCTATTTTTAATACTTTCAGTTTAATACATCCTCAGGCTCTGTTTTGACATCTGACTGCTGACACTTCAAGGCTCATCCCCCCTTCTCCCTCTGCCCACACATGGAAATATGATAGAAAGCACAGCTCCCCTCCTGGTTCCCAGTAGGAGATGGAAACCATAGAAGCCATCCTGGGGGCAGGACCCTCACCCCTTCCCCCACTGGCCCACAGTAACCCTCTGAAAGAGTTTCCATTCCTGTCATTCTCCACGTTTCTCGGTCAGACTCGACGTCCATGGGAAGCTCCTGTGGGTACCCTGCCCTGCATGGTGTCCACTCTAGTCAGCGATGCCCGTGTGGAGGAGCCAGGACCATAACCACACCGCCAGGGTTTCTTCTTTTGCTTTGGGTTCACGAGGCATCTGCAGCCTGACCCTAACCGCCAGGCACTTTCTGAGCTGCTGATGAGCAGCAGGTCCCTGAGCATCCCTGGGCTGCACTGTGGAGGCCAGCTGACCTCTTACATGACAAGCTGCCTGATATAAGATTTGATAATTAATTGGTTTTCAGGGACATGAGCAGACGGCCTTTTGTGCATGTGAGAATGTTTCCTCTTATTACAGTGACCCCTTCTAATTCGGAGACTAAAGTGGGAAGTGCGCAGTCATGACTCCAGAGGGGTTCTTTGTGGAGAGAAAATATATGGAGAGGAAGCCCCAGTGCTGACAGGAATCCAGTCCTGAACGTCCCTCTGCATCAGCGGCAGGGATTGATCCCTGCTCTGTGGCTCCTGCGCGCCCCCTGGTGTCCTGAGCCACCTGTAC